>CM021105.1:230249318-230849318 GCA_007115665.2 Sequoiadendron giganteum | reverse complement strand
ATGGACAACTTGGGTGATCTAAATAATCAAGACAATTCTCTCACAAAATTCTTAACTATATTCAAAAGCAACATGAATGAATGAGAAAGGATCCCAAGGAAAATTGTTGAAAAATACAAGGATGACATCATATTTCATGGCTCCTTAGATGAATGCATGATTGAAGTAGTTGAACCCTAGAATTTCTAGATCCAACCTTTGGGTTATGAAGTTACAGAGGATGAAGCAAAAGGCTATGTACAAGTCTTATTTAAAATCCCAAAAGACTAGTGAATCAAGAGTGGGCACATATGCAGAAAAATATAAGGAAATTCAAAGGAAGCATAGGATGCCTCTGATAAGAAAGAAATGAATATAAAATTCTTAAAAAGGCTAGATTCACTGCTGAATAGATTTCACAAGGAAGAGCCCTAGGAGATCAGATGATTGGAGAATCAATAGGTCTAAGGAAATCTAGCAAGATTACTTCAAAACAAGCTTATGCTCTTGCATCAATAAAGGTAGAGCTCATTTCTCTTGGTAAAGGAAAAGGCCCAGCTCCTTCCAAACCTTCTACAAGATCAAGAAAAAGTAAAGAGCCTCCTTTGGTGGCACCATTCAAAAGAGGCGGAAAGGAAAAGGAAACAAGGGAGAAAAACCTCAGCATCACCGAAGAGAAAGAAGAGGAGGAAGAACCTAAAGCCAAGTTGGTAAGGAAGAAGAGAGGGAACAGTCCCTCTGGGGAACGTGCTTCACAAGAATAAAATTTTGGAGCCAAAATATATCATTATATATCATCCTCTGAAGAGGAAGCATAATGGGATTTTGGTGTTCATGTGCACACCAAACCAAACTTGAAGAAGGAAAAGAAGTTAGAAGATGCATCTCCAGACCAGGAAGAACTAAAATTTTCACCAGTAACACTTGGTTCCCCTCTTAGATTAGAGGCATTGGTTAATATCATAGTAAATTTTGAAGATATCTTGAAGACTACATCAGAAATTTATACTCAAGTAGGTAGAGAGGACAATAAAACGTTGATGTTGGATAGTATTCAATATGCCATTGTAACCATGAAAGTTAACTGGGACTATGTTAAGTCCAATGTTCATAAGAAATTTTGGGAGGTCTTGATGAAAAGAAGATTTGAGGCCATTGAGTTGGAAGAAAAGATAAAAAATGAGGCATTTGAAGAAATTGGGTCTTCTTTGACCACAAATAATTTTGAAACCTTGAAGAAGGCATGCTCAAAGATGTTTTTCATGAAGAAACGAGTAACTACTTTGATGAAAAAAGATAAAAAGAAAATAAATAAATAAACTGGAGAAGCCATTAGGGGTATGGCTGAGGAATATGGCATGTTTGGTGCACTCCCATATGGTTCTATACTGAAATCAGGAGAAGATTATTTTGCAAAGGTAAAGGAAGACACTCCTCTAGAAATAGGTAATACAAATGTCCTTATAGAAATAGGTGTTACAAATGATCCTCCAGAAATAGAGAAAAAGAATGAGGAAAATGTTGAAGAAAAGAAGCTTGATGTTGTCCCTCTGGGAAAAACTGAAGAAGAAAAAGTAGAAGAGGTAAAAATAGGGGAAGAAGAAATAGTAGAGGAAGAAGAAAGAAATGGGGAATCTACGAACAAGAATGAAGAAGAAAAAGGTAGGTTGTGGAATCACAAAGGTCCTCCAAAGAATCCTCCTCCCACAATGATGTATTAAAAGGATTTCTATCCAAGAAAATTAGGTTCCAGTTGGTAATTCCTTCAAAAATTCTACAACTCCCCTTGGTCCAAGGCAATGTAGATTTGGACAAGATATATCCCATTCAGAAATTGGTGTTAGGAGATGCATGCGTTTGGAAGAAAATAAATTTTGGAAACACACCAAAAGGGGAAAAAACTCATTGATGATGCCCTCAAAACCTTCTAGGAGGCCACCCCTGGTACATCAATAGATACATCTCTCACTCTAGTATTAAACCTAAAACTTATATTGGACTCCTTTAAGGAATATGCCTCCAGACTTGGTGATAAAACTAGACAATAAATTGAGCAAAAAATGGCAGAGAAAACACTTTCGAAACTTCATGATAACTATGCTCTGACACACACCAATGTGGAAAAGAGCATGGAAGTTATTCAGGCTTGTGATTCTAAAGAAAATACTGTATTTTATTACTATATAAGCTACTAGGTGACCTTGTGAGAAAATAATACACTCTGGTGTCCAATGCTTTGGTGAATGCAAAAGAACTAGAAAAGATCAATATAACTCCATGCACATTGGATTATACTAACACAAGCTTGCTCGAGTTAGTACCTTTGAATAGAATGTTGATATCTACTAAGAAGATTTGGGATAATGGAAATTCATCATGGTAAGGTATTCTCAAGGAGCTTCAAAACTCACCTTACTCTAGGTAATACTTTTCCGAGTCTACACCCTTATATGTATATATATTCATATTTTTGGACTACCCTTTGTCCTTGGTGTCAAAGGGAGAGAGAATGTCATGAAGAGAAAAAGGGGAGAGTGTGTTTCACATTGTAGGTTTGTGCATTCTTTTGGAACATGTTTCCATCAATGAAAAAGGGGGATATTTTTGGAGGAATGAAGAAAAAAATCTCATTATACAAATTTTGTGTTGTCATTGATATCACCATGTTATATGGGTTATAACTGCATCACCATAAGTTCAAGGTTGATATGGTATTCTCAAATGGTATACAAAAATATCCTCAAGTATTTTGGTATGCAATACTCTACTGATGAATATCTTTTATTATGGTTTTGGGAGATTGTTCTTGGTTGTAAGAATATTGTAAATTCATAATTTCATGTGTACAAGTGCTTGTATGGCGAGTTGGCATCATTCTATTGTTGTATTTTGTGATTAGGTCTATCCCTGAACGACCTAATAAATAGTTGTTGTTGTAATGAATTAATTTTGTGTTGTGGATGTATTTGTGATCTATGTTAGGTCCATGTTGGCATATTGTAGCATACTACATGCTTGAATTGTTTTTGGAAAAGTTTTGTATAGTATTGAAGCTGACAGTTAATATTTTTGGTGAATAAGGGTTGCATCTAATTAGGCCAACATAATTGATAATTTCAGATGAGCCAGATATATATATATATATTGGATAGTTTTGAGATTGAGAGAAATGTATGCGAAGATGAATCAAGGCGAATATGTATTTGTTGGTATGCGAGTTTACTAAACATCAAAGGAACTAGATCAAAAGTTGTTAGGTGTAAATTTATCAATTCATATTCTGGTTGTAAGCCATTGTATCTTTTTAGGTAGTGAAAGGAAAAATAACAGTGTAGAAACAATTTCCCAATGCTAAAAAAATAGAGTAGAGGTGTAAAAACTAGTTCTAAAACTTATAATGCATACATGTAGGATATCAAGAGTAGTAGAAAATTAACATAGAGACAAATCAGACACCAAAATTATGTGGGAAAACCCTTTCAGGTGAAAAACCCACCACACCAAGATCGACCTCTTTGTATTTCAGTAAATGTATTTACATACAAAATACAGACCTCTCTCTTTGGACAGTCAACTCACAGTATCAGACTGAGTAGCATACATTCTGTAGGATGTCAAAATCTGCAAATGTAAGTATACTGAAAAACCAACATGACAAAAACAAACATCCTTATTAAATATTGCTCCATGTTAGACATCCTAAACTAAGACATTAAAACAACTAGAAATTTCAAATGAACTAATTTAAAGCACAAACAACATGGAGCACACCTATTCCATATATGATTGGTGCTATTCTTTGTGTAGAAGTTAGCCCTTTCCCAACCCTTAAATAAGCTAAATGATTGAAAGTATAATGCTATGATGATGAACAAAATTAGTTCTCAAATGTAGAGAGTAACTTTGCATGAGATTGTGTTGTTGATTTGAAGGAGAGAAGCCTTGAATTTATAGTTGAGTTTGAAGAGAGAAGAGGAAAAGTTGGAGAATGTGGGGTTAGTCCCCAATGAATAGGAAATAGCCACTTGTCACCATGTGAATGGGCCATGGTTGTGCAAGTTTTGGCCAATGTGCCCATTTGAAATTTTAAAATGGCATTAAATGCATGTAGTTGAAGGATTTGGGGGGGAATTTGTTTGGACAAAAAAGTCAAACAAGGGGAGTTAATGAGGGAATATTCCTTGGGAATATGCTTTGTGAGGAAAATAGAGATTTTAATAAATCAAAATAAATGATTTATTGTGTAAGTGGGAAAAGCTAGAGGATGGGATATGGGTTAGTCTTAGCATTAATAACGGATTTGAATAATTAAGCTAATGATTAGTTGATTGTGACACTTTGAATTAAATTTGTGGGTTAAAATAGATCAAGGTGAGAGGAGATAATGATTATTAGTCATTTAGTTAAATACATGTGATTTAATTAAATAAAAATGATTTATTTAATTAAAGATATCACCT
This sequence comes from Sequoiadendron giganteum, assembly GCA_007115665.2. Lineage (NCBI taxonomy): Eukaryota > Viridiplantae > Streptophyta > Pinopsida > Cupressales > Cupressaceae > Sequoiadendron > Sequoiadendron giganteum. The sequence goes on along the minus strand of CM021105.1, from coordinate 230,844,879 downwards.
TAGAAGATTATTCAGATAAACTTGATTTATTATGATCTTAATTTTGTATGTCTACATTTTTCCCCTCTTTGAAGCAATGTACTTGTTGGATTGATTCAAAGAATGATGCCGCCAAAATCAAAATTAAAAAAAAAATCTGATTTTTTCAAATGCCCCAATGGAAATAAGTACGTTAGTACATTGCCCCCTCGAGAGATCGAACGAAAAGATTTGGTTTGAGGTCGATCTCGTGACAAAGAGGTTCAAAATGGATGTATGGATGGCTATGACTAACTGATCTATATGATGATGATGATGTAAATAAGATGTTTTTAAGATACTTAGAATAACAAATCTTTATTATCCTAAACAACTTAGATGATGATGCAATAAGATGTATGAGATGGATGATGTTGTCCTATGATGATATGATGTGATTATGCAGGATGGGAGTGTGGATTCAAGATGTATGAATTTTTAATGTGAAAAAGGTTAGAAGAATGAGAGGGATCAACCCGTGAATCCAAGAAAATGCAAAAGTCCAAAAAGTCCATTAGTCATCGATAATCTATTGGATATGATGTATTTCTTATCCAGGGATGGGAGAGATAAAGAGCATAACTTTCCTTATGTTTGATAACACACATAGGTGCGACCAGGATGGCATTGTGGTCAACAAGACACCTAAAACATCCTCCCTACAAACAAAAGAAAGCACACATGACAGAGTTATTTTACAGGAATATCCAACAAGCATAACAAATGAAAAGACAATGATCGTTTCCCCATTCCTTTCTCTCTAAATATTTTTGTTTAGACATCATCGAGAGGTCCTTAGAATGAGTGCAAAATAAGATGTCTAAAGAGACTAAGATAAAGTAAACAAAACAAGCTAATGTTCTTCGTACTGCTAGCCAAAGCTAAAATAAGGTGATACTTGATGCTGATGTCCATCACAGGAAGGTCGCATTCCTAGGACATGTTGTGATCCAAGTTTCGATGAGATTGATTGGATGATAAGATATTGATACTTTGATTTGACCAACTTGTTGACTCACTGATCTAGACTTGAGACTTTGACGATTGAGCGTTCACTTTAGAACCTACTAGACTTGCTTCCGACTCACTTACCAAAGGATGTAGGCGATGCTTGATTTATTATGAACAGTGATTATTGTGGGTGAAATCGAGATGAGACATATGCACCTTTTGGGTTTTTTCAAATGTTTTGAGGCTATTTTTGGAGTTTTGCAGTGTTTTAAAAATGTTTTTGGTATTTAAAAAAAAAATCAATTTTTTTGGTATTTTCAAGATTTTGACCAAGAGATTAACTTAAAGACCTATCTTAGGGGTCTCGGGAGCTTATCCATAGATTATCATTGTCTACGTTATACACGCAAAGACCACATAGTTTGACTAATGACATACTTGACTCAATGATAAGATAGATGGGCAAATGGATTGCCATTGCGACAAATGCCTAAGGACCGACCTAAAATGTCTCAAGGGATGATCAAAGATCAAACTTGCCTATGTTCAAGCTCTGAGACGATGTAGTTCGGTCGATGACTCTATTTTTTTATTTTTAATATTTTGACATGATTTGGATTTTGAATGATTTTCTGAATGTTTTTGGATTTTTCCTTTTTTGAATGTTTTTGGATTTTTGATTGTTTTGATGTTTTTGGATTTTTGATGGATTTTCTGAGTGGTTTTGAATTTTTAGGAAGATCAGAAGAATATAAACGAATATGATCCATTGTAAGTACATGAACATGCCCCCAATGTAATGCGATAGACTACTTTGATGAAGGCAGGATAAATTGACCTTGGGAATATGCCAAGTAGTACTATGGTGGAACATGATATGAGCAAAAAATCAAGCTATGGTATGGAATGCAAATGGGTGATGGAAGGATAGATGAAATGCAATGGATAAGTGAGTGCGTGGAATAGGCTGTGATGATCCTGGTGGATGGAGAGTGCTTTATTTATGCTCGATGCTTGTTTGCCAGGTTTTCACCAAGGTACTTGTCCAAAGCGCCACCGAAGTGGTTTTCACTAGAGGATGATTTTTTTCTTTACTATTTTCAATCCTTTTTCTAATTTTTTATTTGGATTTTTTGTATTTTTGGATATTTTTGTTGTCACCAAGATGCTTGTTTGCTAGGTTTTCATCAAGATAACTAGTTTTTCAAGACATTTTTTTGATTTTTTTGTATTTTTCGGTTCTATAGCTTGCAATATTTTAGGCATAAATTTTTTTGAGATGACAACTATTCATGGGCTCCTACAAAGGCTTGCCTTCTAGTTTTGATATTTTATATGCCCCTAACTTATAGCTTGTTGTGATGCTGAAAGGTCCCAAGAAGTTGGGCTCAAATTTTCCTTTGCTATTTGGGTTCAACACATTCTTCTCATTCTCTTTCAGCACAAGTTTTCCAACTTGGAAGGTGCATCTCTTGATCTTCTTGTTGTAGCTATTATTTAGGTAGTTTTGATAGACTTGTAGATGGTTGAGGGAATCCATGTACCATTTGTCTAATAACTATAGCTCATTTAACCTTGAAACCCGATATTCCTCATTTGTAATCAGGTTTTACAATGATATCCTTAATGATGGGAGCTCGATCTCAATTGGGAGGATGGCTTATGATCCATAGACCAAGGAGAATGGGGTGGCACCTGTTAACACGTGGATGCTGGTGTGGTAGGCCCATAAGGCAAGATTTAGTTGTAGATGCCAATCATGACCAGAGTCATTGACTATTTTCTTCAGGATTTTCAGGATGGTTTTATTAGTAGCTTCTGCTTGGCCATTTCCTTGTGGGTAATATAGAGTGGAAAAGCGATGTTGGATATTGAATTTTTGAAAAGGTCACACAAATCTTGATTCTTGAAAGGTGTCCCATTATCAGAGATAATGGATTGAGGGACACTGTATCGACAAATAAGATGGTTCAGGATGAACTTGGATATCTTCTTTCTGGTTATGTAGGTCATTGGAATTGCTTCAACCCACTTTATGAAGTACTTTATGGTGGTGATGATGAATTTGTGGCCGTTGGATGAGGTGGGTGTGATTTTTTGACTAATTTTTATGGTTGAGAGGTGGATGAGAGTGATTGAATTTGACCCTAGAATTGACCAAGATAACACTTCTTCTTACAAGACCTCATTTTTGAAGAACACGCTTGACTTCCTATGTGAGAAAAGAAAACCTTTCAAAAAGCTCAGGATTTTGTTGATAATAGAACTCATACAAGTCAGGGTTGTTTCTTGAATCTTTCTTGTAAAAGTTATAAACTAGTCTCTCTCTAACTTCAAGAAGAATTTCAAGACACTCCTCACGAACTTATGGGATTATCTTTGTGAACCTGGGTTTCTAGATTTTGATCTTGTGGGAAATCATTTGAGAGAACACATGTGTAGGATAAATTGTCTTTTACTTTGCTTAATGAGTTCCTTTTACCACAAATAGTTCTGTGATTAAATTTTCAAAATAAATGTCTACGTCTCAATTCCTTTTCATTCCACAAGGTCCATTATGTGAAAATCAAGGTTTCAAGAGCATAGTTCCCTAAGTTGACTTTAGTAAAAAAAATGATGATTAAACCCAAGTACTTAGAAACCTCTAAGAATAGAATCCTTAGGGTAAGCAAGAGAACTTAAATTTGTTAAGGGGTTTTTGTTTCCTCCAAAGGGTTTGAAATTCCAAATTTCTCTATGAATTTTTTTTTTCCAATGTTTTAGATCCAAGCAAAGTTTTTTGATTCCAATAACATGCACAAACCTAGGCTGAAAAGACAATATTTGTAGGGTTCCCACTTGGATAAATCAACCTACGCATATTCAATGTGGATGATTAGATGCTTGACCACATAGGCTCCCCCTTACAGTGCACTCACTTCTCGAGTCAGCCAAGCCTCAGTACCCATGAATCTCCCATGGCATACTTTTCATCTCTACAACAGAACTGCATGTATACGTGGGACGACTTCAAAGGACATGACCTTTTGCACCAACAAATAGTAGGATTTTGGTCTTTGATAAACAAGGGGTTTTACTTCATATTTTTCATTCATGGAGATTGACCCATGTGATGAGAGACCATTTTTTCCCTTCTCGTCGAAGCCAACAACATGATACTGACTTTTGTTCCAGTACCCACTTTTATATCTCGGATGGAAATACACTTGTCCTTAGTGTGTTACTGGTTGGGCCGTTCCCTTGGGTGAGTAATTTTTCCGACAAGGAAGGCCTTGTAAGATAAAAAAATAGTGAGCAAACATATTCCTAGTTCGATCAACCTTCATTTAGAAACAAAGGGAGAACACACACAATAGGTTTACTCACACTTGCAAGATGTTTTGTTCAATTTTAGATCCCAAATCGAAATGTGGAGATAATATATTTAACAACTTAATATCATAAAAGACTTTTGATTGTCAAGATCGCTGTGAAGTGCGAGAGAAGCACACACACTTTTTAAATGATATTAATTTGTGAAAAATATTGCAAAGCATGAAAAACACTTGTTCATTTTAGACCACAAAGCAATGGTTTTGATTCGTTTTGAAACACCAAAATGAGATGTAAAAAAATTCCTTGTTCAAGTTTTAGAACCCAAATCAAAATTTAGTAGGTTTCTAATGTTCAATTTTAATGCAACTTTGAAAATATCAAATCAGTGATTGATTTTAAATGCAAATTGAAAAGTGAGTTGGTTCAAAATAAAAAACTAAAGAATGAATTGGACACTCTAAGCATTTAAAAATTCTTTGTGAATCTTAAGTTTCGATGCTCGATTTCTCTCCAACTCCAATCTTCTTGTTTTTGCTCAATTTCAATGCTCAATGCCATTTGTAGGATGTCAAAATTTGCAAATGTTAGTATACCGACAAACCAACATGAAAAAATAAAACATCCTTATGAAATATTCCTCCATGTTAGACATGCTAAACTAAGACATTGAAACAACTAGAAATGTCAAATGAACTAATTGAAAGCACAAACAACATGGAGCACACCTATTCCATATTGGATTGGTGCTACTCTTTGTGTAGAAGGTAGCCCTTTCCCAACCCTTCAGTAAGCTAACTGATTGAATGTATAATGCTATGATGATGAACAAAATTAGTTCTCAAATGTAGAGAGTAACTTTGCATGAGATTGTGTTGTTGATTTGAAGAGAGAAGAGGAAAATTTGGAGAATGTGGGATTAATCCCCAACAAATAGGAAAGAGATACTTATCACCATGTGAAGGGGCCATGGTTGTGCAAGTTTTGGCCAATGTGCCCATTTGAAATTTTAAAATGGCATTAAATGTTGTAGGAGTTGAGAAAATACAACTTCACAAACCTCGAAGATCGCCTGCATGCAAATAAACTGTCACAAAAGAAGAGATGGAGACAAACAAGCAAGGGTTCTTTGAAAACTAAAAATGTATATATCAAAGAGAATGAGAGAATGAATTGATGTGATATACAATGGGATCAATCCTTATAAAAAGGAGATCATGCAAACCCTAAAGAAGCCCTAATAGGAAAACATTTAATAATTAATATAATTATTAAATGTCACATTATGCAAACTAACATGAAATATTAAGAAGGGAATAAAGGTAACTTAATCAACATAATTAAGTTAAAACCTTTACTCTAACACCCCCCCTTAAGATGAGCAACAATGCAGCTACAAACAAGTGCAAGAAAGCAAAAGGTAACTACAATGCAAGAAGGCAAACATGGGTCTCGACAACTAGGCCAGATCAAGTACCCAAATACAACCAAATCTCTATAAAATGGAGAAATAGAGAAAACATAATGGGAAAAGCTCTACTCCAAAAAGAGACGTAGAAAGCCAAGAAGAACATCACTGAAGTAGAAGAAGTTGTAAACAACTGTCAAAAGATGACTACTATGGTGCTGAAGAACCTCCACTGAAGATAAGATGATCAAGATCAAGAAGACAACAATCTACAAGAGTGCCCCAAACGACACTACTCGAATCAGATGGCAAACAAAGGCAAACACCTGGAACGAAGATACAAATGGAAGAAGTACGAATAGTTTGAAAATACTGATCAATAGAGAATGGAAGATCCCTTCCAAGGAGAAACCAAGGAAGCATTAGCATGAACAATATAATACCCCCCCCCATAATGTTGAACTAGGAGAGCCTAAAAAATCCACTAAAATGGTGTGTAACACCCTGTAGTGCATGAGGAAGAAGAAACAACATCTGAAAATGCACAAGAAATCACCTGCAATTGAAAAAGTGGTGTGCAAAACAAAGCACACATGCATGAGGCTGGAATCATATGGATCCACTGTCGTCGTGGAGGGACACTCACCTAACAAAGGTGTGATGGCAAACAAAGGCAAACTACACAACCCCCCATGGCGATTTATAATACAGTACGAGTACAAAATATGGCACAAACTTATGTGCAAAATCCCCAAAAATGCATGTACAATAGTGTGGCACTTTATCTCAATGTGTTTACATAAAAGTGATTGCTTATAAATGATATTCAAAATGCCCAAAAAAGGATAAAAAATCTGGAAATACATGAAGGATAGCCAAAAAAATGACTGTAGAATGCACCAATAGAAAAAAGAAGCAATGAAAGCCACACCACTGGAAAGATGACAAAACTAGATTTCTGACGATATCTCATTTTCCAAAAAATAATATCGTATGGCCAAGTTACGACCTTTGGAAGAAAACAGGTCCAAAGGGGGAAAAAGCCAGCACTGCATTAAATTTGACAGTCATACGGCTGTCGCAGCAAAAATCCTGACTTTAATTTGACGGCCAAATGGTCATCACCGCAAAAGCATAATAGGGCTTACTACAAAAAAAAAACTTTTTTATATAGAAAAAAAGCAAAATAAAAAACTTTACAATAAATTTTTTTATATAGAATTGTTTTTTAAAATAAATTGGGTGGGGGAGGCAAATGGGCCCACCCCCACCGCACCCCATGCGGGTACACTACGCAGGTTTGCATAGGTGACATTGTGTAGGTCTTGCGCAGGTACACTACGTAGGGTACCGTGACTAGGCCTGGGCAAGCCTTTAAAAAGCCCTTTTTTTATTTGATTTTTTTTAACAAAAAAGTAAAAAATAAAAATATTTACAACAACAATTTTTTTTTTTCAAAAAATTTCTAATGAAAAATGCAGAAAATGAAAAATAAAATATATTTTATTTACCAAGGTTTTTCTCCGATCCGCGTGCATACAGACGGTTGTACCTGCTAAAAAAATTTTGCCCCTCAAATCAACTTTGTCCAAAATGGATGAATGAATAGTCGATTTAGGAGTTTTGGACTACTGCAAACGCAATGGTGAGGTCTGTTTGGGCTCAAAATTCTTTGAAACTGTAGGTATGCCTTGGATCAAAAAAACAAACCCCAAACCCTTAAAGCTCCAAAAAAATCAAAACAAGAACAAGAAGTAGCAGGTCTGGAGCTCTAATACTATGTAGGAGTTAAGAAAATACAACTTCACAAACCTCGAAGATCACCTACATGCAAATAACCTATCACAAAAGAAAAGATGGAGACAAACAAGCAAGGGTTCTATGAAAACTCAAAATGTATATATCAAAGAGAATGAGAGAATGAATTGATGTGATATACAATGGGATCAATCCTTATAAAAAAGAGATCATGCAAACCCTAAAAAAACCCTAATAGGAAAAACCCTAAAAGAAGCCCTAATAGGAAAATATTTAATAATTAATATAATTATTAAATGTCACTTTATGCAAACTAACGTGAAATCTTAAGAAGGGAATAAAAGTAACTTAATTAAGTTAAAACCTTTACTCTAACAAATGCATGTAGTTGATGGATTTGGAGGGAAATTTGTTTGGACAAAAAATTCAAATAAGGGGAGTTAATGAGGGAATATTCCTTGGGAATATGCTTTGTGAGGAAAATAGAGGTTTTAATAAATCAAACTAAATGATTTATTATGCAAGTGGGAAAAGCTAGAGGATGGGATATGGGTTAGTCTTAGCATTAATCATGGATTTGAATAATTAAGCTAATGATTAGTTGATTGTGACACTTTGGCTTAAATTTGTGGGTTAAAATAAATCAACGTGAGAGGAGATAATGATTATTAGTCATTTAATTAACTAAATGTGATTTAATTTAATTATGAAACTTTAGGAGATAATTAAATAAAAATTATTTATTTAATTAAAGATATCACCTTAGAGGATTATTCAGATAAACCTGATTTATTATGATGTTAATTTTGTATGTCTACATGTTCACTGTTACAATACTTAGCACAATTATACAATAAAAATAATTACTACACACAGTCACTATTTGCACTTCCTCTCTATCTAAGCTCATAGCAATTCATTATAGTCTAAAATAGACTTAACTCAACAACCATATAATCATCCCACTTGTGTGACTTATATAACAATAACTAACTATGCAGAAAATCCTACATTTAATCAAATCAACAAATTGCTAGTCATTAAAGTCATGTCGATTGCCCAACTAGATAATCCGATCCTCTAATCAAACTGATTTTGCACAGTCATGTTGATCCACTCAGGAATTTAATTCATTGCCGAAAAATGATCTTGTCACTAGCTGAAACAAATTGCATTTACTACCTTCACCATTTTTAGTCTTTGGCTAATAAAAAACTGCCATGTGTCACCCTCTTGTTAGCTAGCCACTTCCATCTCAGAGTCAGACCAGTCAACAAGAGACACATGTCTCTTACCATGTTACCACTGAGCAGACAAAATTTAACCATGGTGCAGTGGTAACCGCCAGCACTGACCGTTGGGTCACCACCACACCACCAGACTGAGACCGCTAGACCTCTACGGTAAGATGGTAACTGCTTGCACAAACCATCAGTGGCTTACCATGCCACTGGACCCTGACCACCAACCTTTCATGGTAGGGCAGTGACCGCTCGCCCATATTGCTAATGGTTTACCATGCCACCATGACCCAACTGAAAGGCCATTGCAGTGGAGTGGTAAGCGGTCATCGCTAAGTCCCCAACATCAATCGCTGCCACTGCACCACCATTGATCAGTGCTTGCAGTAAGGAGGTAAACCTTCCTTCCACCACCAACTTACCACTCCCACACCACTCACCACGTTACCTCCACCACCAGAAATAGACCCCGCGATAACATAGTAACACCGTGCCACCGCAGACAAACTATCATAGGTTCGCGGTAAAGTGGTAAACCGCCAAACCGTGCCTCAAAGACTGAACCCTAGTAGTAGGGCGGTAAAGGCATGAAAGAAAAAAAATTCACCAAGTCTTTCGGAGGTCCAAGCCAGAAGTTGAGGCACTTATTCCCAACAAGCTCCCACTTGAAAAATACTTCCAACTTCCTCTAGACTTTAAAAAATTACTAACGATCATAGGCCCCAAGGCCCATCAATTCTATGCACCATCTTAACTTGTTCGTGCTTAGTGTCTTTGTTAGAGAATATGCAAAATTATTCAAAGTGTCGACCTTTTCACGATAGATATTTCCATCTTCCACCATGCCCCTCACAAAGTGATACTACACATCGGTGTGCTTTATCCTACCATGGAAAGTCAGGTTCTTTGCCAAACAAATGTCACTCTTATTGTCAAAACAAATTATAGTCTATCTTGCATTGAATCTAATATCAAAGCATAATCTACTCAGCAAAAATGCTTCCTTGCAGGTGTGTTCTTCTACCATATACTTAGCCTCTATAGTAGATAAAGAAACCACAACTTGTCGCTTACTCATCCAACTAACTACACCACTTTTTAACATGAATGTGTATCCACTGGTGGATCTTCTTCTGTCAATTTCCCCTGCCCAATCTGTATCCACATATCCACGAAAGCTGATTGTTCCTTGTGATCCACGTGAATTACCATGATAGCACATAGCATATTCTGAAGTCCCCTTCAAATATCTGAATTGTCTCTTTACAACATCCCAATGCGTCCTTCTTGGATTTTCCATAAATTGGCTCAATACTCCCACTACTTGGGAAATGTCTGGACTTGTACAAACTATTGCATACATTAAACTGCCAACACTTTTATAAGGCACCCTGGTCATGTTCTCCATCTCAGTAGCATACTTTGCTTAGTCTTCAACATATATTTTTGTTCCCTACATAACTGGAACAGCTAGTTGCTTGCAGTTGTCCATTCCAAATCTCTCCAGAACTGTATTGACATACTTAATCTGACTTACCCAAATATTTCTTCTTGTTCTATCCTTGGTTATCTCCATTCCCATAATATTCCTTGCTGCATCCAGATATTTCATTTCAAACTTTGCAAACAACTAAGATTTAAGATTAGAAATCATAGACTTGCTATTTCCTGTGAACAACATATCATCCACATACAAGGTAATAACAAGCACACAATCATTTTAAGATTTGTAATAAACACAATGATAAAATTTTGATCTAACAAATCACATAGATAACACAAACATGTCAAATCTCTGGTACCACATTCTAGGGGATTATTTCAAACCATACAGAGATTTCTTTAACTTACAAACCAGATTTTGTTTACCTTTTTCAACAAAATGCTCAGGCTAGGACATATAAATTTCTTCTTCTAGCTCACCATGAAGAAACGTTGTCTTCACATCCATCTAATCAATTTCTAAGACATATGTTCCTACCAATGACAACAAAAATCTAATGGATGCCAGATTTTCTATAGGGAAAAAAATCTCTCCATAATCAATTCCCTCAACTTGGGAAATTTTTTTTGCAACCAACCTTTCCTTATACTTTTCAACACTACCATGAAGACCAGTCTTATTCTTGAATACCCACTTATAGCCAATAGGATTTTTCCCTTCAGGAAAAGATACCAAATCCCATGGTTTATTCTTCTTCAATGAATCCATTTCTTCATTCATTGCTTCCAACCAGGAATTTGAATCAGACATTCTAATTCCTTCTTTTATAGTCCTAGGCTCATCAGTGCTAGTAATTAAAGCATAGGCACAATTCAAATCTAACATTGATAAACCATACTTTTCAAGTTATCATTTTTCACGTGTAGATCTTCTTACTTTTTGAGGTTGTGGTTCTTCATCTTCAAAGCTCTCAAAGCTCCTCGAACTCTCCTCAAAATCAACTACACCACGTATTTCCTCTCTTTCTCGAGTTTGAGGAATCTGAACTACATCATTCTTCTTTTCCCTTTTATCTATCTCAAGTTGTGGATCAAGTACAAAAGGTTTCATTTCATGAAATATCACACTTCTATTGTACAAAAACTTCTCAGTATCAGGATTCCAAAGCTTGTATCCCTTGACACCAATGCCATAGTTGATGAAAATACATTTGACAACCTTGTTCTCCAAATTTTATATCTTCTCATTTGACACGTATGCATATGCCTCACAGCCAAAAACATGAACATGTCTAAGAGAGGGCTTCTTACCAGACCATGCCTCCACAAGAATCTTGTTAACCAGAGAAGAACAATGTGGACAATTTACCAGATAACTTGTTGTAGCCACAACCTCAGAATAAAAATTCTGCTCCAAACCAGTACTACTCAACATACTTCTCACTCTTTCCATTAATGTTGTGTTTAACCTTTCAACAACTCCATTTTGTTGTGGAGTGTAAGGTGTAGTTTTTTCCTTTTATTTCCATGATTTGTACAATACCTTTTAAATTCTATAGAAAAAAACTCATCGCCATTATCCTTCCTCACAAATTTAATTTTTCTTCTAGTCTGATTTTCTACCAGAGTTTTAAATTATTTAAACTAACTGAACACTTTTGATTTACTCTTCAAGAAATAAATAAATGCCCTTCTCAAGTAGTCATCAATAAAAGAAACATAATATCTAGACTTCGATAATGAAGGGACATTAATTGGAATAAACACATTAGAATGAAAATAATCCAATATACCAAAATATTTACGAGGACTCGAATAAAATGAAACACGGTGCTATTTTCCATATACAGTGTTCGCAAAAATAAACTCAAGGTTACAATCATGGAGCCCTTCTACAAGATTTGTATTCTTCAAATTTCTTAAACCTTTCTCTCCTATGTGACCAGGTTTATGATGCCACAATATAGTCTTCTCTATAGGGATTTTTACCTCCAAAGCATTTGCAGCCAGAGAAGTATCTCTACCTTTCTCTACAAGGATAGGTTTACATGACTCTACAGAGGCATTGTTACATTGAACATGACGTGCATCCAACTTATATAGAGTGCCATAATGAACACCCTTAGCCAACACCATTGCACTTCTAGCCATTTTACATCCTTTACTTCAGAAAGAAACTTCTACACCAACGTCATTTATCTTGCTAACATAAAGTAAATTTTGAGCCAAACCTGGTATATGTATTACTCCACCAATACCTTTGACTCTCCCATCAAGAAATTGAATTATGAATCTTCCACGAGCAACAATCTCTAGAGTTGAATCACTTTCCAAGTACACCTTTCCACCATCATACTTCTTGTACATAGTAAACCAGTCTCTATGGGACGTCATGTGAAAGGATGGACCTAAATCAACTAGCCAGACATCATCTAATGCCTGAGTTACTAAATCTGCAATGAAGGAATTTGCATCACTCTGAGAAGAGTCATTGTTTGAGGCATTCTTCTTATTATTCTCCTTGAAATCCTTTCAGACATGACTAGGCTGCCCATAGTTCGAGCACTTCACTTTGGAATTTTTACCAGGAGACTTCGATGTCCCTATAGATTTAGATTTCAACTTCTTGTCTTTCTTCTTTCCTTTCTCCTTTGGTCTACCTCGAACAACAAGACCCTCTTTGGCCATCTTGAATGTAGTTTTTTTGCTTCCAATAGCCATCACTAGATGATCCCAATTGTATGGTAACAAACACAATAGGAGCATGCAACAATCCTCCTCCTTAGTCTTTACACCTATAGATGCCAGCTAAGTATTATTCATATTAAATGAGTTCAGATGGTCTACAATAGATGCACCTTCTTCCATATTTAGGGAGTATAAATTCTTCCTCGGGAAAAGCTTATTTACTAGAGATTTTCCCTGATAAATATCGCATAGCTTTTTCCACAATGAAGATGCAATCTTCTCCTCATGGATGTTTAGGAGTACAAAATCGGCCAGACTTAGTCTAATCAAACCTCTCACTTTTCTATCTGCAAGGTCCAAATATTATTTCTTCATGCCTTGTGGCATAGTTCTAGACACTACAATCCATAGGTCTCTATCCACAAGCAAGTCTTCCATTTTGAGCTTCCATCACTCAAAATTGCTGCCATTGAATTTTTCAATATCTATTCTACCTGATGTACTCGCTATCTTAAATAGAACAAGTTCTAACTTTACATAACAACTCCCACTGGAACAATAATAGAAGAAAAAAACTAGCCTTACTAACAAGGATAACACAACTGGCCAAGCTATGATACCACTTGAAAGGAAAAACAACAGTGTGGAAACATTTTTCTAACTTTAAAACAATAGAGGAGAGGTGTAAACACTAGTTCTAAAACTTATAATGCATACATTCAGGATATCAAGAATAGTAGAAAAATAATATACAGACAAAGCAGACACCAACTAAGTAGCATACATACAAAATGCAGACCTCTCTCTCTGGATAGTCATCTCACAGTATCAAACTAAGTAGCATACATTCACTGTTACAATACTTAGCACAAGTATACAATAGAAAAAATTACTACACACATCACTATTCTCACTTCCTCTATGTCTAAGCTTGCAACAATTCATTACAGTCTAAAATAGACTTAACTCAACAACCATATAATCATCACACTTATGTGACTTATATAAAAAAAACTAACTATGCAAAAAATCCTACATTCAATCAAATCAGCCAATCGCTAGTCATTAAAGTCATGTCGATTGCCCAACCAGATTATTTGATCCTTTGACCAAACTGATCTTGCACAGTCATGTTGAGCCACTCAGGAATTTAATTCATTGCCAAAAAATGATCCTGTCACTAGTTGAGAAAACTACATTTATTGCCTTCACCATTTTTGGTCTTTGACTTATCAGAAACTCCCATGCGTTGCCCTCTTGTTTGCTAGCCACTTCCATCTCTGAGTCAAACTGGTCAACAAGAGACATGTGTCTCTTATTGCGCTACCATTGAGTAGGAAACAGTTAACCATGGTGCAATGGTAACTGCCAACACTAACCACTGGGTCACCACCACACCTCCAAACTGAGACTGCCAGACCTCTACGCTAAGATGGTAACCGCTTGCATAGATTGTAAATAGCTTACCATGCCATTGGACCCTGACCACTACCCTTCCATGGTAGGGCGTTGATCGCTCCCCCAAACCACTAATGGTTTACTGCGCCACTACAACGCAGCCAAAAGCCCATTACGGTGGAGCATTAAGTGGTCATCGCTAAGTCACCACAGTCAATTTCCGCCACTGCACCACCATTGATCAACACACGCAATAAGGAGGTAAACCTACCTTCTGCCAGCTCACCACTCCCGCACCACTCACTGCGCTACCTCCACCACCAGAAGCAGACCCCATGGTAATGTTGTAGCACCTCGCCACTGCGACCAGACTGTCAAAGGCCCGCGGTAAAGCAGTAAACCACCAGACTGTGCCTCAAATACTGAACCCTGGCAGTAGGGCGGTAAAGGCATGAATAAATGAAAATTCACCAAGTCTTTCAGAGGTCCAAGCCAAAAGCTGAGGATCCTATTCCCAACAAGTAGTGAGCCTTCCATTTTGGATAGTGAGTCCTAGCAATGAGCCACCCTTTGTAATATCTTATAATCGATTATATTGTATTATGAGTTAATCCTCACTATAGTTTTTCCCATTTTGGATTTTCCATGTAAAAATCTTGGTTTTCATGTGTTGTGTTTTTATGTTCTGCTAATTCTCTTGCTCATTCTTATTGTTATATGCATTGGAATATTTGGATGGTGTATCTTCAATAATTTTAAGAAGATACTAATTCAACCCCCCTCTTAGTATCTTGGGTGTTCAAGAAGGTGGTCAATGCTTTTCCCAATGTTGGCACTCCTTGGACCTCTACCAGGTGTTTGAGAAAACTTGATACTATTCCCAATATTGTGAAATGATTGATCCTTGATGACAAAAATAATTGTATCACTAATGATGAGTGATGAAATTTTCTACTTGGGTTTTGTTATTGTAGTGTAGAAAAATGTCATCAATTACATTTTCACACTAAATTTGGGAATTATTAACATTAATAAGGACCTAATGTTTCCTTGATCTACTGTTGTAATGTGTTTTACACATTCACATTGGGTTTAGGGCCCTTTTAAGCTAAATTGACCTACTTTTGCCTTAATTTCATGTTGTAAAGTGTATTTATTTACACCTTCACATTGAGTTTTGGGACCTCTTACATTTATTACATTCATATCATCATTAATAGACCCCTAAGACCCTATATTATGCATCCTTAGACATATTTCAATTGAAATCCTGACATAGACATCAAATTTAATTTATCAACTCCCCACAATTTCCTCTACCTAAAAAGGCCTGGTGGGACCAATATGCCACCTTGGGCATATGATTCCCATCCATATGGGATCTATATGCCACAAGTTGTGTATGAGTCTGATTTGGTCCCTTTTTAGGGTTGAGTGGAAAATTAGGGTTTTTAATTCAAATTTCATGTATGTCAACCTCTAGCATCTAATAAATGATAAGTTGGATGGATTACCTATATAAAGAAGGTCTCAAATCATTAACTTATTAAGCATTCATGATATCAACATAAGCTATTAAGAGTTAAGAATTCTAAGACTTCACAAGAGTGTCACTTGAGATTTTACAATATCATTTCTAAGGCATTCAGGGTAAAAATTATTCATTATTTTTTATAGCAATTCAAGATACATTATCATGTCAAGATCATCAAACATGTTGTTGAGCTAATGTTGTGATGTAGCATTGAAGATCCATTTGCAAGCATTGTTTCATATCCATATTCAAGATCAAGATCTACATTTCATATTGCCACTTCATGTTATATTGTTGATTTACATCTCAAGACATCATTCAAGGTATCATTGTTCATGTTTCATATTTCATGTTTCATGTTCATATTTGATTATTTCATCACAAGGTCTAATTACCTAAATGGGGTTTAACCAAGGAAAACCCCAATTCCCTAAAAATCAATAAGTTTATCTTCTCTTTGATGTGTATTTGTAGATCTAGATGTCTTGGAGCTTGAAGGATATTTGAAGATTAGGTTGCAAGGTTGAAGAAACTCATCAAGTTGTCACAAAGTTGTCATCTTCATAGAAAGTCACCTATATGTTGCAAAATAGGGTTTCAAATCTAGAAACAAAGACTGGAAGGAAGGGAACATATAGGAGTGCAGATTCAGGTCTTAACCCTCCAAAAAGTTAGAGTGGTAATGATATGCCATTTGTGGTGTATGAGTCCCAGTATAGCATATTTTCCAAAGTTTAGGAGATTCAAAATCACCACTATCAGATTCCTATTTCCACCCAAAAAACCTAGTTTGGGACTAAATCACCCACACTAGCATATGAATTCTAGTGGGAATTAAGTAGCAATATTTTAGGTTTTCAATGCTTTTTTTGACTTCATACTTCTTCCAAGTGCACCTCTGTTCATTCTCAATTTATTATTCTGCATTTCAATTTCATTTCTTAGGTCATTTAGTTAGATTTTACATAGTACTTTGCATTTCATTTGAGTTTCTTGTCTTTCCAAGCCCTAGCTTGGTGGTGAACCCTCTTATTTTTTGTAATCACACCATATGAAATCCCTATCACATATCTCTTTCCCTCATTCCATCATTTGATTAATATCTCTATGGTTTCCTTGAATGAGAAGTGTAGAAGATTGTTGTTCTATGTCCTAAAACATAGCCAATGAAAATTTTCTTCCTTTAATTTTGGTGAACCTGCATTTAGAACATCTTAATTCTAATTTGGATTTCATCATAATCCTAGATCTATATTTCATTAACATTGCATTAGGTTTTTCATTAGTTAATTGGCATCTAGGGTTTCTAATTCTTACATTAGTCAAAGTGCATATAGGTTGCATTTTTTCATCGTATGTCATTGAATATCATCTAAAATCTACATTTTCACTTATCCCAAACATAATCCAAACTAGAAAACATAACATTTACACATAATTTTCTGAAAATGGCACAAAAACACTAATCTGGGACTCATACGCCCCTCTGAGTGATTTAGTCCCAGTACAAGTTGTTTTGCCTACTTTTTGAGATTTTTGTGTTGTGCATTTTTCAATATTTGAGCCCCTAAAATACCTTGAATGGGACTCATATGTCCCTTTGGTCAAATTAGTCCTAGATAATTCCTAAAACTACCTTTTACATCACTGAAAACCTTGTTTCTACACCTTTGTTTTCTATCATTATTTATCTATTTCAATTGGTTGAGTTTTGGTTACATACATTTCACTAGATCTAGCTTAAATCAGTTCATTTCATGCATTTCTTAATTCCAAATTTGCATTTACAACATTTCGTTTTCATATTATTGCATAGTGTAATCAGTAAATTACCTTGTTTAGAATCTGAAAATTGTATTTACACATTTTATTCTAGGTCTTTACATTGCATTTCAAATCTCTTTCCATTTTTTATTTGCATAGATTACTTGTCATAATTTTTGGTACCTATATTTTCCAATTTTGCAAAGGAAAAGTTAGTCAATAATTATGTTAGTCATTCATTTAATATGTTCCTTAGTTATGAGAGTCTCTTAGTGCAAGAGAGTAAAAATATTGATGCTTGCCTTAAATGTACATCCCCTCCTATCTCTCCTATTTATGGGAATGATATTGTAGAAGAGGTTATAAGAATAGAAAACCATGATGATCACAATTTTTCTTCTCCCAATACCTCCCCTTGTAGTGACAAAGGTATCTTGGTGAAAGAAGATGCAATAATTGAGAATCATAAAAGTTGTAATTGTCCTACTCTTCCTTCCCCTTGGGAAGATATTATAGCACAAGAAAATGAGATCATAGACACATTTCTAAATATCACCTTACCTAGTTTTCATTCATATTTTTCTTGTGAAAATTTTTTAGTGAAAGAGAATGCAATTGAAAGTGAGGATGATAGGTTGGTGTTAGATGATAAAATATTTAAGGTCTATAACAACCCTCTTTGGTTTCCTTCCCCTACCTATCCTATTTTGGAAGAAATTATGGGAAAAAGGAATGTAATCATAAATGACCATGATAATCATAATTATTCTTCTCCTGGTATCTCTCCTAGTTGCGAAGAAGATGCATTGATGTTTTAAAGTACAATTGATGAAAGTCATGAGAATCTTATGTGTCTCTCTTACCCTGGGGAAAACATTACTGATAAACAAGGCAATCTGACCATTGATAACTCCCCTACTTATAATGAATTTGTTTCAAAGAACCAAGAATATTTCACAAAGCACCTATGAGTTTTCAAAGCTCAATTATGGAATGTTGGGGAAACGTTTGGCCAACTAACGAGAAGAAGCAAAAATGTTTCTATCCTGCACTTCGGGATCTACAAGACCTAGGAGGGTAATCCCACAATTTGTTTCTTATAAGCTTGATGTACAATTTAGCTACACATTGCATAAAAATGGATACATTATCATTTTCTACTAGATAGATGAAATCCTTCAAGAAATTGGCTCTTCCTTTTTAAGATAAAACATCTACAAGATGAGAATCTAAATATATCAAATATAGGTTGATAAAAGGTTTATTTATGAATGATTGTCTTAAAATAAAATACCATGAACATGAGAGATGCATCTAATATTTAAAGATCAATGTCATATCCTAGAATACGGAGTTAAAACAAAGCAAATTGAAATACATGGAAAATTTTATTTTGAACACACCAAGATCTTCATGAACTTCATTACAATACATATATCAATACTCGAATTCTATTACTACTTATAAATCCAATCAATACCTACATGAACCTACACATTAACTAAATAATTTACCTGATTCCTTGAACCAAAGCTATAATTAAAGTGTATTTCAATGCAAATAACAATAGAAATTAACAAAAAATGATCCTTGATTAGCTTCTCATTAACAATCCATGTAAGATATTACAATTGGAGAGAAAATAGACTTAAAGAATTAGCAAATTCAACTCACACATGTTTAAAAATGCCATAATTGAAAAAATTCACCTACTTGTCTCAATATCTAAGACATAAACTCAATATGCATTTTCTATGTGTCACCACTTTGCATTCTCAAATTCAGAATTCAACAAAAGACCCCATACACTAACCCTGAATTCCCTTTTATAGAATAAGGGAGCAAAAAGTGCTTCCAACAAACATGTACACATGACACAATTTCATTGGACCGTAATATACATATTCTCATTGTAGTTACATTTGCAGTTTCATTTGAAGGGAACACACATGATACAAAACTATTTCCGTTCACTAACGAAGAAAAGCTCGCCCTCCAAAAGGCATTCCATTGAAGAGAAGCATCCTCCTAAAATTTGCAACATATGGTCCTTATTAACCACATGATGTAGGTTCCAAAGAGAATGAAGAGATGACATAATATATCTCAACAAAAATCCAAGTCAACATTTGTTGATTGCACCTTGAGCTAGGAGAAATATATGTTTACAAATTTGCAAATTCTTAGGCAAGACCTGTATTATACTAGACCAAGTACATATATTATTCATTAATTCTTATAGTCCAAAGCCATAAATGAAGGTCTTCTTCCATAATAGAAACTCTATATTTTAAGGCTGATTAAAACCAATTCTCATTTATCTTTTTTCTATATGAGGCATACTTCACCATGACTGAAGTTGATTCTTTATCAAATTATTCTAAGAAACTAATAATGAAAGATAGTTTCTCAAGGGAATCCTTCAGTATACTAATATCAACATTTTCACAAATGATTGTTTCTTGGGAAGCAATGGTTTTATCCATTTGGTCCTTCCAAACATGTAGAGATTTTACCTTATCATAAGTATGTTGGATATCTAGCAAAAGTGCCAAGTTTGCCTCATCATATTTATCCTTCAGCTCTTTGATCTTCATTTCCAGTGGGGCAACATATCCTTGAAACTTTAGCTCCATAATCCCACTAAAAAATTCATAGGTTGGGATCACCCTCGGGTGCATATCCTATTGTTGATTGGCTCCAATCACCATGAATTTCAATTTCTCAGCCCTAGGAACCCATTTATCCAATAGTGGCATAGCTAAGTCCCTCTCACTTTGAAATAACTTTATTGCTCGCAACATCAAAGAGTAATTTGCATGAACATTATTTAATCTACTCTAAATCCTTTTGGTTAGATGTTTCAAAATAGTATTAACAATCCTTGAATTGTTCTTAAACATACTGTTTTGAATTTACTAAGAATTTTTTTGTATAACTCAATTTTTTGAAGTAGTTGCATCATTGTAGGCTCATTAGATGGAGTCACACCCAAAGTGCTTGGTTCCTCAAATGAAAGTGGCTCCTAACCAAAAATTATATGGTACAGTTGCTAAATATTGTTTAAGTGAAGGTTGAGAATGTTCTATTGGAGAGGTAGACACAACATGACTCAAGCTAGCTTGTCCTTGAGATATCAATGTTTCTACTTGTTGCTTCCAAAGTGATAACTCAATTTCTAACTCGACAACCCTTTGTTGAATCTTGTTGTACTCATCAAAAAGTTCATTATATTTTATTATGTACATATATCTATCTTTAGTGAGGTCTTCAACTATTTCTTTATTAAATTTGGAAACATTCACTGCCATATCTGCTACCTCCAATGTTGGGGTGTCAACAACTCTTTTCACCATCAATTTTCCACTAAAATCAGTTGGCTCTGCAACAATTGGCTTCCTTGATCCAAACATAATGACCAAATGGCTACAGAATCCTATTCCTCACTAAAAACTAACCCCTTGAGTGCCATTGTAGCTTCCTCCTCACTTTGGAATAGTGGCTTGTTAGCCCCTCTTATTGTGTCAAACACAAAAACATTTGCAATATCCCATTTTGGAAAATAACAACACTCCACTTTTTTGAACCATTTCCCAACCTTCTTCTGTTGTGATGCTCTTGAATTATTCCTTCATAGTCTTCATTACATTTGCTTGGATGACACCCTTAGGGATTTAAGGGTGAAAACTTCTCTCTTTAACCAAATTTTCAGCATACAATAAAGCCTTAGCTCTCCAAGAGAATATATAAATGCTCATGTTTCAACAAAAGAATAATCCTTCCTAAATTCTCTGCATGCATCTATCCTCAAATTATCTGTATTATTCAGACCTTAGAGCTCATATTTTCCAAGCCTAAGACTACTTTCCCCAATGCTTGGTGAAAATTCTCTATGGGTAGATGGCATTCCTTGCTACATATCTTCAAGGGTCACCATAATATCATCTTCATCAATCTCAAGATAATAAATTATCCCTTCTACTTTAATATTTTGCTTCTTAGATGGTGACAACTCTAATGGAAAAAAACCTCTTGGAGGAGAGTCCACATTAATTACATTAGGTGGGAATTTCCATGAAGGTGTTGACATTAACTATTTAGGATAAGTATCCCTTGACCCCTTTGAGGTAGTAGGGGTTGGCAAGTTTTTCCACCAGCTCCTTGTTTCTTTTCTCCTAAAATAAACTCTGACTTTTAGTGGCGGTTGATAAGAAAGCCTTTTCTCCAACTCTATTTATGGATACTCATCAACAACTATTGACTTCCCCTTATCCTCTACCACATGTTATTCTCTTTGTATACCTACCAAGCTTTCAAAGTTATCAATGGCATATGTTTCTCTATTGAATTCACCTTTGATGTTAGGCATGGGATCATAGGTAGGGTTTGCCTTCTTCTTCTTTTCTATTAATTTATTGAAAGATAGATATTTCTCTTTCCTTTCTTCATGTACTTGCAGATAGAAATAATTCTTGATAACGTCCTCAAGGTAATAGAAATGAACAAACACACATATTATCTTTTGTGCCTTTAAAGAAGAAATAAATCCATTGGGATCATGATTCCTTGGGTGCATTGTATTCAGTCCATATGGTGAAAGGAATTTTTCCAAGTCTTTCCATCCTCCCTTTGCCATGATAAATTATACAAAGGTCTTCCACTCGGGGAAGAATAAACCTTTGCTTTGTATTTATGGCAGGTGCACCATTTGTGCAATTCCCAGTTGCCTCATTACTTTAAGGAACCCAATTATCAATGGTACATCCATAGGTAAGGCATATGGGTTCACATTGGTGCCATAAACCCTAAAGATAGTTGTGTTGTAATATGGGATGATGTCTCCCCAATTATGTGTCAAATTCAATTCCAGTATCCTCTCCATAGGCCTCAGGAAATTATGTATTTCCTTGGGGATTGTTGGTAGATCGTGAACTAGGTATCTCCTCAACTTTGAACCAAAGACATTATGGAAAATCACATAATCAAGCTTAAGATTATCTTTATCAAGGACTTGGTTCCATTCTTGGATAGGCAAGTTGGACCCCTCCCCCCTCTTCTTCAATGTTATATTCTGACCAAAAATATTCTCTCCCCTATATAAAAAAATGTACATCAAGAGAGAATACCATATTAATCTTACCAATTTGTTTCCTTCTTTTAACTCAACCAAACCCCTATGCATTCTCTCTGCCACATAAGTAGCATAATCATATACCACATTAAAAGCTAGATGTTTTAAGTGTGCTACCATACACATAAGGTATGTGGGCATGGTGGGTAGTGCATCAATACCAAGAATTTGGCATAAATAATAAACAATATTCTTAAAATAATTAGCAAAATACTTTATAGAGAAAGGATCTTGTTCATCTTTGCTAATATCCACATGTTTCTTTCTCTTTCCTGTCCCCGTAGCTGCCAAATAAAAAGGCAACATGTATGTTCTAAATAGACCTTTTGTGTTCTTGTATTCTTCTCTGAAGACCTTAAGGTCAATAGGGATCATCTCCTCATTCCACTCATGCAAACCAAAAACCTCTACAATCTCTTCCCTATTTACTTTGACCATTTCATGACCATCAAATGTCTTAACTACTCTTGTCACAGGGTCATATCTTGCAACAATGTCTTTTAAAAAATCAACATCAAGATAGACATTTGAGACCACCAACTTTCCTAGGTCCATTCTCCAAGGGTTACAAAGAGAAGCACACAAATTCCTATTTCCAAACCAGTTTCTAAATAGTTGCAAACCAATGTAGGGAAATTCAACATCCTCAATACAACACTATTTATCCACTAACCCTTCTAGGATTTTAGTACCATAGAATAAATATTTTCCCTCAATCTTCTTGGTAGTGGATAGTTTCAACTGGTAAATAATGTCTTGTGAAAGGGACCTAGAAGTGACTTCATAGCTCAGGTTTTATATCTCAGGGGCCATTATAATAGGATAGGTTAGGGAAAGTCTAAGGTTTCAACACTATTTGGTTTAAACCTAACCTTTGACTTTACAATCCAGGGCACAACTCACTATGCAATTTAAAAGGGCTTTGACAATAACCCGACAAGCTTTAGAGAAATTTCAAAAAAATTAAAAGGTACTAGCACCAATTCAACATTAGAAACACAATCTATTATTACCCTAATTTGACCAAGTTTTGTTGAAATGTAGATTTTGGTGTTGTCGTTACTTACATCTTTTTGCTCGCAGAAAACCTTGATTTCGGCTATATTGAACTCTAGGAAATGCCTTTTGGTTGCTTGAATGCTTGAGACTCGTCCACACTTCTTAATTGTGCGAGAAAAAAAATCATCTAGATGCTTTGAAATGTGAATTGGTATCTTAGGGCATAAAACCCACCATTACTACTTGCTTGCATGAAAGGTAACAAATATCATACATGAATTCTCAACTTTGAATAACAACCCCTGATTATTTTTCAAATTGGCAAGATGAGTGACTTAGATTGAGTCAATTAGGTTTGAAAATTAGTCAACATCTCCCACCAAGCAATTGGTCAATGGGAACTCGCCAACCTGGTGCCACTTACTACATGCGGACTCTACCTTCCATTCATCATGCTAAACTAAGGAAATCCATGTGTCAGCTTTTTGGTGACCCCACTAGCTTTTCACATTATTATTTAAATCAAGTGGAGTCAGTGAGGAATGGTGGAGATTAACTCACGACACTGCTCCTCATCCGTTGATCTCAAAACCCTTTTGGTTGTGGATGGGAAAGAACCAGGCCCCACCTCTTCAATGATACATGTGGCGACAATCTGCTCACCTCGCTACAATATTTAGACTATTATTTTAATATGTCAGGGCCAATAGGGAATGGCATTGATTGAACATCTCCATCCGACGGTCAAAACAAACTACACATGCACAAAAGTTAGCTTAAAAACAAGACCACCACTAGGTCAACAAGATTATGGCCCTCAAGAGACAAGGATATAAGACATAATTCTATCAAGGAAATACTTTATCAGACTTAGGAGAATTTAAAATAATATTGAGGCATGAAAAGACCAAAAAGCCAAGGTAAAGGGGTCAGTAAAGACAATGGTCAAGATGACTCAAGTTATGACTAAGACGATCGACAACCAGATACATGTTGACAAGAAAATAAAATGTCAAGGCATAAGACTTAATGAAATTTTTAAGTGAAGGGTTTTAAAGCTAAAACCCTAAACCTCAGTCTAGGATAAGGATGCACAAGCCATGAGACTACATGGAAGCAACTGAAATTTTTCAAAATTTTAAATACTCTACCAGAACCAACCTTTGAATGTAATGAACATCTAGTTTCCAGTTCTCCTAAAAACTCTCCTCCTTTGGATAATATCATGGTGCAATAAAATGAAAAAAATAGTGATGTGATTTCCTTAGATTATGGTGAAAATATGACACTAGATTTCCCTTCATTAGAAAGACATCAAACCAAAACCGCTAAGGTGTTGAATGTTCTAGTATCCATTAGATCCCCCTTAATTAATGAGCCTCTACATACCCTGTGGGACATCCTAAGAATCCTCTAATTCTTTACCCACCCTCACAATGACCACAAAATCAATGCAAACCTAAACTCATCCTCTATCCATGCCACATAAACCTCAAACTCAAAACAAACCCAAACTTATCCTTTACCCACCTAAGAAAAATGTTTCATGAAAATAAAATTATAATAATCTTGCCCATACATATAACACTGGAAAAAATCCACAACTAAGACAAACACCTTAATCATCCCTCCCATTTCCTTTTCCTATCCTGCCTAACCCTATCTTATTGGGTCCTCTTTTTTTTCCTCCACAAAGTTGAAAGGAGTACAATGTTGTTGAGCAACTTAAGAATAATCCTACTAAGATATCCTAATGGGACCTTATTCAAGCCTCCCCTCACTATCAAAAAATTATTCAAAGTGCATTACAGTAAGTTCACATCCCTTTTAATGTGAAACCAAATGACATAGAAGCAATGATTCAAGGAATAAAAGTTGACATTATTTTCCACCAAAGTGAGCTCCCTCCTTTGGAAGTGCAAAAAAAAAATGATTCTCTCATGAAAATAGCTACCTATAATGGGTGGTGAATAAAAAGAAACCTTGTTGAAAATGGCTCCACCATTAATGTGTAGTGTGACCCTTTTCGATAGGCTTGGTATGGATAAATAAAAAATCCAACCTGAATTTTTATCTATTAATCGATTTGACAATGTAGGAAAATAACTACTTGGAGTGATTACATTTCCTATTATAGCTATAAAGGTCACATTGAAGATACCAATCCATATTATGCCTCACGATCTTTCATACAACCTCCTTTTAGGTAGACCGGAAACTCATGCAATGAATGGGGTGCCTTCTACTCTTCATTGTATAATGAGGTATGTATACAACAACAAATTGTACACACTCAAAGCTAACTCTGAACCAAACAGTTGTTAAAAATTTGAGAAAAACAAGGGAAATTCTTTGAAAACATTGACACCAACTACATAAGTGGAACCTGTGCAACAAAAAGACAAATATATTGAGGAATTCACAAAGCAATTAAAAGATGATTGGTGTTCCTTATATTTCATAGACTTCATGGGTGAATACAAGATCATAAACAAAGACTCTGAAAAAGGGAAAATAAAAAGTGGTATTGTCAACACAAAATTTAGAAGATACCTTGAAAGAATCCACCTCAAGCACTTTACAAGAAGAAACAAATTACATAGAAAATGTTGATGAAACTGACCATCAACAACCACTGAATCCAAAATAAATTAAAAATAGTTATGGAAGAGGTTAAAAAATTATGAAGCAACTTGGGTATAGTGGAAAAGGATGTGGTGCTAGAGAACAAGGTATTTGTGTCCCTATAGAGCCTAACACACAAGGAAATATTGGTGGTCTTGTTTATTGTCCCTCAAAAGACACAAGTAAGCTTTAACTTAATATCAACACTATTACAAAAGATTCTTCTAAGACAACTTTAACATTAGTGTATCCTAAATTGATAGACACTAGTGGTCTTGGTTATTATCCTTTGAAAGAAATGAAAGAAACAAAGAAATATTAACTTAACATACATGTCATAATGCAAAACACTAATGATTTGTATTTGATAGATTTTACATCCTCATATAAAGGAGAGTAGAAAAAATCACAATCTAAAGAGTCTTGTGTAAGTACAACACCTTATACTAATCAAGAGATATACTTATCACAAAATAATGGAACATCTTCTACTATTGATCAAGAGGGTATCTTGTCAAGACTCCTCCAAGATTTTTTGATATCCCTCCCTCCAAGAACATGAAATAATTTTTACTACAAGCAATCATTTTGTGCATATCATAGATTTCATGGTAATTCTACTAATAAATGTAAGGCTCTAAGTGATAAAATCCAACATCTTAAGGAGTGTGGTGCTCTTCCTTGTGTTGAAGCACCTAATTCCTATAATCGATACTGATTTTCACACTAGCATGTTTCTCATCAATCATTTCTGCTCATCCTCATCCTGCACTAAGTAGGGGAAAGGGGTTAGGTAGCCTTTTCCTTGTATGTCACTTGTCGTTGTCTCTTTTGGCTAGTTAACCACCTTTCATGTATATATAAGAGCAAGCTTGGGATGTGGAAAATATGCCTTAAGTTGGCTCACATGTGATTTACTAAGTTATGCAACCCTTTCTTCATGATGTAGTTTCATTCGAGAACATATGACTTGGGATAGCTATTTTTGAATAACCTCTCATGTATTCTTCTACTTGAAGGAAATTTCTCACAGAAATGGATGTAGTTTCATTCGAGAACATATGACTTGGGATAGCTATTTTTGAATAACCTCTCATGTATTCTTCTACTTGAAGGAAATTTCTCACAGAAATGGTGCTAGAAACCACTTTAAAGTGTGGGCATACATCTACAGTCATGTTTCAACGTGTGATTTTCTTTCTTCTTGTAATGTGTCCTTTTCTTGGGGGTGTCATTGGGTTTGATTTCCTCCAAGAGTGTGATATTTCTTTGACTTGTCCTCTCTTGGAGACATTAAGCACGATGTTCCCTAAGAAGATACTTTACATTAACTAATAAAAATCCCTTTGAATTTACCTTACAGTACTTTTTCATTTACAATAATGATTATATGGCCGCCTTGCATAACACACTTTTCTTGCCTATGGAGCCATCTTGTTAGTTCATGGGTTTCAAGCATACAAAGATTTTCTTGCCTCATGAAGCTTAAATTTCATTGTTGTGTGGAATCTTATAAAATTTATCATGAGGTATAGATTTCATATGGTTAGTGTATGATGAGAAGCCTAAATGTGGGCATGACTTTCTCACTATGCGATGAGAAGCTGACATGGAGTCATGAATTTATCACTAAGAAACCCTTTTGATACTCACCTAGAAAATTACCTCAAGTTCTAATGCCTTTCCTTAGAGTGAGTGTGCATCTTTGGAAAAATAGATTAGATCTAATCCACATCGCATTGGATAAATGATTGAGGCTTGATCCACCTCTTTTTTGTTTTGCTTGTTTTTGTTTTTTCCCTTTCATTTAGTCATTGACATTAGATGTTTGTGTATCTTGTTTTGCTGCATATCATACACCTTGTGTGTCTCCTTTCATGCTTATGATGTTTTGACATAGGATCTTGGATCTTGTGGGCTTGGCCATGTACCTTTATCTTTTTCATAATTTTTCATATGCATTGGCATGCTTGCACCCCTCTTGAATTCTACTTTAGTGTGAGTTTGAAGCAGGTTCATCCTCTCACTAAAGTGGGGGCTAAATTAAGTGTTAAAATGTAAGCGATGACATTTTTATACAATAAATTTAGCCCCCACTTTATTGAGGAATGATTAACATTAAGAAGGACCTAATGTTTCCTTGATCTAGTGCAACTGTAATGTGTTTTACACATTCACATTGGGTTTAGGGCTTTTTAAAGGTAAATTGACCTAATTTTTCCTTCATTTCATATTTTAAAGTGTATTTATTTACACCTTCACATTGAGTTTTGGTCCTTCTTGCATTTATGACCTTCATATCATCATTAATATTCCCCTAATACCTTATATATGCATCTCAAGGCATATTTAAACTAGAATCTTGACATAGACATCAAATATACTTAATTTCTCAACTCCCTAATATTTCCTTCACCTGAAAAGGCCTCATGGGACCCATATGCCACCTTGGGCATATGAGTCCCACCCAGATGGGACTTATATGCCACAAGTGGCATATGAGTCTTATTTGGCCCCTTTTTAGGGTTTTGAGTGGGAAATCAAGGTTTTAAATTCAAATTTTATGTTGAACTCTAGGATCTAGTAAATGTTAAGTTGGATGGATTTACTATATAAACAAGGTCTCAAATCATTATTTCACTAAGCATTCATGATATCAACATAAGCTATCAAGATTTAAGCATTCTAAGGCTATGCAAGAGTGTTAAGAGTGTTTACGAGATCATTTCTAAGGAATTCAAGGGCATAATTCTTCATCATTTATTGTAGCAATTCAAGATCCATTATCATGTAAAGATCATCAAGTATTTTGTTGTGCTAGTGTTGTAATGTAGCATTCCAGATCCATTTGAAAGCATTATTTCATATCCATATTCAAGATCAAGATCCACATTCCACATTGCCACTTCATGTTATATTGTTGATTTACATCTCAACACATCATTAAAGGTACCATTGTTCATGTTCCATATTTCATGTTTCATGTTCATATTTCATTGTTTCATCACAAGATTTAATTACCTTAATGGGGTTTGACCAAGGAAAACCCTCATTCCCTAACAATCAACAAGTTTCTCTTCTCTTTGATGTGTAATTGTAGATCTAGGTGTCTTGGAGATTGAAGGATCTTTGAAGATTAGGTTGCAAGGTTTAAGAATGTCATCAAGTTGTCACAAGGTTTTCATCTTCATGGAGAGTCACCTACAGGTTGTAAATTAGGGTTTTAGTTCTGGAAATGAAGTGTGGAAGGAAGGGTAGAGATAGGAGTGCAGATTCAGGTCTTATCCCTCCAAAAAAGAAGAGTAGGACTGATACACCACTTGTGGCATATGATTCCCAGTATATCATATTTTTTAGATTTTAGGAGATTCACACTCACCACTATCAAATTTTTGTTTCCACCTAGAAACCCTAGTTTGGGACTAAATCTCCCAAAATAGCATATGAGTCCTAGTGGGAATTAAGCAGAAATATTTCAAGGTTTCAGAGATTTTTCTAACCTCATACTTCTTTCAAGTGCACCTTTGTTCGTTGTTAGTTTGTTATTATGTGTTTTAGTTTTTCCTCAGTCATTTATTTAGCTTATGCATAGTAATTTTCAATTCATTTACATTTATTCTCTTTCCAAGCCATATCTTGGTGGTGAACCCTCTTATTATATTTAATAACACCCTTGGACATCCATATCATAGATATATTTACCTCATTTTGTCATTGTATTGAGATCTCTAGTGTTTCCTTGAATGAGAAGTGTAGAAGATTGTTGTTCTATGTCCTAAACCATAGCCAGTGACAATTTTCTTTGTTTTAGTTATGTTTTCTCTTATCACCAGTTTCAGTAAGATGAGGTGGATTAGAATTGATGAGATGGATATGAGCATGTGAACAATTGTGATGATGTTTGACCTGTACTTCTACGTTGTTGGTTAGAACCACATGGGATAAAAAAATGCACTTTTCTAGCTTACACAAGGCTACTCAGCTTAACATTAATGATATTTATATAATTTGAGTTGGTAGAATGGTGATTGGATATCCCATCCTTTAAAACTAATTCTTTATTATGGTACTATAATCATGACCTACGAGATCATAATTACTAAATGTCTTGCCTCAATGTCCTCTATCTCCCTCTAGTCTTTTTATGCCAAGTTTGGTTCTTTGGAAAAGACCAATAGTGCATGGGAAGATATTATCATCTTAATTTGGAGTGGTATGAAGATAATTTCCTATTTTTATCTTGGGAAAGCTTATCTTCTTGTTTATCCTTTTTGAGAATTTGAAAAATCTTCATTTCTCTTACTCCCCTTTGTTGTTTATGTATTACTCTATGCAAGATTATGGATGATGAGAAGGTTAGAAATGAGCCTTGTTCTTGTGAATAATTACTTCTTTATGCCTTGGTTTGGAATACTTGTGTTGAGGGGGGCTTGGCCCCTCTTCTAGAGAGTCTTAAAGGCCATGATGAAAACCTTTCTACCCAATTTTCTAATAGTTGGTGGAATCTCCAAGTGACTCTAGGAGGCATTTCCTTCAAAATCAGTGAGGAAGTGGTTACTAAGGAAACCAATCTTTCATGCACTAGAAAAAAGTTAAATAAGCATACCAAAGTCCAAGATGCAAATAGCATGCAACAATTATTGAAACAAAATGAGAAATCCTCCAAGCTTCATGTGAGTTGCGATAGAAGAAAGCTCATATCACCTTGGGACCAAGTGTGTCTTGTTCTCATGAAATATGTTACTCTTGAAGGTCATTTTAAGTGATATTATTACTTTCATATGCCCATTCTAAACCATTTTAGACATCATCTTCGCATAATTTTCTCTTTTTTTATCCTTTCCTCCTTGGAAAATTTGGTGAAGGAAATGCTTGAGCTGCTAAGAACCCAAAAAAACTCCCCTCCCCTTATATCAAGGGCTAATCTTGCATTTGTATCACTTTCATCTAGATATTTTTCCCCCAAATCTCATTCACATTACTAGGGTTATTGATGAGCCTGAGCCCCCTGAAGGTTCCCCTAAAAACTCTCCCCTACTGCTGCTTCTAGGTCTAGGAAAAAAAATTAGCGTCCTCAAAAACAAACCTACCCCTGAAACTAAACCCAAGGAGCCAAGTAAAAATAAAAAGGTAACCCTGTGCAATCTCATAAAAATGTCATGATTGTCTTGTGTGAGTTGAAGAACACCCGTGTCAAGAGGGCTGGTAAACAAGTGGGAAATTCTAAACCACAACTAAAGAAGAAAAATATCTTTCTACATGGAAGAACCTATTTTATAGAATTATGAGGGGGAAATTGATACCAAAGGCTCTAGTGAGAAGGATAACATGATGGCTATAGATATGGAAGAAATTGTGGAACTAGCTAGTGTTAGGAGATTGAATCATCTGGCCAAATAGAAACCTAAGGTCCTAATTGATTCTAGTAGCTCTAAAAAGTTAACAGGTAGGAGGATAATAAGCACAAAAATATTGAGGAAGCAGAAGACTATGTGGAGGGTCCTAGCCACTTCCTTGAGCTAAACAAGATTTTGTTGGAGGAATCCACTTTAAAATCCTCAAACCATCATATAGGGAAAGAAGAGGCCCAAGCATGCCTATCCATGGTTTTGATTAAGACTAAAAGGATTTGTTGGCTCATGTTAGCACTGTCAAAAGAAAGGTGAACATAATTACTTAGTTTACCATCAAATTCATCCATGACTCTACTGTGACTCTTAATTTTATGCTCAAGGATGAAATCAATAAGAATATTCTAGAGATTGGTCCTAGCTCCAACCAGACTTGTTGTGCACTTTTTACACACACGCCTCACTGAAAGTAGGGACCCTCTTTCTTGCTCTCTTTTTTTCGTTCTTGGTATTTTAGCCCTTTGGTTTTTGGGGATTTGGTTATCCTAGCATGTTCCAATTGGTTATCCTGTTCATGCAAATGCCCCTTGAGGGAGGCACTTTGAAAATTCTGTATTCTGGGATCTATCTTAGGTTTTTCTCTATTATCAAGAAAATTACCCTAGAGCGGAATTCTCTGGACACCGTGGAAACCCGACAAAGGCTGATTTGTATTGTTTTCCAAAAATTTCAAGAATCCACAAAATTCCGCGTGGACCGGATTTTCCTAAGATTCTTTTGTGCCTTTGGATTATTGGGTTTGCTATCTTGTTGATGCATTTAAGTGTCTCGTATGGTCTTGCAGTTTTTCTTTATGGATTTTATTTACGTTTTTTAAGGAGGTCTATATCATTTTCCTTATCGTGAGTTTTGAGGATTTCGATTTTGGATTACTACTGCTGAATTGTGTGTGTGGGCTTGTGGTCGAGGGTTGCAATTGAGCTTTCTAGTGATTGCTTACTTTCTACCTTGATTTGCTGCTTCTCTTATCAACCATCGCTACTTCGATTTCTTTGTCCTCATGGTATGTACATACTACCCTACCTTTTGGTGAACGAATTGAATATGTTTCAAGGTTTGTGGGTATATGCTTTGAGTTGAGATGTCAGTGGGGTATGGTCTGGTAGTAGTGCTAGGGTTGTCAATTGTTGGCTTGATGCCCTTCATTTTGCTCATGCCTCCTCTCCTTTTGCATGATTTCATTTCGGGCAGGGTTGCCATTTCTTTGCCCTATCTATTTTTGAGCTTCTCGGAGCTCTGGTTTAATGTGAAATTCCCCGACTTGTGATGAAACCATGTCCTAGTGAAGCGTGATTTATTTCTATCATCCAATTCAATTATTTCCATATCGTTAGTTGAGTCGTGGGAAGAAAAGTAAAGTGAGAGTAACAAATCGAGATCCTGGATGTGTTATCATGGAGTTTTCCTAGGGTTTCCTTTGTTGAGATCCTCACTCTTTTGGAGTGGATCCTTGTTGATCGATTTGAACCTGGTTTATTTATCTTGCATTATAATTGATTTGAATCCTGAGAGAAATCCTCAACTTCCTAATCATTTGAGAAAAATCTAGGAAAAATCTCGATGAAGTCAAAGATTTTGGGTTTTTGCATCCCTCGCAAATTTCCTTTATTTAGGGATTTCCCTGAATTATCCATCGCTTTGTCGATTTCTCAAAAATAGGCTCAAAGTGCAAAAATTTCATTGAATTCACAAAATTTCGTGCCTTCAGGATTTTCTCGGGATTTCTTGGTCCCTTCATTTTCCCCGAATTTGTAAATTGTTGCCATTTTCGCGGATTTCCATCCTTGGTGGATTTTCCTAAGTTTTTATTGAAAATGGAGAATTGAGAGAATGAATGAAAGTTTAGTTAATAATTATGCATCTCATGATTGACTTAACTTGTTCTAAAACATATAATGTGATTTATTGGTTAATTTCATTAATCAAATGATGGATTGGATGTCTCTTTGTGGTCATTTCACTAGTTTTCGCCTACTTCAGAATTTCCTAGAATTCCTCTCTAGCCTGAATTCTGTGAGAGGGCTGAAAACCCAAACTTTTTAATAAATGATTCTTATGGGGTTTTTGGGGTTTTTCGGGGATTTTTCTCATTATGGGATTTGTTCAAGGAATGAGTATATCATTTGTGATGGATCTAATTGGACTTTATGCTATGATGGATCTTATCTTGGTGTCTTTTTTGTATTTAGACAGAATAAAGTCAAGATATTGCTAGGCAGAGCAAGGGTAAGGAAAGGAATCCTAATCTTGAGGGGTCAGCTATCCCCGAGGTAGAAAGAGTGAAGATGGATTTAAAGAGGAGAGTCCCTAAGAGCAGGCTGACCTCCATTTGGTTAGGGATCACTGATACAAACATTGGGCTATGGGATTATGAAGAATTCAAGGCAAGAATGGTAGCACAAAATCTCTCCTTGTTCGCCAGAAGAACATTGGAGTCGAGGTTGGCACATGTGGTTGGATTTCCTTCTACAGTCTAGTGTTATGAGTTAGTGCTTGAATGTTCCAAACACTATGATAGGGGCACATGGAGGATAGTTTGTCCTCGAGGAAGAATTGTGGAAAATATTAATCCTATATCCATTCCCCAGACCTTTGACATGCCTGATAAATCTCATGGTTTGGCCTTTGATATGGATGTAGCAAAGAAGTACTATGATGATAATGCAATCAAATACCAATAGGTTGTCAATTCTTGGTTGGAGAAACCCAAGTCCCACTTCTCCAAGTTGCCCAAGAAGTTGGTTAGAATTAAATTTAGGAATGAATACTATGATGTTATCACACTCCTTAGTAGAGTGGTGGGATTGAAAAGTGCAAGAATGTTTGAGAATTGGATGTTCCATGTCATTACTAGGAAGGAACAGGGTATAGATTACCACTAGGCAGGCATTATAAGTGTAATGATACATGAGCAGATGTGGAATATTTCATGGACAAAGACCTTCACAATGACCTCCTATTTGGTGTATGCACTTGCAAGGTATCACCCATATAAGGGAATAAGCAAAAGGGTTGTATTTGGGTAGGATGTAATTTATGAAGTGTACCCACAATTGCACTTGGGTGGCACAAGCTATAGGAGGTTGAATGATGCATTCACTATGTACATCACTAGACTTATGTAGGGTGTAGAGCATGTTTGAATTCTAGACCATGCCAAGGAGTTAATTAAGAGGTTTGGAGCTTGGTTTATCCAACTCCCCACCTTTTCATACATAAGAATTGATTGTTGTTAGAGGGATCCATACAGACTTCCTAGATACCCCACGGATCATGTTCTTCTCATTGAGATCACCAAAAAGATATATTACTTCGATGTAATTGTGAATAGAGAGAAGCACAAGATGGGGTTTGGTGCTGATTTTCCTTTGAGGATAGGCAGTGATGAGGCCTGCCCCTCTTTTAACTCAGCCCATGCTTATAAAGAGGAGATGAGTACCTTAGGTCTTCCTTTCCACTCTAAGAGGTCTAGGTTTGATATAAACGGCGACGCACAAAAGAAGGATAGCAATGAATATAGTCATAAGGATGACATAGAGGACTATTGGGCCAACATCGATGGCGAGTTTGAATTCAAAAAGAATAATTTCTATAGGTTACCAGTCAGCTTGGTCTAGGTATACAACATAAAGGTCATTCCAGATTAGGTTGAGGAGAATGGGAATTTGATTCAGGGCCATAAATTTGAGGTTGTGAAGGATAAGCCAGTCAGAGAGGTTGATTGGCTAGAGGAAGAGAAAACAGAGCTAGAACAAATCATGACCCCAATAATCAAGTATACCAGGCTATGGCTCAAGCACAAGATGTTGGAGTTGGAGAGTGAGGGTGTGCAATGTACCTACAGTTTGATGGGGGACTTGGAGTCTCACTCTACTTTTGAGGAATCACTTGAACAGGACCCCAAAGGCAAAACTAAGGTGGGATCTCCTTTCAAGATCAAACTTAAAGATGTTTAGGCGGAGGAGGTAGGAGAAGTAGAGAAACAAAGAAAACCTATACCCAAGAAGAGTAAGCATGTATTGAGGAGAAAGAAGGCTGAAGGAGATGAAGGACAAAAGGAGGATTTCGGTGTCCCCTCATAGAAGAAAAGGATGATTGGCAGGTTGTCACAAACGGAGAAGAGAACTTCTAAGGCAGATGAAGAAATTTAACCCCCGGTGGTAGAGGTAGAGAGCTTGGGAGAAAAAACACAGGTATATACCAAGAATTCAAGGACTCCATCTCCCAAGGATGGTACACCAAAGGTAGGTATTCCCATGACTTCTCTTGTCATTGAACATGTAGATGTACCTCCTTCTCATGAGATAGGAAATGTGCCAGGTGAACCAAAGGATGTTGAGGATCCCCAAGACCATGGAAGAGGAAAAATTCCATGAGGGAGAAATCTACAATGCTAAGGCCGAGATGGAGAAGGTTATGCGGTCTCCTTTGGTGGATTATGGGGATTCACCTGCAAAGGTTCATGGGGATAGACCTACTCAGAAGGAGGAGATACCAGCTAAGATTCCCTGACCAGTACATGAAAAAGAGGAGCAGGACAAGGAAAAAGAGGATATAGCTACGAAGGTTTTTGAGAATAAAAAGTTTGGATCAAGATGTATCCAAATTTCAACAAGATGGAGTGAGGAAAGATGATGTACAGTCACATCCCATAGTCTCAAAATGGTTGGACAAGGAGTTGAAGAGAAATAAAATTGTGGTGGATGATACTCCTCTCAATTGGGATGAATTACTGGGAAACATAGGAAAGAAAAAGGTAAAGAAGAAAGCCAAGATTATTTCCAGAATTGAGAGAGATGAGG
Organism: Sequoiadendron giganteum; assembly: GCA_007115665.2. NCBI lineage: Eukaryota > Viridiplantae > Streptophyta > Pinopsida > Cupressales > Cupressaceae > Sequoiadendron > Sequoiadendron giganteum. Next base: position 230,808,396 of record CM021105.1, on the reverse strand, counting down.
CAAATAACAAAGCGGTCCACATTGCTTCTCCTACTCCTGAAAAGAATAAGGATGATGTGACAGGGAATGATTACAATGTACAAACTGTCAATATAGGGCATTCTTCCATGGAACAAGATATTGAGGAAAATGAGGGTTCCAGTGCCATAATCCTTGGCCAATTAAGGAAGGAGGTTGAAGAAGGAGAATGAAAATCTTAAAATATATTTGCAAGAGTTGATGAAACCCTTGCAATCCATTAGCTCCTCATCATTTTCTGTAGGCTTCTTACCACAAGAAACAATCGTTAAGTTAGAAAAGATGAAGGTCACTTCCCATGTTACAATAGGTTGGTTACAGGGAGTGTAAACCTAGGGAGACAATGGCATCAAGTATATTCTATCAACTGGTGGGGATGCTATGAGATCGATTGACTGGTTGAAGAATGTATTGGCCTAGGACAAGGAAGATATGGATCTCTTGCTGCAAAAGGATAGAATCATCATGGACTACACCGAGGAGAAGTTGGTGGGAGATGGAATTCTTCCTTCTTCCAAAGAAGCAGAACCCTGGGAATGGTTTGAGGTTTTGCAGATAGGGTAGAGAGTTCTGAAGAAGGTACATAAACAAGGGAAGTAGATTGACAATGCCTTGAAAGAAATTTACAATAGGTGCATCTCCTTCTTCAAGGTCATGATAGGGAGAAAGAAGTTTTTTCTGAAGCATCTAAGCTTGGAATAGTTGAGAAAATGGTGGTGAGAGGTGTATTCTCTAGTCAACGAGGACCAGGTCACTGAACATATGCTGGATGATGCAAATACCTATCTTGCAGTAATTGATAAATACAATACCTTGAAGGTAGATTGGGATAGGGTGGTTAAGCAATCGAGGGACAAGATCAAGTCCATGGAAAGAAGAATGAAAGTGTTAGTTATGCCACCTATTTCCCACTTGGAGAAGGTATTTTTGATGATACAGGATAGGGCGAATCAAGATAAAGATGAAGGAGAAGGTAGTTAATGCAACACCCCATTGGGATTTGTGCTTCTTTATTATTCCTCCTCTTCCTTTGCATGTATTGAGTCGGGTTATGTTGGAGATCTCAGGCCGACTTGGATGAAATTGGTGTATTTAATGCACATTTCATGTTATTTTTTATTTTCCTTTTCGTTGACCTATTTTTGGCCGTTTGATTATTGTAAACCTAATTTGGGCCAACATGCCTTGGGTTTTTTATATATGCCTGGCATTACGTGTCATTTGTAAGAAGTTAGTTAGCTAATTTTACATTGGAGCGAATTGTGATAAGAGGAAGAATTAGAGTTAGAATTTAGTTTATCTTTCAAGCAAATGTTGTAACAGAAGACTGGAATTGTTTCAACTTTGGATGATTTAATACAAGTAAAGACATTGTGATTTGGTATATTTCTTGTGATTGAGTTTTATTTGGAATTGTTCTTGATATTATATCTTTGAAATTTCTTAATTTTATTCGATGTTAGATGATTTGATGATGTTTAGGGTTTTATGCTTGAAGTGTTTGCAACAATATCTAGTCCATACTTTTTGCAGTTAGTTGTTTGTTAGCTGCTTTACAAAGTTACTTGGACTTAAATTTGTGCTTAGTTCCATTATGAATGCTTGTTCATTTCAATTGCAATAGGGTTGTTTTGAATGAATGTTCATAATATAAAAATATTTAATACCTTATAAGATTGCACTATTTCTATAAGATTACAGGTTTATCTGGTTCAAATAGGAATTGGTTTCTAAGGGATTGATCCATTTCAAGCATTTTATCATTAGCATTGTCAATCTTAGAATTAGAAGTAGTCTTAGAAATCTTATTGAAACCCTTATCCTTTGTTATTTCTTTTATTATCTAGGTTAGTTTTACATTTTGAAGTGTCAACGTATTGCTAGATCTGATAAATTTGAGTTCAGCATTTTCTTGTAGTAAGGTCTCTTTATGATTATCAACATTTTCACATTATCTCTGAGTTGTTTTATTCGCATTTTCAAGACCTGACATTAGAGACCTTAGGGTTATCTCTTTTCTGATAGAGATTTACCTTTCAAGAGAGATAGGATATCATATTTTGTCTGAGTTGTTGTTGTGCAGAAAACACTATCAACAAGGCTAAAATAGATTTTTTTCAAATTCCTCATGGAGTAATTGGAAATCATTTATAAGTAGTGGTATGGGGCTTGTCTAGTCCCTCTAGGGGTTGTTTTTCTCTATTGATTTTGTGGTGTATCTGTGATTTTGTTAGTTTTTTGTTACTACTTTTTTTTTTAATGCTCTAAATTGGTGATCTTCAACCCTTGTGGCTTTTTATGTTAAGGGTACTACACCCTATAAATGTAGCTTATTTTATCAAAAACAAACCAATCTTTTCTACCCAAAACTTATTATTTATCTTCAGTGCATAGGTTCAAATATAAATGTAATGATGGAGGATGAGGGAAACCATTCTACTATTAATACAATCATTGAGCTCCAAATGTCAATAATCTTCACACCTTTAATCTAAACTGTCCATCTCATAGGTTTTTGTTATTTTCCTTGTATTCTACTCTAAATTTATGATGTCTACTTCCTCAAATTTCTATAAATGATAAGGTGGCCAAAATAAATGTCATTTATGCCAATTCTCTTGTCATTTAAGTGGTTGGTCATTACTAGTCTCCATGTGAGTATAAGTGTCAAGTAACTTCTAAGGTTTCAAATCCTACAAATTTAGTTTTTTTTAGAAGATTGTCTTTCATAAATCATAAGAAATTCATTATATTATAAATATTTTATGCAACTAAAAGTATCCATAGCACTATAAATATAGATCTTTAGGGGAATTATATGCTTATGTTCTCTCTTGCCACATATGCTAGTATGACTAATAGGTATTTGATGAATGTCATATCATTCTAATTTATTTAAATATTTATAATGGTTAGTTTTCTTATTATATATAGACGTACATGTAGTTTAGGTATGGATAACTAAGTATGCTCAATTATTCAATATAATGTATGTGGTATATTTTTATGCAAAGCTCATATTCCTTTATGATTTCAATATATTATTTCTATTGGTATGTTGTAACTCTATAACCCAGTTGAATAGGAATCAATCCTAGAAGTTAATGATCCACCATACACTCAAATGAAAATATCTTACAACAATAGATTATGAGTAGGAAATTATTTGTGTGTACCTCATGGTTCAACATTTCATCTAAGAAAAACATCTATAGAAACTCTTGATAATTTTATCCTAGAGAGTCATGTTTTACATACCCACATATTTTTATATGTAATGATGTCTATAATAGTTCAATAAGAGGTATTATATGCAATACACTAGTTTTTGATCTATTGAAAACCTTTGGGACCAAGTGTACACTAGGTAATATTGCAACATTTTTACTTTGTTCATATTAATTTATGATTAATCATAGTAAGCATGCCTCTAGGAAGCCCTCTAGTTTTATTTGAGCCCAAAGTGAAGGAGATATTACCAACTCCTAATAATTGGTCCTTTGTTTCCCTACTTGATCAAAAGTTAGAAATATATTGTGTTGATTCTAACATCCCTCAAACGTAAACAATGGCCTTGCTTTAGGGATTTGAGAAATTTTGAGTGCACCAATATACTCTACATATTATACTTATCCAATATCATCTGCTAACCACTGATCCCACATATAAATTATATGAAAGTTTATCAAGTCCTTTCATCTCATCATTTTCCTTTACTTCACCTATTTACAAGGTTTTAAAATAAATTTGGACCATCCATTTATTAAAGAGAAAATGTTGGGCTTGAGATGGTGGATATAAATATTTGGAACTAACAAACATAAATATAGTGAGTTACAATACCTCAAACTCGAACACCTCTAAAAAACTAGGAAATTACTCACAAAAAAACAAGTGTTAATTACTCTTACACCATAAATTCTCCTACATAAAAAGATTAAAAATATTGGGGATGTGCAAGATCATCATGGAAAAAATATGCCCTTAAGTGGCAATAAAATTCAAAAAATCAGAGTTAGGCAACTTGACATTATAATTTGAATAAGTTATCCATATTATTTCAAAAATATATAAGAATAGAATCTGTAGAAAATTGAATTTAGTTTCTAAACTACTAGTTTTTTTTGTTTTTTTTAAATCTATTTGGTGAAAATTTGAAATTCCAATGCGGTAGTACTTAAATTTCAAGGGAAAAATAAGAAGTAGGTGTTTGTTTGACCACCCTAACCATAATAAAATAATAATTATTTTTTATAATATTTTATATATAAGTAGGGGACTCATGTACCAATGTTATGCATATATTTTTGTAATTTTTTCCCAAGTAAATAACTAATTATGATTTTTTTATTACAAATTTTAAAAAATATAAAAACTCATATGTCTGACCACCTTAACTTGGTCAAAAATTCATGAAATTCAATTCTTTTTTTTTAATCCTATAGTATCTGAAGCATATAATGTGATGCATGTTTTGGATTCAAAAAATCTGATACCATTTGAAAGCTATAGATTTATTTCAATTAGCTTATCAATTAGGACTTTAGTCGTAGTTCAAATACAAAATGAGTAAAAATTATTTATTAAATTCAAAGTAAAGCATAATTTATATTGGTGGAAATTTGTGAATATCCTTTAAAAACCCTTTTCATTTCATTAATTTTTGGTAAAATAAAAGTCATCTGCCACATGGGTCATCATATCACTTAGATATCGCCACTTTTTGGCCCATCATGATCCTGCACATACCCTACTAGATTATCAAGAATGGTAAATCCTTTAAACCACATACTTCTTAAGGTAGAGAGTAGCCTAAGAAATTACTTAATCTTAATGGGAGGATGATTATTTTGGAGAGAACTAATATTGACCAAGTTTATAAAAGTTCAAGCAAGTATGCTCTCTTATCACACAAATGATTGTGCGCAAGGGTGTATGAATTTTTTTCTTATATCCATTTTTCAATGCAAGTCAAGGTGGTAACTAGGTCATCAACTAAGGAGATATTCATTCCTTATTCATTAAATCTCATTTTTTTTAGAGAATTAAATATCTCTAATTAACGGGTTGATCCCATGATGGTGGTTTACAATTTCTAGGGGATTCTGATTTTTGCTAAAATCACATATTTTTAGAAAATATAATGATTTAAGCCTTAAAAATTTCTATTTTAAGGATTCCAATTGAACGGGGTTTGATCAAACCACCTTAGACCAAACCCCCTTGGATAGAAGCCCAAATCGTTTTAAACCATACCTATAATAGAGTCTCCTTTACACCTATCAAAATGCTAAAAAAAAAACCACTTATGACTTTCCTTTTGGGGGATCAAATGAATTCATTAAATTTTTTCTTTTCTAAGTATGTATCCCTTATTATAAGCTTCCCAAAAAGTATAATTTTAAATAAATTTAATTTTATTATTATATTTATTTTTAATTTCTTGTGAATGTAGGTTTTTCACTGAAAATCAAGCTCTCTGTTCTACACATGTGGAAAAATAGAAAATTATCAAAATAAAATAATAAAAATATCAGTGCACTAGATATTTAAATTCTTGATCCAACAAAAAAATTTTGAATTTTGATACATACAATTTTTTTTTTATGTTGTATACAATCCGCCTATGTTTGAGTTGTAATTGGTTTGACTTTGAAACTTGATTAAGGAAAAATTACTCAATAAAAAACTATGAAACTAAATGAAAGCACTAGATATCATAGTTAAAAATCTAAATTATTCAAAAAAAAAAAAGAATTTATCCTTCATGGAAAAAAAGTTATGTTGTATATGTTGAGCATCACTCCTTAAAAATGGTGTTTCCTGAAAAAACTAGTTTTCAAAGATGGAAAAAGAAGTGAAATTTGATTCCAATTTTTTTTTAAAATATATATCTAGAATCTAACAAAAAAATATCACAAATCACTTGTTTGCATCATATTCAAATTCCTAATAGTTTAGCTGCTATAGGTGCCCGAAAGTGATATTAGTTGGAAAAAATAAGTTCACTATCCAATTTGGCCAAAATTTGTAAACCAATATTGTGGGATCACCCAAGGATCTGTGATCCAAAATGGATTTATTTTGTGCATACATTAAAGTGTTTTGGGTTACTGGGCTACTTATTTCATACCATAAAGTAGTATAATACATCCATGTATAGACTTTTGCTAAAAAAAGAATTTAAAAACTATAGAATTTTGTTGAAAAAAGAACAATTTGAAAACTAAGTTTTATACTAGCTTTGAAAAAATCATTAATTTGTAAAGGTGGAAAACATGATTGTCTCCTACCAAAAATAATAAAATCATTACACACACATCCAACAACATTCAAGATCTCTCATTTATCTACTTCATCTTCTACATGGGAGTCACTTTAGTTCCCTAATGATGTATGTTTTAAAAATATATATGTATGAAAAAGAAAAAACAAAGTAAAAGAGAGTGTCTTTGATGTGTTTTTCTTATTCATTTACATTATTTGAATGTTTGATTATATAGCTTTTATATTTGCATAAGACATAAAATCCTTAATAGTTTACAAATCATTTAACTCACTTAAAAATAATTGAATTTTAATTTTAATGGTAATATATTAGACATAAAATCTTTAATAGTGTAAAAATAATTTAACTCACTTAAAAATAATTAACTTCTAACTTTAATGGTAATGTATGAAAGCAACTTGAAAGTTGGAAATTTGCACAAGCTATTTAAGGAAGCAAAGATCAACAAGACTGCTAGAAATTTGGTCAAGATCCATAGTAAGAAATTAAAAATCAAAAAGATTTTGGAGATACCTTAGTATGATGGTTCTTGATCCCTTAAATTGTTTGATCTCATGATCATCATTAAAATCTTTTATTCCATTCATCAAATCATTTAATCCACCTAAAAAAAATAAACTTTTAATTTTAATGGTAATGTATTTTAATTTTACTCCAAAGGTCTAAAATTAATGGACCCAATTTTTTGGTTCATCTTTGATTTCAATTCTAAATTCTACCATTACATTTTAGGGAGCTTGTGGAATCTAGGAGCATTATTTGAAGTCAAGTATTACCTATCTAAAGCTAATGCACCTAGCTCGAGTATTATTTAACTAACACTTGCACCAAAACAAGGTGTAAGGTTAATAACTACACCAATAGAAAATTACATATAGTTAAATCCTGAGCTCCAAATAGTGTTTCAACTGCTTGGTATTTGTACATATCTTTAAAATACCTATCTAAAAAATGTTTACATATATCGATATAAATTTATTTTATTTATTTAAAAAGTGTTTTATAATGACATCATATATCATGTCATGATGGTATAAATAAAATAAAATAATTTTAAAGGGAAACAAAATAAATCTTAGAAGTAAATAAAATAACTCTTAGTAAACAGTGTAAATAAAATAATCCATAAATAGTATTAAAGTTAAATAAAATAACTCTTAAGTAAAAATTAGTTTAATTAAATATCATTCATTAAAATTCAATACATGTATATTATACAATACATAAGATTTGTGAAAAATAATGTTATAAATTTAATATATGAAAATGGTTCAATCTCTACATTTCACTCTATGTGAAAATAGCTCTAACAAAAAGTGCAGTAGCTGATATCGATCCAATATTAAATAGTTCCTATGATCATGCATAATTAAAAATTAAAATAGAATTATTAATTTAATAATAATTTATTTATCCTTGAGTTTTAAGAAAATTTATGTGTTATATTATTGTAATAAAATGCTTTCACTCATTCATTCATTCATTTTGAGATAATCAAGGACTATTAGGACATCATTGGGATCTAGTAACAAATGAATGATTGAAAAACATTAAGATCATAATAAAAAAAATATCATAACATTACATTAGTATACATCATCCTAGACCCACTGCATGTTTGTTTGCTTTCTTCAATAGTTATTTCAAAGCCACTAAATCAATCCAACTAGGGATCTAACTGTACCATAGAAAATCATGTCCTTGCTTGATTTGAGAATAATTAACGATAAATTGGACTTAATGTCACCATGATCTAGTGTTGTGAGGTTGTTTACACATCCACATTAGGTCTTGGGCCCATTCTAAGCTAAATAAACTTAAATCTTATGTCACCAAAAAGTGTAGCCTTTGACACTTTTCACCCTTTTGGACCCTTGCCTATGGATCTTGGGCCATTTTTAGCCTCTTTTTATCCCTTTCCAAGCCTTGTGCCAAAGTGTTGTAAGGTCTTGTAAAACATTTCTACACTTTCCTAGGCTTGTCATCACTTACTCAACCCTTTCTTATGCTATAATAACCCCTTAATACACATACAAGATTTATCTTAGATGTGTTTTAGAAGACAATCCTAACAAACATTATTAATCACACTTTCATCCCTGAAAATCAATGAAATTTTTCCCAGCTAGACTAGGTCACCACCTTGGGCGACCTAGTCCCACGTGGCTTAAAAATTAAAATAAACTTAAAATTCTTTCAGGATTTTGTCTCTTAAACCCCAAGGTTGACCTATATGGTGTTATTTCAAGAAAATTAGGGCATAACTTGTATAAATAAGCCTCAAAACCCTAATTCATGATATTATGTATCACTCAACTCACTCTCCTCTCAATATATCACCTCTCCTTCTCAAGCAAGCTAGGGTTTTGAGTAGTCTAAGTCAACAAGACATTTCTCAAGAAGAATGCAAAGGTTGAATCTTCATTACTACAACTCAAGATAAATCATCAAGACAAGGTAAACTCCATTACTCCATTGTTTCATGATTCTTTACATTTCTATCTCCATTTGGTTTGATTACTCAAAAGGGGATTGACTAAGGCAAACCCCTAATCCCTAACAATCAACAATTTTTCCTTCTTTGTGTGATTTGCAGGACTTGTAGGAAGATTTTGGTAAAGAACCAAGGTGGAAGAACATTCAACAACTCATCCAAGCTCTTCAAGGTTTAAGAAACCCTAGTTGAAGCTTGGAGGGCCTTCACAGATAAAAATCTTCACTTTCAGGACCAGGCACCTAGAGGAGCAGAAAACACAAACCAAGGGCTTCAAACTCCATCTTCTGATCTTCATAAATTTAGAAGAGGACTAAGTCACCAAAAATGGTGACCTAGTCCCACCAAACCTATTTTTTAGAGATTTTGGTAGACCTAGATACCCTTTTGGTTGAAATAGGCTCCAGAGGAGTTTTCCAAAAAATTCCCTAAAGAGGACTAGGTTGTTAAGAATGGCATAAGTGTCCCAACAAGCTTGAACTCCTAATTCAGCAGCATTTCCATCCTCTACAAGTTTCCAAGTGCACACCCCTTTCATCTCCAACCTTATGTTTTAGTTTAGTGTATATTTCTTAGGTTATTTTGTACATAATTGCATATCATTATGTGTATTCAAACATAGTTGCACTTTCTAGGTTTTACATTAGTATTTAGTTTCTTTTATTCATTTCTAGCACCTAGACTATTTCATTTAGACACATCACACACATTCACATCCCCATTTATACATTAACACATAATCTTTGAATGCAACCCTTGCATTTTGGCCCATCTTTCTCCTTTTAGGTGAAAATTTCCCTAGAAGTCTTAGAAAGCATCAAGGTGCCAAAATCTTCATTAAATTTTGGTGAAAATGAATTTCTTACACCCTTCCTTTCTGGTTTAGATTCCTTCATGGTCCTAGTATTTCATTGCATTTCATTGTGCATTGTTTAAATTACATTCTAGGGTTTTAAAATTTTGCATTAGTGAAAGTGCATAATAGGTTGCATTTTTGCATCTGAGAACATTAATCATCTCTATAGTTTTGCATTTTCCTTTTAGTGCTTCCACATACAACATATAACCACTTGAATCCATCAAAAAAAATTGAAAATTTTGAAAAAAATCACAAACAAGACTAAGTTGCCACCTTGGGTGACCTAGTCCCTTAAGGCTTTCGAAATTGCCCTTTACAGAGTTGAAAACCCTATTTTAGGCTTTTATTTTGTGCCATTACATACATGTATCAACTGGTTGTGTTTTTATTACAAATATTTTATTAGAATTAGCTTAAATTAGCCTATTTCATGCATTGCTTAGTTTCAATCTTGCATATCCTACATTTATTTTTCAGATTGTTGCATAGTGTAATTAGAAAATCACCTTGTTCTACATCTCAAAATTGAATTTCAATATTTTAATTTAAATCATTGTATTGCATTCTCTTTACTCTCTCCTGATACCATATTTTCTTTTAAAATATGTGGCTTTGATTTTGTTTCAAATCAATTGCATAAATTCATCATTCCTTCTTATGAGTTCAATGTAGATTACAATAATGAATTCATTAAAGAATATGTTAATAACCAAACCATTGACACTATTCTTAAAATTTCATTTCCATAGGCTCTTTGTGTTGACAATCATAACAATCATACTTGTGCTTCTCCCTATACCTCTCCTATTAGTGATAAAGGCATTTTGGTGACAGAAGATACAAGCAATGAGGGTCATGATTATACCTCTCCTCATCCCCCTTTGCCAAAAATTAAACAACAAAAATTTCTTGACATCACCTTCCTTAGTCTCCCTAACCATGACAATCAAACTTTTCCTTCTTCTAATATCCCTCCTCGATGTAAAGAGGACATGTTGGTGTTAGAAGATCCTTCTCCTAAGAGTCATGAGATTCTTGACCCTCCCTTCCCCAATGCTTCTACCATTTGGGATAATCTATTTGAAAATCCTAGGTGTCCTTCTCTTGATGCCTCCTCCCTTTGTGATGAAGCATGTGATGAACCTCTTCCATTCTCTCCTACTATGGTAGATGGTATGGAACGAGAGCATGAGACCTTGGAAAATGAAATAGAATCCTATCCTCCATCATTTCATAATCCCATCATTGATCATTCTCCTACTTGTGACAACGTTGTTTTAGAAGAACCAATCCTTGAATGTCATGAACATGTGGCTTTTAGTTCTCCTAAAGTCTCTCTTCCTAGTGTGGATATCATGATGTAAGACAAGGATAGCATTAACTCTTCTTCCCAAGGGGATGTTGATATTATTCAACCTCAACGTATCCTTATCCTCCTTCCAATAAACCTAAACCCAAATTTATTCTCTTCCCAACTCAACATAATGTGTTGTAGCAACCGAGTCAAGATACCATTGCTCATACATATTACACTAGAACCAACCTCCACATCCTTACCCTCTTCCACTCTCATTCTTCCTGCTACCCCTTGCCTCAATTCACTCCTTAGGGAGTATGACCTTATGGACCAACTAAGTAATACTCCCGCTAAGATATCTTTATAGAATCTCATTCAAGTCTCCCCTCACTATCACAACATGATGCAGGAAGCCTTACAATAAATTCCTATCCCTTCTAATGTGAAAACAAATGACATATAAACTATGATTCAAGGTTTAAATGCTTACATTATTTTCCACCAAAGTGAGTTCCCTCCTTTGGATGTGGAAAAATAAGTTGAATCCTTCATGACCATATCTTAATACATAAACATAGGGATCAAGCAAACCCTTCTTGATAATGGCTATGCTATTAATGTGGGTAGTGTCAATCTCTTGGATAGGCTCCATATCAATAAATCAACCATACAACCTACCTACTTAGCTATCAGTGGATTTGAAAATGTAGGAAAAAATATGCTTGGTGTGATCACTTTGCCTCTTACAGTTGGAGTGTCCACATTAGACACATTGATCCATGTTATGCCTAATGATCTTTCATCTAACCTCATCTTAGGCAGGCCATGGATTCATGCAATGAATGGTGTGCCTTCCAATCTTCATCGTAAGATGAAGTACATCTACAAAAATAAAGTGTATGTACACTCATCTCTGATCCTGAGCCATATAGTGTCTTACAACTTGAGAAAAAAAATATACACCCTTCACCCCTTCTACACCAACCATAAAAGTGGAACCCATACAAGAAGAATCCCTAGATGATGATTGGGCCTCCTTGAACTTTACCCCTCCATTAATAGGAGACTCCGAGATCACCAACAATAAATCTGGAAAGGGGAACACAGTCTTGTCAACACAAGACTTGGTAGATCCTTCGAAATAATCCACCTCAACTACTCTAGACAAAGAAGATAACAACGAACCCTCACCTGATCCAAAAGTGTTGAAAAATCTCTATGGAAAAGGTTATAAGCTCATGAAATAATTTGGATATAGTGGAAAAGGTTGTGGTGCTAAGGAACAAGGTATTCACAACCCTATTGAGCCTCCTATGCAAAATCTAATCATGGTCTTGGATTTTTCCCTTTCATTGAGATCATCAAGCCTTTCTCCAACACCAACCCTATCTCAAATCACCCTTCTAATCCAACCTTATAAAGTGATCCTTTGAAACTAACAAAGGGCCCTTTTCTTAAATCCAATGTCATCTCACAACCCACTCATGATTTCTAGGATTTTACACACTCCTCTAAAGGAGTATATACAAAATCTCACAATCTATAGAGCCTTGTGTAGGTATTAGATGCTATACTAAGCAAGACCCTTCCTTATTGCAACCCAAAGGCTCACCTTCTACCCTTGATCGAGAGGGTATCTTGTTTAGACTCCTCCAAGATCACTTGATCTCTCTTCCTCCATGAAATAAAAAGAAATGTTACCATAAACATTCCTTTTGTGCATATCACCGAGTTCATGGTCATTTCACTAATGAGTGTAAGGCCTTGAATAGCAGAATTCAACATCTTAAGGATTTTGGTGCTCTCCCTTATGTGGGGGCACCTAATTCATCTAATTGATATAATTTTTCACTCTATCTTACATTCCCTCAATCCTTTCGGCTTCTTTTCCTGCACTAAGTGGGGGCAAGAGGTTTGTTAGCCTCTTCCTTCATATGTCACTTGTCGTTATCTCTTTTGACTAGACGTTAACCTTTCATGAACATATAAGAGAAAGCTTGGGATGTGGATGACATGTCTTAAGTTGAATCGCATGTGACATACACCCCTCTTCATGACACAACTTCTCAGAAACATATGACTCAGCATAGGGATTTCCGAACAAGCTCTCATGTCCTCTTCCTCTTCTACATTAAAGAACTTGTTCACTGGCCTATGTGTAGAAATTCCTTTAAAGTGGGGGTATACATCACCACTCACATATCTTTGTGTGATTTTCTTTTTCTTTCAATTCCCTCTCTTGGAAACATTAGGTATAATGTTGTTGAGGATGAGATATTTGCATTTTTCCTCTTTGCATACAAGATGAGTTCTTCGTATCTTGGATACAATATGAGTACATTTTCACTTTTCCTCTCTTGGAGACATTATGCGTGATGTTCCTTAAGATGATATGTCACATGAACAAAAGAAAAATCCCTTTGAAAAAAATCATTTCAAAAATCACTTTCTTTTGTGGTGCCTTATCAAAGTTATCACGAGGTATAACTTTGGTATGGTTTGAGCAGAAGCCCAACCAACGACATAAATTTCCCCATAGCCACCTTTGTGTGTGTGAGTACATACCGACTGTGTGTATTTTTTGCACCTCTTGAGACAACTCACTCTGTGGACAACCTAATGTTTTGTGGCCCCAAAGTGAGCACATCTTCTTTTTGGACAAACCACCTAGATCTAATCCACAACTAGCTGGACAAATGGTTGAAGCTTGATCCAACCCTTTCCTTCTCCTCTTCATTCTAGTTCTTTTCATCGTATGAACATGCATCTCATCGAATCCTTGTGGGCTTGACCACCTCCTTCATCTTTGTCACATATAGATTTTATTGATTATTTAAATGCAATTATTAATCATGATATTGTAATTTAAATTGAAGTTAAATGATTATTTTAATGAAAGTTAAATTGAAATTCAAATTGAAGTGAAATTCAAATTGAAATGCAATTACAATGATTCGAAATGCATTTTTATTTAATTTGGGGTTTGTCATTGCTAATGAAAAATTGAGTGCAAGTGAATGTAGGAATAGGTGACCGTGAATGAAGGTGAGAACAATGATCAATCAGGTGTAGTCATTTTAGCCATTAGACATTTATGAGGATTATGGAATCACACACTCACTTAGTTAATATTATAATACAATTTTGTGATTACTGTGTTTGCAAATTTTAAATTTAGTTTAATTGATTTTTCAAAATTCGTAAAAAGAATATGTTGATTTAAAATGATGGTTTGGTTAATTTTGAGGAAATTGATTTAAGTTAAATGAATTGGATTCCTTCTTTAGATATTTTATTATTATTTAAAAATAATGATGCTTGTATTTTGAAATTTAATGAAATAGATTTTTAATTATGGAATTTAATAATATGTAATAAAAGTTGTGTTTTAAAATTATTTGTTTTTCTTTGAAAAATATGGAAGAAAATATTTAATGAGGAAATTAAAAAAATATCTAAAGTTATGTTATTGAAAAAAAATTGGAAAACAAATCACGTGCAAAATTGAAATTGAATTTAAAACTTCAGTTAAACAAATTGAAGAAAAATAGCTTCAATCAAATGGAAGCAATTAACATTTAGAACTTGGAGTCTTGAAAATTAGAACTGGAGATCACACTAAAATTATGGATCTGAATTCTTGTTAACATCTACCATGTACATGGGAAGAGGGAATCAATTTGGGGAAGAATTTTGAAATTGGAAAGTTGTGTGAAAATCCGTTTTGAGATTGAACAGAAAAAAAAAAAAGAGACTCAGCATGATGCAGGGTAGAGGGAATTAATTTTAAATTGTTTGGAGATAGATGATGTGGGGAATTATTTTACTATTGCTGAGATTGCTATCCAATCAGCCTTCTCAACCTCCACACGTGGCCAAGAAGAGGAGGTACGTAGTGAGAAATAGATAGAAATTTATATTTTTAAATGGGAGTCATCCTCCACTCTCCACGTGCAGCTATGATCAAGAAGGGATGTGCATAAAGGGAAGGAAGATAGGCGCAGGTGATTTCATCCACTCCCCACATAGCAACAAACAAGAGGAGGGAAGTATCCCCAAATTCCACGCAGCCAACAAAGGTCTCCATACTCCAAGGTGCGACCAGAAGGAAGGGAAGCAGATTTTTTCAAACACTTAGGAGAATGCTATGCAACCATGCATGTATGGCAAGGAAGGGGAAGGGAACAAAGAACATGGACTTAGAAAGTAAAGGGCATGGCCTAAGAGAAGAAAGTGTAGAGGGCGCAGTGCTAGGAGATGTACAGTGCATCCAAGGCAGCAAGGAAATACACTGAGACAAGGAGGTAAAAGCAACAGGAAGAAAGAAGTAAAAACAATAGTGGTTGAAGAATTTTCATACACAACATAAAAACAATCAAGAACAGAGGATAGGAGTTAAAGAATGAACAAAGGAAATTCACAATCCATTTCCATAATTTACCAGGTAGGATCTTGAAATTATTAAAACAAAACATGAATAGAGTAAATTTGAATGAAATAGTTATTTTATTGTGTTGATTTTTAAATCTATTTAAAAGTATTTATGTTACTTCGAATTTTCTTTGAATTCTTAAATATCAAACTATGATTTTTCCAAAAAAAAACTACTGAATTTGAAAACAAAAAATTTTAGGAAGAATTTGATTTGAAAACATTGAAAAGCAACTAATTAGATTTAGGAAGACATTCAGAATAGAAAAACATCATTTAAATTTATATTTAAATAGATCTTAAATAGAAAACGTTTGTTTTATTCTGAATTAGAAGAACTTGAAAAATATTCCAAACAGAAAATATTTTGATAAAAATATCCTTTAAATTTTAAATGTGATTTCAAGATAGAAGTTAAATTTAGCAAAAATTGCAAATAAAACTCAAAACAATCAAAACAGAAACAAAAATGATTTATTTTAATTCTATTTGAAAAAGTAATTATTTATTTTTTGAAGGTAATCAAAACAGAAAATAAATCAATTAAGTTAAAATATGATTTACTTTGAAACCAAACCAATGTGAACAAGATTAGACTGAGCAGTAATAGAATGAAAGAATGTGTGCTCTTTTATGCCTGTTTTAAAATATGTTTTTGATTTACATACTAGAGATACACCTTCTTTATTTTTGATTATTTAATTTACTCGATTTAAATATTAATTTAATGTCATTTATGGATTAAAACGATGAAAAGAACAACTTTTAAATTGTTTTCACTTCAAACAAGATTTATGTTTTATTGTTTTTGAGAGATTATATTTGATTTATTGGAACCATGCATGTTTGATAAATGAATGTGCATGTCATGCTTTTGGGAAAGTTACCTTTTGGGACGGTTCCGAATATGGGTTATTAGAGAGTGTAGTTTTGATTTTCTAAAACTGCTTTATTTGTCATGCATGACATTTTACTTGGCCAAGTAACTTAAGGACCATTGAAATAGATGGAATTATTGAACTCTCTACCATATCCTAGTATCGAACTCGCTTGTTTCTTAAATGAATTAGAAAAATGAAAATGCTTGTGGTTTTTCTAGTTATACTAGGCACACACTAGATTCCATCTTTCTTGTCGACTGCTTCTTGCTAAGCGATTCGTGTAGGGTTGGGTATTATTTGAATGATTTAAGAATTTCGAGGAAGTGTAAGCTTTGAGGTTGGGCGGAAAAAGTGCCTAATCCTTGTTCTCGTCTTCATTTTGAAGATTTTCTATTGGATTGAAGATCAAAGGATGACATCTTCATTTATGTTATATTGTATTTTGTAATTATGTATTGAAGAGCTTAAGGCGGTTGAATGCCTAAGTCTCAAATTGTAACTTATAGTACAACCTCTTATGTATGATTATCATTGAAGTGTATTATGACACGTTTATGTATTTAAACTGGAATTGTATATTGAATCTATCTTATCGACTTTAAGTTGTTTGATTTTGGAATCGACTCGTTTATATGATGTCTAAATGAATGAATTGTCGAATTTATTTTGAATATAAATAAAATTATTTAAAGTTTTGTTGATGTATGATTTAAAGAGTTCCGCTCTTTACAATCTTCCTCATTCTTCACCATTTCCATTTGGCTACTTTAGTGTGAGTTTGAAGCAAGTTCATAATCTTACTAAAGTGGGGACTAAATGTGTCACCAAAAAGTGTAGCCTTTGAAAATTTTCACCCATTTGGACCCTTGCTTATGGATCTTGGAGTATTTTTAGCCTCTTTTTACCCCTTTCCAAGCCTTGCACCAAAGTATTCTAAGGTCTTGTAAAACCTTTTTACACTTTCCTAGGCTTGTCATCACTTATCAACCCTTTCTTATCCTATAATGACCCCTTAATATACATAAAATCCTTATCTTAGACGTGTTTCAGATGAAAATATTGAAAAAAATTATTAATCACACTTTAATCCCCGAAAACCAATGAAATTTTCCTAGGTGGACTAGGGGGCCACCTTGGGCGACCTAGTCCCATGTGGCTTAAAAATTAAAATAAACTTAAAATTCTTTCAAGATTTTGCCTCTTAAACCCTAAGGTTGGCATGTATGGTTTTTTTTCAAGAAAATTAGTGCATAACTTGTATAAATAAGCCTCAATGCCCTAATTCATGATATGCATCACTCAACACACTCTCCTCTAAATCTCTCACCTCTCCTTCTTCTCAAGCAAGCTAGAGTTTTGAGTAGTCTAATTCAACAAGGCATCTCTCAAGAAGCATCCAAAGGTTGAAGATCTCCATTGTTTCAACTCAAGATCAATCATAAAGACAAGGTAAACTCCATTACTCCATTGTTTCATACTTCTTTACATTTCTATCTCCATTTGGTTTGATTACTCAAAAGGGGTTCGACTAAGGCAAACCCCTAATCCCTAACAATCAACAAGTTTTCCTTCTTTGTGTGATTTGTAGACTTGTAGGTAGATTTCGAAAAGAATCAAGGTGGAAGAAAATTCAACTCATCCAACCTCTTCAAGGTTGAAGAAACCCTAATTGAGGCTTGGAGGGCCTTCATAGACCAAAATCTTCACTTTTGGGACCAGATACCTAGAGGAGCAGAAAACACAGACCAAGGGCTTCAAACTCCATCTTCTAATCTTTAGAAATTCAGAAGATGACTAAGTCACAAAAAATGGTGACCTAGTCCCACTAAACCTATTTTTTTAAGATTTTGGTAGATCTAGATACCCTTTTAGCTAAAACATGCATTAGAGTAGTTTTCCAAAATTTTCCCTAAAAAGGACTAGGTCACCCATAATGGCATAAGTGTCCCAATAGGCTTAAACTCCCAATTCAACAACATTTCCAATCTCTAAAAGTTTCCAGGTGCACACCCCTTTCATCTCCAACCTTCTATTTTATTTTATTGTATATTTCTTGGGTTATTTTGTACATACTTGCATATCATTATGTGTATTCAAACATAGTTGCACTTTCTAGGTTTTACATTAGCATTTAGTTTCTTTTATCCATTTCCAACACCTAAAATATTTCATTTAGACACATCACACACATTCAAATCCCCATTAACACATTAACACATAATCTTTGAATGTAACCCATGCATTTTGGCCCATCTTTCTCCTTTTAGATGAAAAACCCTAGAAGTGTTAGAAAGCATTAAGGTGCCAAGATCTTCATTACAAATCTCTCCTAGCTTAATGTTGTAAACTGTATTTAGTTACATCTTCACATTGAATTTAGGATGCTTATAAACTAAAGTGGACCTAATCTAGTTTTTAAATGTGTTTTACACATTCACATAGGATTTAGGGTCATTCTAAGCTAAATAGACTCAATTTTTCCTTAATTTAGTGTTGTAAAGTGTATTTATTTACACTTTCACATTGGATTTTGGGCCTCATTCCATTTATGACTTTTATATGCTCATTAATAGGCCTTATGACCCCATATTGTACATCCCAAGGCTTATTTAATTCAAAAACCTAATAAAATCAATATATAAACTAAATTTATGCACTCCCGAACACTTTAGCCCCCGAAATAGCCCCTTTGGAACCCATTCACCACTTTGAGCAAATGATTCCCATATAGGTGGGACTTATTCACCCAAGATGGCGAATGAGTCCCATTTGAGCTATTTTTGAGGTTTCAACGGGAAAATTTTGGTTTTTAATTCAAATTTCTTCAATGTTGCTCTTGGGGATCAAATTAATACTCATGTTAGTGGCTTGCCAATATAAAAAAGATTCCAAATCATTATTTCATCCTAAGCAAGCTAAGAAATCTAAGCAACATCAAGCCTACATGCCATCAAGTCAAGAATTCAATAGTTAAACATTCTAAGGTCATCAAGATAACTTTCAAGATCATTCAAGGGAAAGATTCTTCAACCACGGTTACAACCATTCAAGATCCATCATCATGTCAATAATATCAAGTATCAAGCATGTTAGTGAGCTAGTGTTGTGATGTAGCTAGTTCATTATCGTGAGTCTAGATTCAAGTTGTATGTCAATTCACTTTTGCAAGCATAAAAATTGAGTCCATATGTGGAGATCTGAAACTAAAATAGTGCATAATTAGTTTGTACATTTTTAAACATTTGCCTATACAAACCCTAAATTATAATAATACAATTAATTTATTTCTAATGTCTTTAACATCTTTTTCCCAAATTCAAAATATAATTAAAATGTTAATTTAAAATATCTAAAACCTAAACAAAATACATACAATTTACTTTTCAATAAATTCAAAAAATTATTATCATTTACTTAAACATGTAATTAATGAGAACAAGTTTTCTAGAACATTGACATGTGCATGTTGTTTTTAGGAACACGTTTATTTTCCCTGCACTTTCCATGTGATATCTAATAGACATAAAATACCAAGATGCCCATTAGATATAGGGCAATTGAGCTTTATTAGCCGATAGACTATATATTGTGAATGTGCTTTCAATCGAAACCTATCTCACACCGCAAATAGCTTAGCTTAAATAATTTTCTAAGAGTTGTTTACCGGTGGGTGGCCACCTCTGCCCGCATCAAATTTCAAATCCGGAGCTTCTGTGGCCACTTAAATTATTTGCATGACGTGGGAAGCAATAAAGATGTAGCCAGTGGTTATCAAGATTCACGACTTTCTTCAGGGTCGGCGAGTTGGGCATCGTCATGTAAGGGATATCTGCACATAAGATAGCAAGCCTTGGAAGGCACAGGAGCTATCTGGAAAAAATATTTCAATTTGCTGCAAATCCCTTTGATGTCCTCTATGTCCTCTTTCAATGTACACTGTGTGAACACAACCCCTTTGCATACATTTCTACATATGCTCAGCTATTGCAGGTCAGCAGTTGCAGGAATAAGCAATATAAAATTACAACCATAGCTCGAGGCCACACGAAGCTGAAATCTTGGACAGCTCAACAGGGTATCTAAAGGCCTGAATTTCCCAACTCACTAAATTTCCCATTTCTGGAGACTCTGAAACTTCGGTCAGCCATAGAAAAAATATCATGGGTTGCATATTTATGAATTACATTGTTATTATCTTGCTTCATTTGTTTTTAAGAAAATATTTTGCATCTCCTAGAAAGCTTCTGAAACCTTATCAACAATCTATCTTGTGTGCAACCAATCCATTTGATGGTATTCATTGGGTCCGCGTGTCTTGTCTGTGCTTACTGCTTCTCCATTTTGCATGCATGTCAATGAAGACATTCACAACTATAATTTCCCTTCTGTTATGCTTCATGAACATTTCTTATTTATTATTATTAGAAATTTGCCAAATTTATTTGAATGAAAGTTTCTAAAGTCTGTTGAACAAATCATTTTTGCACATATCCTGCTCTTATTGTTATCCTTGTGACCATATTTCTTTGAGGCATTTTGCCAAATGGTTCACGCGCCTTGTCTATTCTTCTGCATTTTGCATACATTTTTACCAGGGCACTTGCAACTACTAACTAATAATAATCGTGTGCATTAAAAGTGGTACCAGTAGTAATGGTAATCTTACAATTTGCAGCTGTAAAAGTTTTATTTATGTAATTCATGGCATAATGTTTAGTAGTTCAATTCATTTTGTCATTCCGGTAAATCATGAATTAGACTGTAATGCCACAATTAGTGGTTGTTTGGAGTCAGAAATAGAAAATGGTTCCACTGAAGGGATGGGATTAACATGTTATGAAAGTGAAAATGAATTATTTATATTAAAAATGAACAGATTATTAAATAAGGTTTAGTTAAAAAAATTATATTGTATGTGAATTTTATTTGAAAATTATTTTTCAAAATCATTTAATTACATAAATTTAAATTTTAGAAATAAAATAATTTATAAAATTATGAATAATAGAAATAAAAGATATTTTTAATGAAAAATACAATTTTTTTTTTTAAATTGTATTAAAATTTAATTATATCATATAAATTATAATTATATTGAATAATAAAAATTAATATAATTTAAAAATCAAATAAAACATACTATCGACGTAATACTTGAACCTTCTTTTTGCTAGTTTTAAAAAATCCAGAATTTATATAATGTACAGTAAGCAGGCAGTTACAGACAATTCTCTTTCAATTTCACAATCGACCCACATGACCAAAACGGTTATCCATTCAAACTTTAAAAAAATTGTAGACCAAAGGCCATCAAATTGAGGCCCTCAAATGCATGAAACAACGAAATCAGGCAGCTCGTGGAAGCCAGGAGCATTATTTGAACTCGAGTATTACCTATCTAAAGCTAATACATTAGCCTCGAGTATTATTAAACAAGATTCACCTACGATAATCTCTCATCTCAGACAGATCCTTTAATAGATGAGCTGTATTGAGTTTGCTCGTCATAGAACTTCGACCACAGCATCACCCCCGCATATTTCGACGACTTGTTGATCTGAGGCAGCACCTTCGACTTGAGCGTAGCGGCGGGAATGAAGCCACTACCTGCAGCGCTGCTTGAAGCAGGAAGTCCCAGAAAGAAACTGGTGGTTTTGGGTATGGAACTGGTCCACCGGTTCCACGAGCTCACCAGACTGGAGGCGTCTCCGTTGGCGTATTGGCAAGGGGGGTTGTTGAAGAACTGAATCCAAATGTAGTCAAAGAGGCCCGTCTGCAGGGCATTTCCCAGATAGGCGTCGGGGTAAGGGCATTGCGGTGCGGCGCTGAGGTAAACCTTTTTGCTGCCGCGAGAAGAGAGAGCAGACACGGCTCTGGCCAGGTCGTCCCAGTGCTCTGTCGTCGCCTCGATATCGAGGTCGATTCCGTCTAAAACGGCCTCGCCCAGAGGCCGCGACGAAGACTTCCCGCAAGGTAATTGTTCCACAGATAGTTTGCCACGTTTTGTGCATCTTGGGCGGAGGCGATGGAATAGCTTCCGAAGGCGCCTCCCAAAGATAGAAATACCTTTGTGTTTCGCTTCTGGCATGACTTTATTTCGCTGCTCAGATTTTTGCACTCGCCAGAGAAAGGGTCGCAGTGGCCCGCCAGATTCAGCTGCGGTGTGCGCCCGTTTCCGAACACGGGAAGAAATGCGAGTATAACGTATTTGAAGTTACCGGTGGCGCAGGTTTTGGTAAGAGAGGCTTCGTTGCCGTTTTGGCCCCAGTATATGGCTATGCCTCCCGCTGCAGAGGCCCTCCACACGATACAGGTGAACAGAATAAGGGCAATTGCCGCAGCTCTCAAATTCATCTTATTCATCTCCATTATACTTGAAATGAACTGAGCAATGCTTCAATCCCTACCCGCATACATATATATATCCGTAAGGTTTGTAAAAGTCTTTGGAATCTACGGGTGGGTAAATAAATGGATAATAAATTCTTTACTGGAATGGCAATGTAAATTCTTTCCATCGGCAAGTTTTCCTGAAATAATGAGCATACATGAGCGTACTTCCAGTTGTTACCAGAGCTGGATTTTATTGTTTATATTTTATGTTCGTCGGTACAGATGCGTAGGCTGATCCAATCAACAAGGCTTGAACTTAAATAAATGTATGTCGCCATAGATTGGACGTAGATTAGTGATGCACGGGGCACCCGCCACACATGGGTCAATCGTAATTTGGGGTCAACATAGATCATGTCTAATGGTATGTTTTGAAAACCACTTTAGGATAAGTGTGTGTTTAGTATATGATATAGATTAGCATTGTCAATAGATTTTTTCTATTAAGATAAATTTAGATTTTTTTTAATATAGAAATTAGGTAATATTTGATTTTGGTTTAAGTCAATAGATTTTTTTTACTAAGATAAATTTAGATTTTTTCTTTATAGAAATTGGGTAATATTCGATTTTGGTTTTTTGAGGATTTCACATATTTTTGGAAGATTTTATTATTAAATGACAACTGATTTATCAACAGCTGAAACTTGTTTTTCAGCAACTCAACAATGGTTTAACAGTGAGTAAATCTTGTTTTCAAACATGAGACAATTCACAGATCAATTTTGAACATGCAAGTCCACAGAGAAAGCCTATCATCCAATAATACATATCTATCTAATAATTATATTGTCAATTTTCTAAGTTGTGAAATTTAATAATTTTAAGAAGTCATAAGGATATTTTATGTGTCATTTGAAGTATTATAAACTTTTAGTAATATTTTTTTATAATTAGTATTATCATATTGTTATCAAGATTTAATTGTGTAGTATTTGAGTCAAATTCATTAACATATATTTAATGGGTCACTCATACAATTCTATCTTTTATGAGAACAAATGGTCCATTTAGCACTCGACAACTAGGTGATGCTCAAACTGTGAAGCATTGGGACTTCCTAAGATATCACTCATCCTAATAGTATTCCAACTCAAGCACACTTAACCATGGAGCTTCCCCAAGATCAAGCCCACTTAGCTTGCTACTCCATTTGTAAAACCTTAAACAAGTGTTGTTTCTTATGAGTAATTCATTATAAAGCCCTTTTAGCTCATCAATCAATAAACAAGAGGTATTTTCCACACCATATCAAATTATGATATTGCTATAAATCCCCTTTACTTACATTCATATCATAATATATGTGAATTTTATTTTCAAATTATGTGAACCCTTGAATGGAAAATTGCATCTAATGGGATCTATTTAAAAAGGCTTGCAATACAGTTAGTACTTTCTTTTCTATTTTTATAATTATGTGGCATATTTTTGTTAATA
The DNA here is from genome assembly GCA_007115665.2 of Sequoiadendron giganteum. Lineage (NCBI taxonomy): Eukaryota > Viridiplantae > Streptophyta > Pinopsida > Cupressales > Cupressaceae > Sequoiadendron > Sequoiadendron giganteum. Next base: position 230,784,294 of record CM021105.1, on the reverse strand, counting down.
AAATAGTATTATATTATTGTGACAATTAAATTTGTATAGGCATATCATTCTTCATTTAGTTTTATATTTTTTGAGAGAATGACTTAATACATTTATATATTAACAATTAGTATAACTTTGGTATAATATTGGGTTCCTTCCCCTATGTTATTTCGCTGTTCACTTACACATATTTCTACATGTTTATCCCTTGACTTATGCATGCATGCACATATTATAATAAATTCACTTAATCATGCAGTACAATTACCCCAATTCATACACTTATCCCTATGCTTATGTTGTCTACTAGAATTCAAAACCAATTATGACATGGATCATTATTGTGGGCGTAGAGTTGACCCTATGACTATAAACTTGACCCTCAAAGTTTTAAATTTTAAATTTAATTTAAGCCCTAATGATAATAATGTGTATTTTGATATTGATGAGTATATATCTAATGAGGATATTCCTTGTGAAACACCTTGCAAGATGTATATAGTTTTACCTCCTTCACTTATGCATGACTTGCTTAAACCTTTTGATGATAAATCTCTTATATGTCATGGCACTCTTATCTCTGGATATATTCATGTGGTATGAAAACATTTTCTTCTTATATTACATTATGATGGTTATATAGATAATCAGTCTTCTACTTTTCATCTTGAATCTATGGATGCTTCTAATAACCTTTCACATTATCTTAACCCACATGATGATAATATATTCCATAATTATAATTTAGTAGCTTCTCACATGTCCTTTATTGGCACCATTTTTCTTATCCTACAGTATCTTTTACATGATGACTGTGATGGTTTTATAGATGATTCTTTACATGTAAAGTCATTTTTACTTGTTAATTATGAATATTTATAAGATGATGACATCATATTGATTCGTAGATTTATATTATACTTGAGTGATAGAGCTTTATAATGGTTTGATTAATCTTACTTTCTTCAATCTTCCTTGAATTTCACTTATTCTTTAATTTCCTATTTTTCTAACCATAGTTCACATAAAGTAGCATGGACTTAGACATTTTTCGTCATAATTTATATTTTGATCCTAAGTCATAAATTATCAATCTATCTTATATCTCTTATATATGTACTTTTCATGTGGCCTTTAATTCACACGTTTGTAATTTTGTGGGGCATACTCATTAAATATTAGGAAAAGACCAATATCTTAATTTTCTATCATCAATAAATTACAATCTAATAGACTTAGTGTGCACACATCCTTTTTATCTAGAGATATAATGCAACAATTTCAAAATCCACAATCCAAAATATCTTTATGGGACTTAGTGTGCACACATCTTTTTTATCTAGAGATATAACACAAAATTCCTTAAATGAAATCCAAATTGAATTTAAAACTACTCTATGACTAGTAACATCTTTGACTAAGTCTATTGGATACAAGGAAAAAATAAAGTCATGTATATCAGTTGATCATCATAAAATTCCACCTAAGAAGGTTTTGAACAAAGTGTTACCTTTACACATCATGTTGAAATATGATATTTTTTCATTAAATGGTCTTCATTTAATAATGGTTCTAACCTTATATGTGCACTAAATATCATTTAAGACAAATAGAAAGAGACACATCATAGATATAACAATTGGACCTTATTATTATAAGATTTGATAACATACCCAAGTCTTGTGTGGTTATAATCATTTCTCCAATTCATACTAGTTCATGCAAGTTATTGTTCCATGTGATATATATAAAACATTAAAGTACAATATCCATATAAAATATTAAAGTACAATATCCTTATTTGGCATCTAAGATAGCATGTCATGGAAGAAATTACCTCTATATTGCCTCAACATGCAAAATTTTGGCATAAAGTGAATCCTTTTCACACACCTATAGGCCCTAAACCATACAAGAAATGCAAATAAATGAATACATATAACAATTTTTTTATTACACAGAATCATCCTTTAGATAATGACTATAGGACTTTGCATGGTGATGATTAGGGTTCATTGGAATTTATGTCTTATGGTGTTGGTACATGTATCATATGGATCCCATAATCCAAATGTGGGGCTCATTAAAATTTATGCCTTGTGGGGATGGTGACTTATTGGATCTCAAAACTATCCCTCTAGTATCTTATACTTTTAAGTGAGAAAAACTATAATAGATAATGAGGAAAAACTCATCCTCAAAGAATGGAAAATTAGGAATTAATTAATGGTAAAAGGAATTTCCTCTTCTTCAAGGTATACCAAACCTAAGTTTTTCCTTAAAATATTTAATAGAACAATTTAACTTAATTAAAGATATATAAATTATGCCTGACTAAACATGACATATTTGTAGGCATTAGTAGACCTAAAAGACCTCATATTAAGCAAATTAAAAGATAGATTTTACATGCAACACAAAATATAAACTTGGTTTATTAATTTATAATAAATCCCCTTAACTAAGCATACACATGTGTGACCCATAAACTATACAAGCATGATCCCGCTTGCATGTATTAAATTTTAGCTCTCTAAATAATCAACAAGATTTATAAGACTAAATCATACTAGTAGAAAAGAAAAAAACTAAAACTAAAGTGATATATTTGTTCTTTTGAATTTATTAAGTGGTGTGGTGGAAAAATAAGTCACTAAAAACTAGTGCTTTAAACACATGGGCAACTTAGTTGAGGACAACCATCAATATAAACATATTTATAATTCTAACATGATAACTAAGTATGAAACTAAAAACCATAAGTGTGACGTTATGATAACAATACATTCATGTGTGTGTATGTGTATGTGTGTGTGGGTGTATCTTTACATGCATAAATTCATGCATACATTTGTATGTATATGTGTAGTGTATAAAATCGTGTACCTTGCTCGATATGGGAATAATTAATGATAAATTGGACTTGATGTCACCTTGATCTAGTGTTGTGAGGTGTTTTACACATCCACATTAGGTCTTGGGCCCATTTTAAGCTAAATTAACTTAACTTTTCCCTAATTTAATGTTGTAAAACATATTTATTGACATCTTCACATTAAATCTGGGAGGCTTGTAAATAAAGTGGACCTAATCTAGTGTTGTAATGTTTCTTTCACATTCACATGGGATTTAGGGCCCTTCTAAGTTAAATAGACCCAATTTTTCCTCAATTTAGTGTTGTAAAGTGTACTTATTTACACTTTCACATTGGATTTTGGGCCCTATTGAGTTTGTAACCTTTATATCATCATTAATAGGTCTCTATAACCCCATATTGTGTATCCCAAGGAATATTTTGATTAGAAATTTGACAAAATCAGCATATAAACTTAATTTATGCACTCCTTGACATCCCAACTGATAAAATAGCCCTTATGGGACCCATTCACCACCTTGGGAAAATGAGTCCCATCTAGGTGGGATTCATTCATGCAGGATGGCGAATGAGTCCCATTTGATCTATTTTTGAGGTTTGAGCGGGAAAAAATGGATTTTAAATTTAAATTCTTCAATGTTAGCCTTGGGGATCAAATTAATAGTCATTTGAGTTGATTGCTTATATTAAAAAGATTCCAAATCATTATTTCACCCCCAAGAAATCTAAGAGATCCAAGCAACATAAGCCTACATGCTATCAAGTCAAGCATTCAAGAGTTAAGCATCCCAAGGTCATTAAGATAGCTTTCAAGATCATTTAAGGGAAGTATTCTTCATCAATTGTTGCAAAAATTCAAGATCCATCATCATGTCAAGCATATCAAGTATCAAGCATGTTAGTGAGCTAGTGTTGTGATGTAGCATTGAATATCCAAGACCAAGCATTGTTCTATTTTTATAGTCGAATATCAAGATCTACATCCTTCATGGCCATTTCATGTTGAGTTGCAGATTTACAAGACATCATTGAAGATCTAAATGTCTTGGAGCTTGAAATATCATTGAAGAATAGGTTTCAAACTTTTTGGAATCATCTCCCTACTTGCAAGGTCAAAATCTTCACAAAAAGTCACTTATAGCCCCAAAAATCAGGGTTTTAGATCTGGATACTTGGAGGAATATAAAGAGTAAACCAAGATGTGTAGATCAGAACTTTAAATTTCAAGAAAAGAGAAACTGGACTCATTCACCATAAGTGGCGAATGAGTCCCATTTTTGGTCAATTTTGATATTTTTTTAGTTTTGGATACCCTTTTCTGAGAAAATTGTTCCTATGTAGAAACCATGATCTGGGACTAATTTTCCCAGATTGGTGAATGAGTCTAAGTGGCCCAAAGTTTAGAATCAACAAAATTTCTAGTCTCCATTCCATCTCTAGAAAATTCCTAGGTGCTTACTTTATCTTTCATAGCTTTTTGTTTTGTTTGTTTGCATTTATAGGTCATTTTGCATATCACATTATGTTTTGTAATTTATTTTCTTTTCCATGTTTACACTTGATGGTAAACCCCTCTTCTAATCTAAAATCATACCCTAGGATACCCTATTGTCAGATATCTTGCCTCTATTCTTAAGGTGAGATCTCTAGGGTTCATCCTTCAATGTAAAGTATAGAAGATTGTTGCCCTAGGTCCTAAAACCCTAGTAAAGCACCAAAATTCTATGTTATAATATGTATATATATGTAGATGTATATATGCATATGCATATGTATATGCATATGTGTATATGTATATGTATATGCATATGCATATGCATATGTATGTGTGTTGCCAAAAAGTGTAGCCTTGACAATTTTCACTCATTTGGACCCTTGCCTATGGATTTTGGATTTTTTTCAAGCTCTTTTTATCCCTTTCCAAGCCTTCGTCTAAAGTGTTGTAAAATGTGTAACGCATTTTCATACTTTCCTAGGCTTTTCATCACCAAATTAACCCTTTATTATGCCATAGTGATACCCTAATGCACTTATAGGTCCTATCTTAGGTGTGTTTCAAAAGACAATCTTGACAAACATTAATAATCACATCTTAATCTTTGAAAACCAATAAAAAATGCCCAAGTGGACTAGGTCGCCACCTTGGGCGACCTAGTCCCATGTGGCATAAAAACCAAAATTAATTCAAATTTCTTTCGGGATCTTGTCTCCTAAACCCTAAGATCGGTGTGTATGGTGTTATTTTCAAGAAATTAGGGCTCAACTTGTATAAATAGGGGTTTTTCTCATCATTTTTACCCTAATTCCTCATTATTCACAACTCTCTCATTCACTTCTCATCTCTCATCTTTCATTCTTCTCAAGCAAGCAAGGGTTTGAGTATTCTAAGTCATGGTTTTTCTCATCTCTCATCTTTCATTCTTCTCGAGCATCCAAGGGTTGAATCCTCCATTTTTTCAACTCAAGATCAATCATCATGGCAAGGTAAACTTCATCACTCCATTGTTTCATGCTTCATTACTTCATTTCTCTATTTTGGTTTGATTATTCAAAAGGGGTTTGACTAAGGCAAACCCCCATGCCCTAACAATCAACAAGTTTTCCCTCTTAGTGTGATTTGTAAGTCTTGTATGTAGATTTAGCAAAGAACCAAGGTGGAAGAATATTCATCAAATTTTCAAAGATCTTCAAGGTTGGAGAAACCCTAGTTGAGGCTTGGAGAATACCTATAGACCAAATTCTACAGTTTTGGATCCAAATACCTAAAGGAGCAGAAAGTGCAAACCAAGAGCTTCAGATCCCACTTTCTGATCTTTAGAAATTCAGAAGAGGAGTAAGTCACCAAAAATGGTGACCTAGTCCCCCTGAACTTGTCTGTTAGAGATTTTGGTAGATCTGGATACCCATTTGGTAGAAATGGGCTCCAGTGAAGTTTTCCAAATCTGGGACTAGGTCACCCAGAATGGTGTAAGTGTCCCAGCAGGCTTAAATTTTAGTATTAGTAGCATTTCTAGCCTCCAATACAGTTTGCAACTCATTCCCAAGTGAACACATTCTATCTCACATCTCTTTGTTTACCTTAGTGTACATTTCTAGGTCATTTTGTACATGCTTGAATATCATTATGTGTTTCCCAGTACTTTGCATTTCTTAGGTTTAGCATTCAATAAATTATTTCCTTTTCAGTTTGTTGCATTTAGATCATCACATTTCACACAAACACACACACACATCACAAATCCCCCTCCTTGAATGAACCCTAAAATGAAAAGGTGTGAAAGAGAGCCACATTTCCTAACTTAGCTTCTAGGTGAAAAACCCTAGAAGCCCATTGGGGAATCCTCTTTCCCTTCTTTCATTTTTGGTGGTTCATTTTGGTGAACCCAATATTCCTACACCCTTCTTTTCTACTTTGGAGTTCTTTATCATCCCAGGTTTTCATTGCATTGCATTTTGCATTGATTAAGTTTCATTCTAGGGTTTCATGTTTTTGCATGCATGAAAGTGTATATAATTTGCACCTCAAATCATTTTCATTCATCAAAAATATGAACCTACCTTTACTCTTTTGGTCATTCAAAATCATAACCATCAAAACCTAGTTGAAAATATTTGGAAATTTTGAAAAAACCCTAACTGGGACTAATTCGCCATTCTGGGCGACCTAGTCCCTGTCCAGATTTTTCACTTTCTATCACAACACCAAAAACCTCATTTTTGTGCTTTCTTAGGCTCCTAGTATCATATATTATAATTTTGGAAAGTTTTGGGAACATAGGTTTTATGCTTCTAGCTCTAAATCATCATTTTAGCATGGTCATTCTTAAAATCATTTCTTCATTAGGTTTGAAAATGCTTACATTTCTATAATTTTGCATCTCATTCATAAAATTACTTTTCACTTTTGCATACACAATGTTTATATTCCTAAAACTTTGCATTAGTTTGTTAAATTTTCTTTTCATTCTTGCATGTACATTATTTACATTCTTAAAGCTAACCATATATTGGATAAAAATGTTTTGTATCTTTACATATGCATTGTTTATAAATTGTTGAAACATTTCATGAAATGGTTACATGTACTTTTCATTTTTATTCAAACAATGTTAGTAGCTTACATAACTAGACATGCTAAGCAAAATTTAATCTCCCCTCCCTATGAGAATTTTGTAGTGAAAGAAGATACAACTTTGGCTATTCCTAATGATCGTATTTATTATTCTCGTAATATCTCTCCTCTTGGTGATGAAGATATTTTGTTAGAAGAACACATCAATGAGAGTTATGCGAATCCTAGTTGTTTCTCTCCTCTTACTTCTCTTAGTGGACAAGACATTAACAAAAAATACAACACAAACATATCTAATCATGACAATAACATTTGTTTTTCTCCTAGTATTTCTCCTAGTTGTGAAGAAGATACTTTCTTGTTAGAAAACACAATTAGTGAAGGTCATGAACATCCTAGTTGTCCCCCTTCACCTAAAATAATCCTTATGGCACTAGAAAATTTGACCATTGATCATTCCCCTATTAGTGATGAATCTATTTTACAAGAACCGGCCTTTGATTGTCAAGAGAAATTGGTTTGTAGTTCTCCTAAAACCCGTCCTCCTAGGGAGGATATCATGATAACCGATAAGGATAACCATAACAATAATATTGTATCCTTAGAATAAAATCATGATACAACCTTAGCCTCTCCCTTGCTCAAGGATGTTAATACTATTCATCCTCAACTTGTCCTTTAGCCCCCTTCAAACAAATCTCAACCTCCAACCAAACTCGAATTCATCCTCTACCCGCCTCAGAATAATGTGTCACAACAATTGATTCATAATACCATTTCTCATACACATTACACAAGAAACAACCCAAACCCACCCCAACCCACCTCCAAACCTTTACCTTTACCTAATCCCATCTTACATGTTACCCCTAGCTTAAATTCAATCCTTAGGGAGTATGACCTTGTTGACCAACTAAGGAATACTCTCATTAAGATATCCTTATGGGATATTATTCAAGCCTCCCCTCACTATCACAACATGATGCAGAATGCCTTACAACAAGTTCCTATCCCTTCTAATACACAACCAAATGACATAGCAGCTAGTATTCGTGAAATTAATGTTGATATTTTTTTTCAACAAATTGAGCTCCCTCTTTTGGAAGTACAAAAACAAAATGAAGCTTTCATAATAATCTCTCAATACAACACAAAATGGATCAAGAGAACTCTTGTAGATACTGACTCTACTCTTAATTTTTGTAGTGTGAGCCTTTTGGATAGGCTTGGCATTTCAAACTCCAACATCAAACATGATTCTTTATCTATCAGAGGATTAGATAATTTCACTAGGCAACTGCTTGTTGTGATTGATCACTATACCTCTTACAGGTGGAATGGCCACATTGGACACAAAAATCCATGTTATACCTCATGAGATTTCATACAATCTTCTCTTAGGCAGGCCATGGATTCATGTTATGAATGGAGTGCCTTCCACTCTTCATCGTAAGATGAAGTACACCTACAACAACAAAGTGTACACACTTGATTTCAACCCTAAACCTAACAGTTGATTAAACATTGAGAAATCCAACGAGAATCACTTCAACAGCTTAATACCAACCACCCAAGTGGAACCCGCACAATAAATAAATAAAGAACATCATATTGAGTGAATCATGAAGCTCTTAGACGATGGTTGTGGTTCCTTAGAATTCACACCTCCTTTACTAGGAGAATCCAAGATCACAAACAAAGCCTCTGAAAAGGGAAATGTATTCTTGTCAACACAAGACTCGGTCAATCCTTCTCAAGCATCCACCTCAATTACTTTAGAAAAAGAAGCCAACAATGAACCCTCACCTGATCCAAAAGCAATGAAAAATCTTTATGGAAAAGGTTATGAGCTCATGAAACAACTTGGATATAGTGGAAAAGGATGTGGAGCTAATGAACAAGTTATTTGCAACCCTATAGAGCTTAACACGCAAACAACACACCATGGTCTTGGATTTTTCCCTTTCATCAAAATCACCAAACCTTCCTCCAACATCCACACCATCCCAAATCCCCCTTCTAACCCAACCTTAGAAAGTGATCCTTTGAAACCAACAAATCACTCTTTTCTTAACACCCATGTCATCTCGCATAACACTACTGATTTAGATTTTAGTCACTCCTCCAAAAGAGTGTACAAAATCTCACAATCTATAGCACCTTGCATAGGTATGCCATCCTATACTAAGAAAGACACTTCTTTGTTACAAACCAAAGGAACACCTTCTCCCCTTGATCAAGAAGGTATCTTGTTGAGACTCCTCCAAGATCACTTGATATCTCTTCCACCCATCTAACTCAAAAGAAATGTTCCAACAAACATTCCTTTTGTGCCTACCATCAAGTTCATCATCACTCCACTAATGAATGTAAGGGCTTAAGTTGTAAAATACAACATCTTAAGGAGTTTGGTATTCTTCCATATGTGGGGGCACCTAATTCCTCCAATTGATAATGATTTTCACTCAACCTTGAATTTCACCAAATCCTTTTGGCTCACTCTTGTCCTGCACTAAGTGGGGGCAAAGGGTTAGTTAGCCTCTTCCCTCATATGTCACTTGTTGTTGTCTCTTTTGATTAATCGTTAACCTTTCATGAACATATAAGAGCAAGCTTGGGATGTGGATGACATGTATTAAGTTGACTTGCATGTGACATACTCTCCTTTTCATGACGTAGCTTATTGGAAACATATGACTTGGCATAGGACTTTTTGAACAAGATCTCATGTTTTCTTCCTCTTCTTCTACTTTAAAGCAATTTCTCATAGAACGGTGTGTAGCAATTCCTTTAAACTAGGGTCATACATCACCACTCACATTTCAATGTGTGGTTTTCCTTTTCTTGCAATCCCCTCTCTTGGAAACATTAGGTACAATGTTGCTTAGGATGAGACATCTACATTTTTCCTATTTTGCATACAAGATGAGTCCTTCCTCTCTCGGATACAAGATGGGACCATTTTAACATTTCCTCTCTTGGAGACATTACACATAATGTTCCTTAAAATGAGACTTTGTACAAACTAAGAAAAATCCCTTTGAACATTCCTTACATCATTTCAAAATCATTTTATTTTGTGGCGCCTTATTAAATTTATTAGGAGGTATAAATTTGGTATGGTTTGAGCAGGAAGCCCAACCAATGGCACGAATTTCTCAATAGCCACCTTTGTGTGTGTGAGTGAAAACCAGCCTAGTGTATGCTTCTCACCTTTTGGGCCTTCTCACCCAGTGGACAATAAAAATTCTCATCTCCCCAGAGTGAGTACACTTCTTTTTTGACAAACATCCTAGATCTGATCCACAACTAGCTAGACAAATGGTTGAAGCTTGATAAAACCCTTTTTACTTTCATTATTTTCTCTCTTCTAGTTTTTGTCATCACATGATCATGTATCTCATTTTGTTGCATATCATTCACCCTTGAATGTCTTCTTGCACTGATGTCGGTTGACTTAAAATCTTGAATCCTAGGGGCTTGGCCACTTCCTTCTTCTTTGTCATTCTTCACCATCTCCATTGGGCTACTTTAGTGTGAGTTTGAAGCAAGTTCATACTCTCACTAAATTCAAGGCTAAATGTGTTGCCAAAAAGTGTAGCCTTGACACTTTTCACTCATTTGGACCCTTTCCTATGGATTTTGGCCCTTTTCAACCTCTTTTTACCCCTTTCCAAGCCTTAGTCTAAAGTGTTGTAAAGTGTTGTAATGCATTTTCACACTTTCCTAGGCTTGTCATCACCAAATTAACCCCTTCTTATGCTATAATGACCCCCTAATGCACTTATAGGTCCTATGTTAGGTGTGTTTTGGAAGAAAATCTTGAAAAACATTATTAATCACAACTTAATCTCTGAAAACCAATCAAAAATGCCCAGGTGGACTAGGTCACCACCTTGGGCGACCTAGTCCCATGTGGAATAAAAATCAAAATTAATTAAAATTTCTTTCGGGATCTTATCTCCTAAACCCTAAGGTCATCTTGTATGGTGTTATTTTCAAAAAATTAGGGCACAAATTGTATAAATAGGGGTTTTTCTCACCATTTTCACCCTATTTCCTCATTATTCAAAACTCTCTTATTCACTCATCTCTCGTCTCTAATTCTTTACAAGAAAGCTAGGGTTTGAGTATTCTAAGTCATCAAGACATCTCTCAAGAAGCATCCAAGGGTTGAATCCTCCATTTCTACAACTCAAGATCAATCATCATGGCAAGGTAAACTCCATCACTCCATTGTTTCATGCTTTTGTAATCGATGGGTTATTTTTGGGTTAATGGATTTAGCATGGTTCAATTAAATAAAAACCCAAAGAAGATTATGAAGAACAAATAAAGCATAAAACAATAACAATTATACCTGATATCCGTCGAAGCTTCCATGATTGACCTTCGTAACACCTCCTAGCTTGCAGCGTATGATTGGTGCCCTCAGATCTGTGTGAGAAAATTGACTATGCCATTGTCCTATGCAAGTTTTGAAGGATTTGAATGATAACAGATTATTATAAATGAATCTGCCTAAAATGAAAAGTAAATTGTATATTAATGAAGTGTTTATAATAACGAATTGGTGCCCTAAATTGTGAGCAAAATTAACATTTTATAAAGAATGTAATTTTGCACGGACGGACGAGATTAAAAGTTGTCAAAGCCTAAAATCAGTGGATGATACTTCATGTGACAATCCCTAATTAGGGTTAGGGAAAGATTGTTAAATGAGTGGCCAAGATGTGATTTGATAAAATCAAATCGACGGTCGAGAATAAATGTGATAATTAGCCAAAAAGAGAAAGAGTTTTAGAAAATCAAGAACATAAGAGTTGAACTAAAAAGTAGATTTTTGGAAAATCAAGAATTTTCTCAATTAGTTGATTTTTGGAAGAAGATTACCATTTTGAATTAAACTAATTAAAAATAATTATTTTATGTGACGATAAATATTCTTTTTCAGATTATTTACTAAATTGAAGAGATAGTTAATAAAACAAAATAAAACAAAATCATTTTAAATAATTTCATTTATTTAAAATGAGAGAAATATGAAATTAGGTAATTAAATAATTAAATATAATTATTTAATTTAGAGGATTATGACCGATAATTAAATAAATTAATAAATTCATTTAATTGTGAGAATTAGTGGCACATTAAATAAACAAATAAAGTTCATTTATTTCATAATCGGGAAGAATAAATGAATAAAGGTAATTAAATAAATGAATAAATTTATTTAATTGTAAGAAGACAATAGACAATTAATGACATATTGAATAAATATAATTTATTTATTTAATAATCATGAAGAATACAATAGACATGAGTTAATTAAATAATAATGAATTACTTAATTAATAGTCGAATGTGGACCGAGGACATAATTAAATGTCATAATTATAGAGCTTGCAAGCCTAGGTCATTTTTATGTGTCTACATTTTCTCCTCTTTGTCATAATGCAGCCTGTCGCATTGTGCCAAAGAAAATAAGTCAAAAATATGCCCCAATGCAAAATAAGATGAGGAAGAATGATGAGGGGGGTAATGGTATGCCCCCTCGAGAGGACAAACAGGTTCCAAGAACACGGGTGTGCTCTTGACATTGATGAGAAGACTAGAATATGAAGAGACAAAGAAATGTTAGCGCAAAAGATATGGATGATGATATGGATGCAATGCCTATATGAGATGAGCGAGAGAAGATGACAAGACAAAAGGAGATGCATGTTAGTTCCTAGACCAAACCCTTCAGCACGTTACCATAGGAATTTAATACTTGTTTCTCTTAATCATCATTGGGAAGATTATTGTGATGGCCAACAAACACCATGATATGACATAAATCAAGATGTGTAAGGTCGTACCATTACATAAGATAAGCAGTCACAAACAAGGATGATCATGACTCATACTAAGAGCGCAATTTCCCTAGTCTTTTTGTCATAACCAACTGCAAGCAGAAAAAGACAAGAAGGACGTATCATGAAATGGTGTTGCCTCTCTAAATCTTGTTTCCAGGACATCCTTGAGAAACTCGCAACATGATTTCCAAAATCTCAAAAATAAAACCATCATCATGAGACGTCGCTTTTTTTCTAAATCCTATTGTCAAGATCTCGCTGAAAAACTAGTAACATGATGAAAAAGCCAAAGAACAATAGACATGAAATAAGGACAAGCCATGAAACTTTGTTGCTTCTCTAAATCTTGTTTCTAGGACATCCTCAAGAAACTAGCAACATGATTTCCAAAAGAACAAAAATAAAGCCATTGTCATGATACGTCGTTGTTTTTCTAAATCCTGTTTGTTGGGATCTCGCTGAAAAACTAGTGACATGATGAAAAAGACACTATCATGATACGTCATTGTTTTTCTAAATCTCATTGTTGGGATCTCGATGAAAAATTAGTAACATGATGAAAAAGACACTATCATGATACGTCATTGTTTTTTGAAATCTCATTGTCGAGATCTCGCTGAAAAACTAGTAACATGATGAAAAAGACATTATCATGATACGTCGCTATTTTCTACATCATGCTGTTGAGATCTCGCTAAAAGACTAGTAACCTGATGAAAAAGACATTATCATGATACGTCCTTGTTTTTCTAAATCTTGTTGTCGGGATCTCTCTGAAAAAACTAGTAACATGAGTGTCAAAAGACAAGACAAACATCATGAGACATCATTGTTTTTCTAAATCCTGTTGTCGAGTTCTCGTTGAAAAAATAGTAACATGATAAAAAGGCCAAAGACAAGGGCCAAGTGTTTGTCAAGTGTGTCTGAATGCCAAGTGTTTTGTTTGATGATGCCAAGATGATGAGTGTCGAAGATTACCAAATTTAGGAAGGACACATCCTAAATAATGTTGATGTCAAGAGGATTGATCCCTAAATGCCAAAAGGAATCCCTTGAAACGCTAGGTGACAGTGACAATGCCTAGGAAGGACACATCCTAACGCATAAATGATGGAGGCTATGTTTCAGAAGGACACATCTGAAAGATAACCAAGAATTGATAGTTTGACCGGTTCTGACAATTTGACTAGTTTTGATTAAGTTTGACTGAAGTTGACTACATGTCGATGCTGATGTGTTTGAATAAGTGATTGTCATAATTCGCTTTAGGAGTTTTCCACGTTTGGAAATGACTTGTCCTTACTTGAAGACTTTTGACGTGTGTGCCAGTGTAATGTGATGAACCCTAATGGATTGACCTAGTGCAGCCTTGGGGGCTCATCGATTGATGGCCTTGCCTACGTCATGCACTCAAAGACCTCATAGTTTGACATGACCAATGACGTTGTCCAAAGGATAGAAGTTTGAATCCTGATTTTATTTTGACAAACCTAGACAAACTGACCTAATGTCTCGGGGATTCAAAGATGAATCTCGCCTACGTAGTAAATGCGCAGAGACAACGTAGTTCAGACATGGACAAAAGATATTGATTGACGAGACTGATTGGATTGACCAGATAGACATTGACGTTCACTTTGTTTTTGGGATTTTGACATTGATTTGGATATTTTCGTGTTTTCTCAAGATATTTTCAATTGTTTAGGTCTTTTTTCAGGACTTTTTTGAGGACTTTTTCAAGTTTTTAGGACCTTTTTCTTTTCTTTTTTTTAGGAATTTTTTAGATTTTTAGGACATTTTTCAAGACTTTTTCAAATGCTTATGACTTTTATCAAGACTTTTTCAAATTTTTATGACTTTTTTTAGGACGTTTTACAAATGCGGGATTGTGTGCGACACCCACTGTAGTTACATGATAAAGGTCTTTCCCCCAAATAGGTCGAGGATTACCCGAGTCCAATGATATGGAGATAGGAAGACACAAGGCAAAAGGCAAGTATATGCAAGGGGTGATGTCAACCAAATGCTAACCATGGCCAGAATTGATAGGACGTATGACGAAGTGCATGAATGTGTCAGGTTATCTTGATTATGCAAAGTTGATAAGGGTCAATTAGAGTAATAGTAGATGGCAGAGCAATGATCAACCACGCATGGCGCTTGTTTGCCAGGTTTTCACCACGGTACCTATCCAAAGCACTTGTTTGTCAGGTTTTCACTATTGGACAAATTTATTTCTTTTTACTATTTTTGTCATTTTTTTATTTTTTTGGTGTCACCAAGACGCTTGTTTGCCATATTTTCATCAAGGGATGATTTTTTCTTTATTTTTCAATTTTTTTGTATTTTTAGGTTTTTAGCCAAGCTCTCTGATGCTATGTGTAAAACTTTCACAAATGTAAGTTGTTGATGGGTGTTGTCAACTGTTCTCCATTAGGTGTGGCCAACTAATAAGCTCTAGAGCTGAATGATGTAGTAATAATATAAGGACCGAGCCAATTAGCCTCAAAATTTCTAGGTTTTTCACAGTCAACCTGATTTCTTGGGTTCTGCATGAGGACCAAGTTACCAATTTCAAATTTTCTCACCATCACTCTTTTGTTATAGCTCCAGTAGAGAGGATTTTGATATGCTTGTAAGTGATTCAAGGCATTTTGTCGTATTTCTTGTAACATTTCTAACTCATGTAGGCAGGACTATATGTACTCTTCATCATCAATCATTCCTTTCAAGGATAATTAGAGAGAATGAGTTTCAACCTCGATGGGAAATATGGCCTTAGATCCATAGACAAGGGAAAATGGAGTGGCCCCAGTGGGTGTACGAATGCTGGTACGGTAGGCCTATAAGGCAGGATTGAGTTGTAAATTCCAATTGCAGCCAGCATCATTAACGGTCATCTTAAGAATGTGAAGAATTGTTTTATTTGACGCCTCAACTTGACCATTACCTTGTGGATAATATGGGGTGGAGAAGTGATTTTGGATGTGGAATCACTCACAGAGTTCACGAACGTCCTGATTTTTTAATGGACTCTCGTTATCTGTGATGATAGACTGTAGAACACCATACCGACAAATCATGTAATTAAGGATAAACTTTGATATTTTTTTTCCAGTGATGTAAGTAAGGGGGATGACTTCAATCCACTTAGTAAAGTACTCAATGGCGGTGATTATGAATTTATGGCCATTAGAGGAGGATGGATGGATCTTTCCCATGAGGTCGAGTCCCCATTGTCGGAAGGGCCATGGAGAAGTGATCGGTCTCAGATCCTATGTAGGTGTGTGGATTAGGTCACTATGGATTTGGCATTTCTGACATGTTCTGACAAATTTAAGAGCATCTTTTTCTAGTGTTGTCCAATAGTATCCAAGTCTGGTGACTTTCCTAGATAAAGTTGGACCACTCGAATGAGATCCGCATATAGCCGCATGTACTTCTCATCAAGTTGTTTGGGCTTCATCAATGTCGAGACAGTGAAGAATGGTGTTATCAAAGCCACGTCAGTATAGGGTGTCACTGACAATGGTGTGTTAAGCGGATTTTCAGATAAAGGAATTTCTTTGGTTATTAGAAAGGTTCCCTAGTAGGGTTTGGGACTTAAGATAATCATAGATGTCCTAGTACTAAGGCAAACTGGGACCAACAATTTCACAAACCATTTCTAACTCTGGGATGTCATATGCAGGAATTAACAGACCTGTTCCACTAAAAAATCAAATTGTGCCACATCTTTGGGGATTTCTAAGAGAGATCCAATAGTAGCCATTGCATCGGCTACCTTATTCTGTGTTCTTGGGATTTGTTCAAAAGAAATCATTTTGAAATATGTCATGAAGCTATCCACCATTCACTTATAAGGGAGGAAATTTGCATCTTTCATGTCATAATCATCATTCACTTGGTTGATAATTAATTGAGAATCCTCGAATACTAGCAATGTCTTAATTTTCTATTTAATTGCAATTTTGAGTCCTGTGACCAATGCTTCGTATTCTACAATTTTATTAGTACAAGAGAAGGTGATCCTAAATGCCTTAGAAATGGAGTCTCCTTGTGGTGTGATGAACAAAATGCCAACTTCAAAACTGTGACCAGTGTGGGACCCGTCAAAATATAGCTTCCAAGGTAAGATAGGCTCTGCATGAAAGATAGACTCATCAAGAAAATCAGTTACCAATGGATGAGTATCCTAGATGGATGTATCTGCTAGCTAATCTACTATTACCTACCCTTTTATTGCCTTGCGCTCAACATATTGTATGTCATATTCACTCAATATCATGAGCCACTTTGAAAACAACATGTCAATGTTGCCCGACTTAGAAGATACTTTAATGAATCAATCTTAGCTACCAGGTGTGTTGTGTGATTCAGCATGTAATGTCTGAGTTTTTGTGCTGCAAAGACAACTGCTAGACATGCACGTTCAATGGTTGTATAGTTCAATTCATATCCTATCACTTTGTGACTGATATAATATATGGCTCTTTCTTTTTCGTCATAGACATTTTGTGCTAATAATGCCCCCAGTGCATTTGTAGTTGCGGAGACATACAAGATCAATGGCTTGCCTTCAATCGACAGCATCAGGACTGGTGGTATCAAGAGATATTCTTTAATTTTTTTGAAGGTTGTGTGGCATTTTTCTATCCATACAAAGGGAATACTTTTGCGTAACAGATATTGAAATGGTTGACACCTATCTGCCAACTATGCAATGAAGCATCGGATGGACTACAATCTTCCCTGAAGTGTTCTCAACTTGCTAATTCCTTTTGGTGGTGGCATGTCTAGAATTGCTTTCACTTTAGTAGGATCAACTTCAATCCCTCTTTGTGAAACTCTGTATCCCAACAGTTTTCTCGAAGTGACCCCAAAGATACATTTTTTTGGGTTCAAACGAACCTTATAATCTTCTAGCCATCTAAAAAATTTGTCTAGGACCCTGAGATGGTCTTTCTATGTCAAATATTTGGCCAAAAGGTCATCTACATAATCCTCCATGAGGATATGCATCATGTCATGAAATATTGTTGTCATAGCTCTTTGGTATGTTGTGCTTGCATTCTTTAACCCAAAAGGCATGACACTCCAATAGTATGTTCCCCATGGGTAGGTGAATTCCATTTTTTGCTGGTCTTCTGTTGCAATGCGGATTTTCTTATAGCTCGAGAAACCATCCATGAGAGATAGCATCTCGTATCCGGCTGTGAGATCAACAATCAGGTCTATGTTCGGCAACGAGAAATCATCTTTTTGACAAGCCTTATTTAAATCTCTGAAATCCGTACAGATACAAATTTGTGTGTTTAGCTTTATAACAGGGACAATGTTGTATATCTAGATGGCATAATCTATTGATCTTATGAATCCAACATCTAGTAATTTCTTTAATTCAGCCTTTACAAGTAGTACAATCTGTGGATGCATTTTCCATAATTTTTGTTTGACTGGCTTGATTCCTTGGATTAGAGGAAGATGATGCAATACCAATTCTGGATCAAGGCTTGGAATGTTAGCATATGACCATGCGAAGTTAATTTTCCTGTCTGTGAAAAATTGTTGAAATTCAAGTTTTTCTTCCTCTGACAATGATGCAGCCAAGAGAACCATCTTAGCATTCTCTAGCATAGCTATGTTAACTTCCACTGTATCTTCAATAAGCATAGCTAATTTTTCCTATGTGATAGAAACAAATTCCAATCCTCCATCGTTAGGCACCTTAGAGAGGTTTTCACCTTCGGATATGTCCTTTATTTTTACTATTTTGCTATCAAAAGGTGCCTTACGATTTTCACCTAAAGAAATTTCTTTTGTTATTTTATTCCTTGTACTTTTGTGACTGGAGGATTGCACATTCTCCCCGAAGTAAGTTGTACAATCTAGGTCAATAGAGAATCCAACTTTGTCATCACCCCACGGTATGCCTTCCCAGAGTCCCATGAATTCTTCTATTGCCTCATCATTTTGAAAGATATCCATCACTGGTGGTTCTTGTTGGTCCTAGTCAATCAGTTGTGGGTAAACAAGGGAAATCCCATCGTCAATGCTAGTAAAATATGGGGAAGATACAAAAAGTGTGAAAATTGAAACCTCAAGTGTGAAGGCAAAGTTTTCAATTTTAACTTCCGTGTCAGATGCAATGGATGGACCATATTCAGAGTCAGATGAGTTGAATTCATAGTCATAATAGGGGATAAAATTATCAGCATCATGACTAGTGGTTGGAATTTCAGAGGCATGCATAGTAGTTTCAGACATGTTAAGTTCTTGGGTGGGCTCAGGAATGGGGCGGGATGATCCAGATGTTGCCATCGATAATTTATGTTCTTCTGGATCCCAAGGAATACTTACCCATTCCTTATCTTTAGAATGACAGTCAATAGGATCAATGTTGTATTCTTGTTAGAATATTTCTTCAAAGGGGGGTTGGCTAAGTGCCAGATATAGTTCGTCAATGTCATAGTTGCTAAGGGTTCTCTTAGATCCCCATTCCCATTCTTTAGAGTTAGTTTCGGTAAGGGATTCTTCACATGTCTCGACACTTTCTATAGTCGTTATGTCCTCACTTGAAAGTTCATAGGTATGTCGATCGTCAGTTCTGAGTTGGTCCAACCCTAGCCCCATGTACCATGGTCATGTAGAAATAATAATAGGTTCGTGCCTTCCATTGGTGGATTTTCCAAGGCCACTTGTGTCATTAAAACCTAGTGCCTTGCATACATCATAGCATTTTCCATAGAGATGCACTAGTAGTGGAGGTTATCCTTTTGGGTTTGTGTAGATCCAATTGGCTATGTCGATAATGACTTCATTACCCAAATCTCCCCATAGGGTGAATACTATTTTTGGTGGAACATTGAAAGTTGTTTTAGGTTCAACTGCAAAACACGGTCTACCATAGACTTTAGGTGGCTTAGGTATTGTGGTGATACAATAAGCTGTATTCAGTTTGAATTATCCACAACCAAGGTCTTGGATCTTTAGGTCATTACTTGGTATTGAATCCAAGGAGGATGGTGTGGCAGAAGTCAATGGAATGGATATAGATGATTTGGTGATTGCAGACGAGTCGATATATTTGGAAGAGGTGGAAGTTGAGGCCTCCCGATTAATGGGTACCTGGTGCTCAGCAGTGGCTCTTAGATTGGTACAGTATTGGAATGGATCAAGATCTCCCGGGATAGTAATTTCAGTACCTTCAAAAGGAAACTTCAGGCGTTGGTGGTATGTGGAAGGAATGGCCTTCAAGGCATGAATCCATGGGTGACCAAGTAAGATATTGTAATGTATGTCATGATCCAAGACCTGGAATTTTGTATCAATAATAGCTAGTCCCACATGAAGTGGAATTGTAATGATGCCTTTAGAAGCATGCTCTTCATCATCATATGCATTGATGACAATGCTCTTGGTAGCATCCACACATGCATCAAAGAAGCCAAGATTTTTAACCAATTTTAAAGAGCAGATGTTCAATCCTGCTCTGCCATCTATTAAGACTCATCTAACCTTATGTTTATGGATAAAAACCTTGATATGAAGGGCGTCATTATGAGATGGTTTAGGTGAGGAATAGTCAATGTCCGAAAATGAAATGTGGTGAGGTGAAGTCAAATAACCGACCATGGTTTCAAAATTATTGAAATCAATGTTGTTTGGGATGAAAGACTCTTGCAGGACTTTATCCAAGATGGCCTTATGTGCAGGTGAGATACGGAGCAACTCAGGAATGGATATTTGAGCGGGTGTTTTATTCAATTGCTTGATAAGGTTGAACTCTGGTTTAGGGTTTGACGGCTTGGCAGACAAACCAGGTATGGTAATTTTAGGTTGACAAGCAGAGGGACCTGGGATAGTGACCTTGCCCTTATGCATGGTGACATTGCATTTTGGGGCCTATTTAATGGTAATAGTATGGACACACTTATCTTCATTAGCAACACGAATATTGTTAATGATGGGTTTACCGAAATAGTTATAGGCATGACAAACATTATTGTAGGCTGGACGGATGTGATTGGCTTGATTATTGTTATTCTTCAGGCCAAATGAGGAGGGATTACTAGAACCTTGATCCTACAGTGGGTTTTTGTCAATCGTATAATCCACATTGGATGCAAATGGTTGACCTCCTAACTCAATGGTGCGGTTTTCAATAAGGTCTTGCACAAGGTTTTGTAACTGGCAGAAAAAGGAATTTGTATGCCCTTTGACATAATGGTAATCGCAAAGTGCATTATCATCCCACCATGATGGCTTGAACTCACCAGGGTCATATGGTCTAGGGTCTTCCAAAATTATGACCCCATTTTGGATAAGTTTTTTTAAGACAATTTTGATAGGCTCGCCCAAAGGAGTGTATGTGCGTTTTTAAAATTGTTGTGGTTGACATAGTTGCCTTTGATTAAATTAAGTAGTATTATTTTGAATAGCATTAGCAATTGTTGTGGGTGTGGTAACAGGCATATTTTTATTTTGAACTCCTTTGATGGTGAGGACATGACCTATTGCATTAACGGTTTTGGCATCGACCACACTGTCATTGGTGATGTGTTTGTTTTTGACCCAATACTTATTTTTGTCAACTAGAGGATTTGCATTTGTGTTTTTAGGACCATATTTTAGTTCTCCCTTTAAAATAAGGGATTTCTCGATCTGGATATCTTTTTCAACTAGGTCTGCAAAATTTGTGCAACAATGCACCTACACTGCATATTTTAGGGGACCTAGAAGTGTTTGTACGAACATGTCAACCTTTTCCATTTCCGGTATGTCAATGTGACAATGACTAGCTAGACTTCTTCATCTTTGGAAGAATGGAATGAATGTTTCACCAGCATCCTCTTGCATGAGATTGTATAAGCTATTAATAGAGGTGTCTGTGTCAATGTTGTACGGGTAATTTTTTATGAATTTGTGGCTAAGTTCATCCCATGTTTGGATATCCTTTTGAGTGGAGAATCATTCAAGGGCGGGACTTGCAAGAATTTTAGAAAAGATTCTCATCAAGTATGTTTGTTCATAGGTGATGTCCATATAGTTGGTCGTAAATTCTCAGACATGTTCGATAGGGTTTGTCTTTCCTCTATATTTGGTAGAATTATGTGACATATCTCGGAGGAAATGGTGCATGTATAAGTTTATGTCAAAGGGATATACAGATAAATCATATGACACTTTTGATTTCTTGCTGGATATTTGCATGTATTTTACAGTCTTCTCTAGACCCATGAGCTGAGCTTGGAAGGCATCGAATATAGGGACATTTTTGGCACCATACAGTGGATTGATTGGTATACTATGGTTTCCCATTTGTTGTGAGTGGATGTTGGTGTGTTGTTGAGGGATATGTTGTTGTGACATGTATGATGTGTTTTGGTTTGTGTGTTGGTACTTAAAGTTTGGATTGGTGACGTGTTGATGGGTATGAACATGGGATGAATATGTTAGAATGTGTCCCCCAGCCATTTGGGTCGATATTTGGGGAATATGGTGACCAGGAATAATTTGGTGTCCGATAGATGCCAGAGGTTGTGAGTTTTGATTTCCTTGTCGAGGTTGTTGGAACTATCCTTGGGAGGGGTTGGTATTAAACTATGTTGATGTGTTAACATTTGGTTGTGGTCCTTGAGGAAAGAGATGTTATTTACCTCCACCCAAAGGATCTAGTGAGGTACCAATGAGAGGATGTGATGAGGATGCACTCATGGTACTAGATGTAGTCGTCAATGGAGGAATTTTATGGCTTGATATTTCCCCCAAGGCATTTAACGAAGTGGTAAATAAAGGATTGGCATAAATTTCCCACATTGCAGAGGACCCAAAGGTGGCTCCAGCCGATTGTGACAATGTTGTGGATAGTGTAGGCAATGGGACAGATTGTGTTCCTCCAATGGATGTAGCATTAATTGAATTGGAATTGTTTGGAATGTTGGAGTAGCACTCATGGTCATTGTGACATTTTGTGAGGTAGAATCAAAAAAGGTATTGTTTGTGTTGTTTGGAGGTTGACCACTATTGGATGTGTTTTTTGTATTGGTGACATTAGGGTCAGGAGATTGTGGTCTCAAAGTATTAATGTCGAACCCATGAGGTATTTTAGCTCCTTGACTTAAAATTATGGCTAAATATCTGTCTCTGTCATATAAGACCATTTTTTCTACGAAGTAGGCCGCCTCGGGATCTTGTGATACTTCATCTAGGTTTTCCTCAAGTAGTTTTTCATATTCATCCTTATGTAAGAGTGATTCAAAAGTGTTGTCTGGTGAGGATGGTATGGTCATAAGCGATTGAGTAGTTGTGTTGCTAAATGCATCTTCAAAAGTCTAATTTGGGTCGTAAGTAGGATTGGTGATGTTGGACTGAGAATCTGGTCCAAAGTTTTCCATTTGTCTTTTCTGTCTTTGGAGTCTAGTTTCCACCATAAAAGGGAATTTCTCAAATGGGAGTGATGAAAATGATAACTAAATGCAAGGATGACACTAGCCTGTGTTTTTGTATTTTTGGATAAAGGATGATAATGCAATACTATGATTCTGGATTTTCGATGAAGGACTTAAGCTAAAAATGAGGACTAATTTTGGACAATATTTGGAGAAAGGTTTGCCTAACCACTCTAAGCTTGACTGGACTGTCTCAATTTTGGTTATCAAAGGGGACTTGCTAAAGGGACTAAATGATAAGGTGGAAATGACAAGTGAGCCCCCCTAACTAGACTGTTGAGTTGAAGGTTCTCACAAAAAGGACAATGACCGAAAAGAGGAATAATGACTAAGTCCCAAGATAAGCTAGTTTTGGAAACAATAATTTTTTGTAAAGTATGGAGATTTGACCTAATCCAAAGTTTTCCAAGATGAAACCAAAGCACAACTTTATGCTAAAAAAATGATGATTACGATGCCTAGGGAATGCAACTAAAATCTAGAAATTTTAAACCTATGGTTAAGATGCAAGCTAATGAATGTAAATGATGGAAGTTTTGAGCAATTTCAATTCTGGCTTTTGATAGACTTTCTCAAAAAGATGTTTGACAATGGCAAAGATGCCAAGACTTCAATTCGGTCCGTCTGTGTGGTTTTTTTGTCGGTGAATGCTTCACTACAGTGATGTGTTGCAGCTCTAGAAATGTCAAATATGGTATTGTTTTGCAAATGTGGCTTTTCATATGTCAAATGTGGTTTTGTTATTGCACGTGCGGTGATTTGACTAAAACTAGTTTCAAATGTTTAATAGGAAAATGTGGTTTTTGGATAGATGTGACTTACCTTATAGAAGATGTGACTCAGAGATACACATACGACTCAAGATAACAATTGTGGCTCAAAAACTAATCTGGACTAAAAACTGTTGACAGACACATGCAGTGTTTAACCTAACAGTTGTGACTCTTCAAGATAGATGTGGTTTTTAAAGCAAAGTTGTGACTCTGTTTGATAGTTGTGATTTTCTTGTTATTTCGACTGACTCCGTTTTGATGATCAATTTGTTTCATGAAAATAGAAAAAAACAAGCACAAAATACAATGTGTTTTCAATTTGTATGTGATGGATTTGTTTAAATCAGAGAACAATTACACCCTAGGTTGTGTTGGATAATATTTACTGAGTTCTTACTTGGATAAATCCAGCTATGCATATTTAAGGCAGATGACTAGTAGCTTGACCCCACTGGCTCCCCTCCACGGCACTCACTTATATGGGGCAAACAAGCTACTATACCCATGAAACTCCCATGGCATACATCTCATCTCCACACATGAACCATAAAAATTTAAGATGCCTTCACAGGTCTAAACCTACTGCACCAGCAAATAGAAAGGATTTTGGAAAAACTACAACATGGCTTTTAGTAAGGGAATTTCGTTCATGGGGCACCATCCAGTATGGTGAGAGACCATTTTTTCCCTTCTCATCAGAATAGTGAGCGTGATTTTTGGGGTTTCCCCCAAAAATCCACTTTTATATATTAGTTGGAAGTCACTTGGCTTTAGCGTGTTACCGGTCTGAGTCATCTTGGGGTGAGTACTTTTTCCCACCAAGATAAGCTCAAGTTCTAGAGTCAACAACCATTTCTCTTACACATAGGATCACATGAATGTGCAAGGGGAGAGGATACTTTGATATACCGAATCGTGGGGTTCTAGACTAACATGAACAGGCACGAAAAACACTGGTTAACTTTTAAGCCCAAACGACAATTTTTTTTCTACCAAATAGAAAGCTTTAAAACAAATCAATGTCTTCATAAGGTCCTACATGCAAATGATTAGTAGTTTTGATTTTCTCTTCCTTTTTCGTCTTGCAGAAAAGAAGTTTGTTTTTGGTTTCCTGTGTGGTCTTCTACGCTTCATCCTGCAAAAATTAAGTTATCCCCCTAAACATAGCTGCAAACAAAACATTAGGGAAAACAAAAATGCCAAATCAAACGTGAAAGTACGGAAGTAATAAAAAAAAGAAAATCCAATTACCAGGCATATGTGGCTTTTGAACCCATAGATGCGTTGCAGTTTTTGATAGGCAAATGCGGCTTTTGAACCCACTTATGCGTCGCTATTTTGATAGGTGGTTGTGGTTTGATGTTGACAGTCAGATGCAACGCAGAACATAGCAGATGCAACTCGTCTCATTTAGCAAATGTGGTTCGCTAGAACAGATGAGTCATATCATCAAGAAAATACGATTTTCCGTACCTGTGCCTGCAATAAAAAATAGAAAAAAAAATGTAAACCGTATGAAAACTACAAAAAGAAAAGTGTGTCAGGTTCACCAATGTAATTGATGGGTTATTTTTGGGTTAATGGATTTAGGATGGTTAGATAAAATAAAAGCCCAAAGAATATTATGAAGAACAAAGAAAACATAAAACAATAACAATTATACCTGATATTCGTCGAAGCTTCCATGATTCACCTCCATAACACCTCCTAGCTTGCAGCGTATGATTGTTGCCCTCAGATTTGTGTGAGAAAATTGACTATGCCATTGTCCTATGCAAGTTTTGAAGGATTTGAATGATAACAGATTATGATAAATGAATATTCCTAAAATGCAAAGTAAATTCTATATTAATGAAGTGGTTATAATAACAAAATGGTGCCCTAAATTGTGAGAAAAAATAACATTTTTATAAAGAATGTAATTTTGCATAGACGGATGAGATTAAAATTTGTCAAAGCCTAAAATCAGTGGATGAGATTTCATGTGACAATCCCTAATTAGGGTTAGGGAACGATTGTTAAATGAGTGGCAAAGATGTGATTTGATAAAATCAAATCGGTGGTCGAGAATAAATGTGATAATTAGCCAAAAAGATAAAGATTTTTAGAAAATCAAGAATTTGCTCAAATACCTGATTTTTGGAAGAAGATTACCATTTTGAATTGAATTAATTAAAAATAATGATTTTATGTGACAATAAATAATATTTTTTAGATTATTTACTAAAATGAAGAGATAGTTAATAAAACAAAATAAAATGAAATCATTTTAAATAATTTCATTTATTTAAAATGAGAGAACTATGAAATTAGGTAATTAAATAATTAAACATAATTATTTAATTTAGAGGATTATGACCGATAATTAAATAAATTAATAAATTCATTTAATTGTGAGAATTAGAGACATATTAAATAAACAAATAAAGTTCATATATTTAATAATTAGGAACAATAAATGAATAAAGGTAATTAAATAAATTAATAAATTTATTTAATTGTAAGAAGACCATAGACAATTAATGACATATTGAATAAATATAATTTATTTATTTAATAATCATGATGAATACAATAGACATGAATTAATTAAATAATAATGAATTACTTAATTAATAGTTGAATGTGGACCAAGGACATAATTAAATGTCATAATTATAGAGCTTGCAAGCCTAGGTCATTTTTATGTGTCTACAGCTTCATTACATCATTTCTCTATTTTGGTTTGATTACTCAAAAGGGGTTTGACTAAGGCAAACCCTCATGCCCTAACAAGCAACAAGTTTTCCCTCTTAGTGTGATTTGCAGGTCTTGTATGCAGATTTTGCAAAGAACCAAGGTGGAAGAATATTCATCAACTTGTCAAAGCTCTTCAAGGTTGGAGAAACCCTAATTGAGGATTGGAGAATACCTACAAACCAAATTTTGCAGTTTCGGATCCGGATACCTGGAGGAGTAGAAAGTGCAGACCAAGAGCTTCAGATTCCACTTTCTGATCTTCAAAAATTCAAAAGAGGACTAAGTTGCCAACAATGGTGACCTATTCCCATTGAACCTTTTTTCAGATATTTTAGCAGATCTAGATACCCATTTGGCAGAAATAGGCTTCGGTGAAGTTTTCCAAATCCTAGACTAGGTCACCTAGAATGGCATAAGTGTCCCAACAAGCTTAAATTTTAGTATCAAAAACATTTTAGGCCTCCAATCTAGTCTAGAACTCATTCCCAATTGCACAAATTCTATCTCACTTCTCTTTGTTTAGCTTAGTGTACATTTCTAGGTCATTTTGTACATGTGTGCATATCATTATGTGTTTTCCAACACTTTGCATTTCTTAGGTTTAGCATTCAATAAATCATTTCCTTTTCAGTTTGTTGCATTTAGATCATAACATTTCACAAACACACACACACATCACAAATCCCCCTCCTTGAATGAACCCTAAAATGAAAAGGCGTGAAAGAGAGCCACATTTCCTAACTTAGCTTTTAGGTGAAAAACCCTAGAAGCCCATTAGGGAATCCTCTTTCCCTTATTTTTTTTTCTATGGTTCACTATGTATATGTATATCTATGTATATATATGTGTAGAGAAGGGGGATTCAATACTCATAATTTCTCTTCATTCAGAGAGCCTCAAGGGGTGAACTACCCTAAACTACCTCGAGGAACAACACAAGAGTTCTAGAATCAGAAAGAGCGAGTCATGAAGATTCTTTGGACAAACTAACAAGCTCTTGACTAAAGGATGAAAATATAGAATATGGATGATAGCACAACACACTAGTGTCCCTGAGGCATTTTGATGTCTCATACGGACCAAAAAGCGAGTTTGTCATAGAAAATAGCAAAGTGACTACTTCTCTAATTGCTAATAAATCTTGGAACATGAGAAAGTAATAGAATATAATAGAACTTAAATGAAGGAAAGTAGAAATAATAAATATAAGGAGAAGAAGAGATAGAAAGAAATTTCTCACAACCATGCAAGTGATGAAGCCTCCAACACATGAATGTCTTCAATACCTGCATACATAATATCTGGAGAAAATGTTAGGGTTGTATAGGGGTTTGCCTCAGTCAAACCCTCGTTTTGGTGTTCCAACCTCCACAGACAGCCAAATAGAAAAGGATAAAGTGTGTTGTGAAAGTGAAACCCGCTCAGGAGTAGAACCTGCACCACAGAGTATGAGTGATAAAAGCAATCCCCACTCGAGCTGGAGAACCTATATCATAGAAGAGGTGATAAAAGAAATCCTCACTCAAAGAGGAGAACCTGTATCACAAAATATAGATGCAATAAGTAGAGGACATACATGAAATCCCAAGATGATCACAAGTATGAGATAAGGGAGATGGAGCTGCAAGAGCCAAGAGTGCTACAAAGGGTGTTTCCAAGAGAACTTGAAAGTTCTATTGTAGCAAGCTATGTAGATCTGTGCAAACAACATAGCAAGAGGCAGAATGCTAGAGCTAAGGCTACAAGGAAGCTAGAGGTAGAAGAGATAGAATACCAAAATGGATAGAAAAAATATAATTTAAGGAAGGAAAAGAAGCTTCTTGAGCTCTTTCAGGGTGTCCCGAGCTATTACCACTGACAAAAGGAGGTGACAAGTGGCAAACATGCATGAAAATTTTTGTTTGAATGTTGAAATATTGTAGGACTCTAGCATGTGGCATGGACATCCACATGGTGCTCTAGTGGGCACAAACATCATGCTACAAAATGAAATGAATGGGAAAATCAAAAGGTTTAACACAAACCTAGCGCATGAAGGTAGCTGCTAAAAAGGGGTTTTTGAGCATCCTGAGAGGGGAAAAGACTGATGCAAGGGCTAAAATGAGCCTGGACAAGATTCCAAGGGAATGGATACTAAAGAAGATACAAGAATGTATGTGAAATTGTGAGGGGTGCAATATTATGACATTACACTATGTATATGTGTATATATATGTATGTATGTATATATTTATTTATGTATATATATGTATGTGTGTGTGTGTGTGTGTATAGATATATATGTGTGTGTGTGTATATATATGTATATATTTATATATGTTTGTATGTATGAATATATGTATATGCATGTGTGTGTCTATATGTATGTATATTTTTGTATCTACATTTGTATATATGTCTATGTGTGTATGTATATATATATGTGTATGTATATATGTATGTATGTATGTATGTATGTATGTATGTATGTATCACTATATAGCCATTATGCAATTCATAAGATCATGCCAATTGTCTAAATCTCTAAGCTAATCAAGACACATCAATTCATCATATTGATATTAATTTTTGTTCACTTTAAGTAAACAAGATTAATTCTGATCACATGCTTATGCACATGTAGGAAAATTCCATTGGATCCATTTTTTAATAAAATGGAGGAGAAAATATCTCCATCTATGTACAACAACAACTAAAGTAATCAAATTTATGCATCAAGGTCAATTTTACATTCAATTTAAAGAATTTAACCATGTCTTACATTTGATCTTTATTTTAAATTTAGTAGAAAACATGGTCATTTGTTAAATCCTTTTTTTTTCTTAACCACTTAGGTTGGTTAGTCATTCATGAATTGGAAGGTCAATCTCTAACCTCACAGTCATATTTAACTATCATAAATTTGATTTTTTTACATTAAATGTATAATACCATTGGTCAACATGTCATCAAATTCAAATTTTAAATTAATCCAACCTCCATGTTAATGGTAATGGTTTCTTAGAAATACATAGGTCCACATCTTAAAAATAGTACCAAAGGGCATGAAGAGTTACCAAATATACATTGTAGCATTGTATGTTGTACTTCGTAAAGGTGAAAGTACAATTTCATGCTTTATTTAGAAATTTCTTTGGTGTTCATTCCATTAATGAATTTTAGAAACACTCCCTAGCCTTGATGTTTCCTTTCAACCCATGAGAATGTTTCAATGCTACCCTAAAAGTGCCTTTGTGATCACATTTCACCATTTTAATCTCAACAAGTGCTCATATTTTGAATGATTCCTAACTAAGAAAACCCTAAACACATGAAAAAAACTCAAATATGTACTAAATGGTTGGACTAAGGTGTTAGTGCTCTAGACCAACTGTTTTTATCAACAATTTTGATTTTTTGTTTGTTTCGATCTCTAATTTATGAGATCATGAATTCAAACTTGAGACTTGTGATAAATTAATCCTGAAAATTAAATTTAAATGAGTTGGCCAATAGTTTAATTTATTCATAAGTTCCACTATAAAAATATGACCTATTATTTCAAAATAAGGAAGAATAAATTACAAGTTGAACTGAAGGAAATAGTGTGCTCCACCTTTTAGGAGATGGAACACACAAAGAGGGGGTGGGTATCCTCTTCCTATTTCACTCTTAGTTCATTTAAGGAAACCATAGAGATCTCAACCTAATGATTGAATTAGGAAAATATATTGTTACAAGGTCTCCTTGGCTATGATTAACAAGGGGGTTTCACCACTAAGAAAATGCTTGGAAAGGAGGAAATGAATGCAATATGAAAAAAATAACTATATGACCTAGAGAATAACCTTGAAATCATAATAAAAAGCTGAGAAATGAACAAGAAAGTACCTAGAAGACTGAAGATACTTGAAACAAGGTCTGTAATCTCAAAATTATGACTTTTGATGTGAACTAGGACTCATATGCTAGGTTGGGTGATTTAGTCCCAATTTAGGATTTTTGGTTGAATATGGAATTTGTGGCTGGTAAGCTAGGATCTATAGAAAACATTGAAAAGTGGTATACTGGGACTCATATGCCCAAGTTGGTGATTTAGTCCTAGTATTAGGGTTTATCCAAAACTCTAGTATCCTATAGTGATCTTCTGTAGCTTCTCTCTCGTCTGATCTTCGAGTCTAAAAGCTTGAATTCTGCCCGATAGGTGAGTTTCCGTGAAAATGACAACTTTGACAACTTTCTTCAATCTTGTAGCTTTATCTTCAAAGGATCTTCAAGCTCCAAAACACCTAGATTTGTAATCACAAATGAAGAGGAAAAAATGTTGTTTTGCTAGTGGATATGGGTTTACCTTGGTCAAACCTTGTTCTGGTAATCAAACCTTGAAATGAAATAGGAAAGCATGAAGGAATGACAAATGAACAATATGCAATGTTGCAACTCACAAAACCCTTGATATGAAGTCTCCAATCTTATGTGAAACAGCTAGCATGAATGTAGATCTTGACACTTGATTAAATTTTTTGGATCTTGACTTGAATGCTTGGTTGAATTATGAAAACCAACATCACAAATGTTAGCTCAAAGAACACACATGATGCATGATAACTTTGAAATGATTCTTGAATCTTGAATGTAGCTCCAAAATTCTTGATAATCAACTCTTGAATGCTCTTGAATTCTCTTGATCTCATAAATTTTCTATAGGAATTCTCTCTTGAAAATCTTAGGTGACTTGAAAACTTGCTAGGAGAAACTATGTGAAATAACCTTGTATTTATACTTGTTTATGCCAAATTTCGAAAAATTGCAACACCACAAGTTGACATAAGATCTAAGAGAATAAGATCCTACCAAGAATTGAATTCAAAATAGGTCCAAGCTAAAGTGATACTCATACACCAGTTGGGGCATATGAGTCTTAGTAGCCTTGGCTTGGGACATAAATTTCAAGAAATGCTAAGTTCTATGCCAAATTCAAGATTAGTCCCCGAGACTTAGGTGGAATCCATATACCCAAGGTGCTGTATGATTCATAGATCATTAAATCTGGAACACACAACCCAAAATCATGAATTATGATTGGTCATTAGTTAAGTCTCACGATTATCCTCTAAAAAGGACATTAAATATGGATTGTGGATGCAAAATAGGACCAAATAAGGCATACAGAAGCCCAACATTAGCAAAGAGGGCCCAAACAAGTGTGAAAATGTAAAGGGATGCATTTTCTTACACTACAAAAGTACAACAAAGCTCTGCCAAAACAGATCCATTTTTATAGAATTGCAAAGAATTTTTCAAATTGATCAAGCTAGCACAATGATTGGAGTTTGATTCCAATGGAAAAAATTTCTTGAACCTAGGGTTGGAGATAGATTTGGCTCCATTTACGCACCTAATGACTTGTTTTCAATGTGTTCTCATCTTCAGACTTTGATCTCCTTTCTTTCCTAAGTAAGGTATTTGAGCATTTTGATTTTACCTAGGGTATTTGACTTTCTCTTGGGTCAATTTTACCTGTCATTTAGGAATCCTTATTCAACTCACTTGAGTAGTGTTTTATCATTATTTTTCATTTTATCTCATTATAGGTTTAGAAACATTAAGGTTTAGAGCACACACACTTTACCTATCAACAAATTAGCTATTTGTGAAGGTAAAAATATCAAAATAGGGGTTTAGCCAAGGAAAAATCCTATATAGCCACCCCTTTTCCCCTCTTTTTTGTGTTTTCCTAGATTCAGATCTAAAGATGATAAATTTTAGAGTAGGAGAGTGCAATGTAAACATGTATGTTACATGCCAAAATTTTAGTTCTTGATTCATACTTTTCAAACAAAGTTGCCACCACCCTTGACCTCTTAGTTTAGCTCCAAATTTTTAGTACATGTGCACAAAACTTTTCCCTTCTTAGATATAATTTCATTATGAGTTTTTTTGTGCGAATAAATTATGTTTCCAGATTAGGTTTCATAGTTAATTAGGTCAATAAATTCATATTAAATATAATTAATTTTCAAGTCAACAAAAGATCCAAGTCTAAGGTAGATTGGCTCTCTTCTAGGTTGTTAGCCAATCTTGACTCCTTGTTGACTCGGCTTCTAATATTGATGTGAAGAAACATTAATCCAAGTAATTTATTCATTAGGTCTATGATCTAGTTTTAAACATCACATACACTATGCATCCACAAAATTATATAGCATCTTAATACTCTTGAAAGGCCCCAAGGAATATATCTCATATATAGTCTACCTATATGTGGACACCTTTTTCCCCTTCAAACCATGTTATCCACTACCATTCACTTGAGAAAATTACTAAAACCCATCAAGCCCACTAGATATCAATCTATACATAATGTGGCAAATTGTCCTTTTTCACCATGGATCTAAGCTAGAAACCATCCTCAACACCATCAATATAGACTTACACATCACCCCTTGTATTCAAAATCTATAAAGACACACATGAATATTTTTAGTAGGATCTAAAGGACTGATCATAGTTTCTTTTAAAAATCCATATGCCCATATCCAATCATAATTAGGAATGCCATGTGATGGTCATGAAACTCTTTGAAGGATAATGCCTAGTATGTACTACCACACAAATCAAGTATTACAAGTAGTTATGATAGTGATTGATATGTGTGGTAGTACATACTAGGTATTAACCCTTGATGGCTTAGGAACCTAGGGTGGTAACAATGGAATGGGGCGAATCTTCAAGAGATGTGACTAATAAATTAAATACAATCTAATCTTTTGGGAATGAATTTAAAAATGAATGTTATTGATAAACTTAGAGATTTAATTAGATTAATAGGCTTTACTGAAATACTTATTTAAAACTAAAGAGGTGAACCATTTTATTTTTTTAGATGGATCACCAAGAATTTTTTTATAGTCCAATCAACCACATGAATATTTAGCATTATCAATTAAATAACCTTACTATTTAAATTTACCATTCTCAATTCAAGTAATTCAATTTAAGTATAGTTATTATATATCTTGTATATATTGATTAAATCCCAAGAGAAAACACATTAAATTAGAAGGTTTACTTTACTTTATATAGGTAAATAATTAGATACTATTGGAATATAGTCATAATAGTAATCTATTGCTCTTGATTTCTATAGAGTATTAACCATTTTTAACATAGTGCTATATATCGATCTTTGTGAATCCTTGAAAAGAGATACAAGGACTATGATTCTCATTCCTATAATGTATTCATGACTTTTTATGCCTATTGAGAAACCTACTAAAATTGGCTTTAGTAGAAATAATGTTGGTTATAGAAACTTTCTTGATTCAATTCATGGTGGGAAGAGTGAAGACATGTTTTGTGACCATTCTAAGCACATTTCTCATGAGATTGAAATTATTTCATGATAAGATACTAATTAGGGCATAGGTTTTGATTTTGTATGTTCTCTTGTATGCATGGTGATACTAAATCTATTATGTGAATAATAAATTCGTCTCATTTCCCCTTCTTCCTTATATGTGTCCCATTTTATTATGCCACACTTGAGATTACATACTATTTTTTTCCTTATTTATATTAGGAGCATATTCTCCCTCCATTTGACTTTTCCCTTATCTATTCATTTTAAAAATATTGATAGCGGGGTTGGATTCTATAGGATAGTGTTAGTTTCTTCATATAATATTTCTCCACATGATTATTCTATTTTTTTTATATAGGGGTAAGTGTTTCAAGATGGTGCACAAATAGGGGGTCAAAAGTAGCCACCTTTTTCTAAGATCAGCTAAACCTAAATATGGAGGAGTACTTTGAGATTCATGCACTCAAAATTTGAAGATACCAAAAGAACAAGAATTGTAGTACTCCGAATCTAGTTTCTAAACTACTATTTTTTTTCAAAAATAGACAAGATTAAGAGGATAAAAAATTGTGCACACAAAAGTGTTCCTATTTTTCAGTAAAACGTAACATAATGTTTGGTGTGTTTTCATAAAATTAGAGTAAAATTAGAAATTAATATTAAATATTGAGTTAACAACAAGTTAAAATTCCCAAAATAGGTCAAGTCTAGGGTGCTATTGTCCTTGACCAGCCTACTTTCACCCAATTTTAAATATTCTATTGTTAGGATTTTCTTTGTTTTCAAATTCAAATTCATTTTTTAACTTTTCATAATTAATTTTGTGGTTAAATGAATAAATACATATAAATACAAGTCTTTTTCACTATTCGAACATCTAAGGAAACCTTATGAAATTTTGAGCAATTGAGAATTATAAAAAGAAATCAATAGTAGAATAAGAAATATTTAACAACACTTTTTATGAGTCAAGATCTTCATTAGCAATGCATCAAGTTTATATCTAAGTTTATTCATGTTTTATGTTCATTTTTTATGATTACTAACACTTTAGGACCTTCAATCAAGCATCCAATTATCCCTATCTGAGATCAGTACCATGACTTCAATCCATCAAGGAAAGTAGATCTAAGTGGTAAGTTGCAATAATTATTATTTATCACTTTTTATTTATTTTCCTCTACCCGATTGAGGGTAAGCACTTTTTACATCATCATAGTCATCATAGATATGGAGACACCAAAATGGAATTTGAATTAAGCAAGCCCCTATATCGCATAACCATTTATCCCCTCTCTTGTTTGTAGGTGACAAATCTAAAGCAGAATTGGGAGAAGATTGAAGACCTAATTACAAGATCAAGCATTCAAGTCTCCTACTTCAACAAATTAGGCCAAGAATAATTATTCATCAACAAAAAAAGTTTTGAAGTTGAATCTAGGAGCGAAGAACCTATAAATTCTACCCTACTAAGACATGATCACATATTCCTAAGAGCTACATTGTTCAGTCTAGGGTGCCACCACCCTTGACCAATCATTTTTAGCCCTAATTTATATGTCAGGTCCTTTGTCTCTACATTATACTATTGTGATGTCAATCTTTGTGTTTTAGTTTTGCATATTTTCTATATTCACATCAGTTTGTTGTAGATCCATAGTTAACCTTGGTATACACCCACAAAATCAAATCAATTCATCTCATAATAAGTCAAATCAGTCTCATAACTCTCAAAGAGTACCAAAATCATGATCCACCATTATGGCTCTTACATTGAGGTTAGTAGTCAAGTGGGCTTATGTGATCAATTTTGGTCCTTCTCCAATGTAATGTCAAAAGAGGTGTGATTTAGACCCTAGATCCCTTTTTCCCACATCACAATTAGTATTAATATCAAATTATCCAAAATGGTATTAATGTGAATGTGTTAAATTATTCATATCGATATGTTAAGATCAATTATCACATTCATACAAACATGATGATTAACCAAGGCGATTTAAATATTAATTCTCATTAATATTAATATTAGTATTAACCAATAGATCTTTTATTTATGGCAATGCTTAACATTTAGTCTCATATTTATAATATTTATTATCATAGTAACCTTAGTGTTTTGTAGTAAGGTAATACTAATATGACATATATATACAACATGCCTAAGGATAATAGATAACTCGAGTTCCTCATTTACAACAAAAATGAGAAATAACCACTATCATGGTATACATAGACTTAATATAATACTTTTGACACAATATTTCTATAAAAGCGGATGCACCATAATCAAAAATCGGTTCCTTTATTAGGGGGGTCAACCATATTAAGCCTCCTATTTGTAAAGTGAAGGATTTATTCAAAAAAAATAAAAAAAAATTACAATGCCTCCATGATCTAATAAAAAAATGTAGAAATGATCAGAATATCTTCCATAATTAATCTACTTATATAAAATTTACTATATGCATGTATAACATATATTTAATAAAATAGCTAATTGATTAGACTATTTTTATCTATTGTATCTTGTAATTAAATACAAATTATATTGCAAATGGGGTTGCAATCTAAGTGGGCTTAACCTTGGAGACAAATTCCATGGTTAAGCGCTTGAGTTGGAGTAGTATTAGGATGGGTGACCTCCCGAGAAGATTCAATGCTTCACCTCTGTGAGCATCACCTAGATACAATGAGTACCAAGTGGACCATTCATTATCATGAGAGATGGGCTCTTATGCACCACTACTCATGAAACATGAATCAATGAATTTGACTCAAAAATCTACAGTGTTGAATCCTCCTCACAGCAAATTATGAATTTCATGGGTTAAGAACTATATAATAATTAAAACGAGCACACATTATAATAACCTATTTAAATGGGTATCTCCTTTAATTTGCTTTATTTTATCATATGCCGAAATAGATTACAGCCATTAACATTGCTTACTATACGCCGACCCGATTTACCCGAGAAAGAAACATTATTTCTGACGTGACAGCGTGACTTCCTAAGCGCGTCGAATTTCCTACTGAGTTGTTTAGATAAAATAATAAATTTATCCTACCTTTTTTGTTTTATATATGCCTTTCCTTAGTATTCCTGCAAGTGGGAATAGTATATTTATCTAACAACTATTATATTTTAATGTGTAGAGAGCCAATATTAGTCTGTTTAAATCTGTCGAGTGGATAAGGGAGGAGATAAGACAGTGTAGTTGTTTTTATTATTCTCTTGTTTATTTTTTGCATAAAATTACACAAGAATAATACATTTTGTTTGATCCCCACTATTCACACATTCACATATTTTATTGTGTTTTCTTCTAAGAGTTTTGTTTTTTTAAGTAGCAAATCTGGCATTTCACATATACAGCATATTGATGGTTACTAAGTGGAGAGAGGGAAATTAAAACAAAAGCATCAACGGTATTCATTATTAAAATATTCATGATTTTTAATAAATCTATTCAACCATCACTATGCAGTTTTATTGAAGCAAACCAAATAGACAAAATATCCCTTCAACATCGTGTATTCTATCTCTTTTATTCTATTTTTAAGACAAATAAAATAAACTTAAAAGCAACACAAAAATTTTCAAGGCTATGCTGGTGCTCACCACCCAATCATAGGCTAGAATACTAACCACCTCCAAACTAGGAGGTATCCACTAGAATCAGGTACACACAAGCATCCACATCAAGGCATAGAAAAGGAAAAATACACACACACAAAGGGTTCACATCCACATATGAATTTTTGTCAAGAATCATATAATCAATTGTGTAAGCATAAATGTGTGTGTGTCTGCATGTGAGACTAAACCATTGAGACTCCTAACTCTTTAACTATAATTATTTAAATGTTAAAAAGATGAATGTGTGTATTGTCTATACATGACTTACACAATTATAATCTATTTAAGCTTGGGAGGAGAGTGGACAACTCTCCATATTGGGAGACTCAAAATATATTACACACTCAACCCATTTCTCCATTTTCATAATACAACCTCTTTAATTTATTCCCACGATAAACACAATACCAACAATAACACATAGGTACTCATACCTTCAATCTCCTCTTTAATCCTCTCCTCCTCTAAAGAGGAATAGACTCCCCACAGAGATTCCTACCTCTCTCAACCCCCAAAAATGAGGGATGATCATCCCATAAGGGTGAATATATCCCACACACCCAACCCATTTACAACACTCAACAAGCAAGAACACAACACAAAGATTTAAAATGCAACATATAGTATTCTTTTTCCTAGACACATATGAAAAACATTAAAACAAGAACAAGAAGCCTACCTCCTCAAGCAAAATTTTAATGGTGATGTTGAGTTGAAGATGAGCTCCAAGATCCAACTGGTGCAGGGGCACCATGCTAAGTCTTGAAAATATCGTCAATTTTGGTCAAGTGATAGGTGTTAGAGGTTTGGAGTCATTTTTTATTCACTAAGGTCATAATAGACCATTTACAATGTAATTGGAGTCATTCTAGTTCATATGGTCACAATTTACAAATATTGTCAAATGTTATCATGTAAAAGTGCAAAAAAACACAAATTTGGAATACCAACAATCAAAATTTTAAAAGTTGGTTTGTATTGGTTGAGTTAGTTAGTTTTTTTTATGTTTAAATGACCTCATACAAGTCGAGGAAGTAGGTTAGAAGCTTTGTGTTGAAGATTGAAACAAGAATAATATAGTTTTTCTTGCAATTTTTTTGGTAAATAGTTGTTGTAGATCTTTGTACGGGTTCGTACAACATAATAATGATCTAAAATATTTTGAATTCAATTGAGGCATGAAATAGAATCATTTTTTATTTTGTGTGATTGAATTTCATCAAGTTTTAAAGGTTTTGTGATCAATTTTCTATAGGCAGGTCTGTGATACCTTGTTTGAGGGTTTGAAGTGAACAAAATGTAAAAATCACCCATTCCATCATTGGATCTGCTTGTAACTTGGCGGAATGGGTGAAATATGGTTGTTTTAGATTTTAGAATAGGTGTTAAGAGTAGGGAAGCCATTTTGGTGAATTTTGATTCCTGTCCTAAGGGTGTTTTCATGAATTTTGGCTTGAAAATGATGGCTCCAAGTTGAAATTTGAATAAAATGCATGGGTAAAGGTTGGGTGAAGCTTTGTAAAGCATGTGCAGGCTATATGTGATTATTTTGATAAGTTAGTGAGGTGATAAAAAATTTGTAGGTTGGAGTTTCAATAAACCCTCTTCAAATAAGCCTAAATGAGGGTTTTGTGTTTCATTGCTTTAGGAAGTGTTTTAGTGACTAAAGATTGCTGATTCTAAAGCTTTGGAGTTTGGTAAAGGTCTATCCATAGATACTTAAGGTTGGAGAATTTTTGGATTGATGATTCTTTGAAAAGGAGGGCTATTTAGAGCCATGTTCAACATATCAGTCCTTTTTAGAGGTTGTTGTTCCAAAACAACCATATGCACAAAGGAGATATGTTGAAGAATTCCTTAATGGGTATCTAAAATGCATAGCCTCTTGTGCTTTTATAGATTAATTTGGAAGATATGCTCAAGTTTCTTTGTTTGGATGGCTACAAGAGAAATATGGAATAATTGAGGAATAAGGGTAAGTTTGGGTTTTAGTGATTGAAAGAGTATTCAAAATAGTTTGAATTATGTTTGTTTTACAATTTTCCTTCCTTCTCTGCATCAATTGGTATCAAAGCATAGGTATTATATATTTTGAGGGAGAAAATATGAGTTTCGAAGAAGGAAAAGTGGGAAGTTGAAGAGACAAGATGCCTCCTTAAGGTAGTGTAGTACTTACAAGATAGATAAAACTATTGAAGGAGTCCCAAGAAGAAATCTTAGCCATATTTGTAGCATTAGAGACAAGGAAAAGAAGAGGAAAGGCCACTGAAGAGGAAAGTGACCAAGAGGAAGAGGAAGAGGGTGTGAATGCAAACCCTCTAGGTAGAGTCCAATATGATGAGTTGGACCCTGAAGAGAAAAGGATGGTGAAGATGTTGAAAGCTATTAGAGGAGATGCTTCTAGTGAGAAAGTAGATATGTCAATGTATAATGGCAAGTTGGATGTTGAAGAGGTATTAGATTGGATATATGCAATTGATAATTACTTTGAGTACAAGGAGGTTGTTGAAGATCAGAAGGTAAAGTTTGCAAAAACTAAGTTGAAAAGGCCTGCTCTTACATGGTGGAATTATGTTCAAGAGGAAAGAGTGAAGAAGGGAAAAGAAAAAATAAGTTCATGGGATAGGATGGTGTCAAAGGTAAAAAGCCAATTTTTTCCAATGATCATGCAATTCAAACATTTTAGAAGTTACAAAGCTTAAGGTGGAAGGATAAGGATTTCATGGCCTACAGTAAAGAATTTCACAAGCTAAGCATTAGGGTTGGTCATGTTGAAGATGAAAATGAGAAGATAGCAAGGTATATGGCAGGTTTGAGGTTCCAAATTCAAGATGAGTTGAGTCTTGCTATGCCTAGGACAGTTGAAGAATATTTTCAGTTGGCTGCTAAGTTAGAAGAGAACTAAAAATAAGGCAAGAAATACAAGGAAGAGGTACAAGGCATTCCTATGAATATCAAGAAGATGCAAGTAGAAAAAAAGACCAAGTTTTTGATCAAAGAGGTGGCTTTAGAGGAAGGTTTGGTGGAGGTAGAGGTTCAAGTTCATTTTCAGGTAGGTGCTATCATTGTAATCAATTTGGTCATCCAACATTAAAGTGTCCTGAGAAACAAGGTTCTACTTCAAATTGTGTTGATAAAAGAGTGCAATTGGTGCAAGAGGATGATTTTGAAAGCGTTCATTCTCCTAATCAACTTTTTGCTCCTAAAGTTGGAGAAAATCTGATAGTGAGAAGGACATTACTCAAATAATCCAAGAAGAAGGAATCAACACAAAGAAGGGCATTATTCAAGACCACCTGCAAGTGCAATGGAAAGGTATGTAAGGTAGTGATAGATTTAGGGAGCATTGATAATGTGGTGTCTAATGAAATGGTTGATAAATTGAAATTAGAAAGAATACCTCATGAAACACCCTACAAAGTTTCTTGGTTGAATGATGATTAGTCTATTTTGGTGAATGAGCAAGCTTTAGTTGAGTTTAACATTGGTGGATAGAAGGATAGGATACTTTGTGATGTTTTTCCAATGAATTGTTGTCATTTTACGTGGAAGACCATGGCAGTTTGATAGAAATTCCATATATGATGAAAGAGATAAGGGTATGTGCAGGATCATCATGGAAAAAAGAAGGCCTTAAGTGGCAATAAAATTTAGAAAAATCAGAGTTAGGCAACTTGATGTAAAAATTTGAATAAGTTATCTATATTATTTCAAAAATATGTAAGAATAGAATCTGTAGAAAATTGAATGTAGTTTCTAAACTACTAGGTTTATTTAAAAATTAAAAATATATATTTGGTGAAAATTTGAAATTTCAATGCAGTAGTACTTAAATTTCATGGAAAAAATAAGAAGTGGGTGTTTGTTTGACCACCCTAACCACAATAAAGCAATAATATTTTTTTATAATATTTTTCATATAAGTAGAGGACTCATGTCCCGATGTGATGCATATTTTTTTGTAATTTTTTTCCAAGTAAATAATTAATTATGATTTTTTTATTACAAATTTTAAAAAATATAAAAACGTGTGTGTCTAACCACCTTAACTTGGTCAAAAATTCATGAAATTCAATTCTTTTTTTTAAATCCTATAGTATGTTAAGCATAGAATGTGATGCATGTTTCGGATCTAAACAATGTGATATCGTTTGAAGGCTATATATGTTTTTCAATCAGCCTATCAATTAGGAATTTAGTTATAATTCAAATAGAAAATGATTAATAATTATTTGTTAAATTCAAGGTAAAGCATAATTTATATTGGTGGAAAGCTGAGAATCTCCTTGAAAAACCCTTTTCGTTTCATTAATTTTGGGTAAAAAAAAGTCGTCAGCCACATTGGCCATCATATCACTTACATATCGCCACTTTTTGGCCCATCATGATCCTATACATACCCATAATGCATATCATATTGAGAAGGATGCAACCACTTTCACATTAACTCCATTGGTAAAGGATGCTAAAGCATGGGGTAAGGCAACAAAAGTGATCATGATGGGAAAGGAATATATAAAGATAGATGAAGACAAAGATGAAGAGTGTGCAACCACTTCAAGGCTTGAAGATGCTAGGACAGTAAATTTGAAGAGTGGTCCAATGTTGGAAGGGAAGATTGATGATTTGGTGACAAAAACAGGTCAAGAGAAGGTGAAGGATGAATTGGTTGTGGAAGTGCAAGATTGGCATGAAAGGATCATGATAGGGACATTAATTTGTCCTTTGGTTTCAAAAGATTTTAGTGGGAAGTTAATTTATGCTAAGACAACAGTTTCTAAACCTAATAATAGAGAGGTACTTGGGGCAGAGAAACTGAAAGGAAAAGGTAAGGTAGTCCAAGGTGAATGATAAGAGAAAAAGGGTGAATTCAGGCATGTAGCAAAGGTAAAGAAGAAAGCAGTCCAAAACAAGGTTGGTAGAGGTCATTTTCTAGGTGTCAAAGCAAGTTCAACACTAGTTTCAGTTGAGGGAAAGATAAGAGGATAAACAATAGGGTAGCTTGTGAAGGTGGAGCAATAGCTAAGTGGCAACAAGTTCAAATGTGCAAAGAATGACATTAATCTTCAATATTCAATCCAGTGGAAGCGATCACTAGACAAAGGAACAATTAGATAACAAGTAGGTGGAATGATCAAGTATAATCCAATGTAATATGTCCTCAAAGGGACTTGAGAACTTTTTCAGGTCGGGTGTATGGTGCAAGGGCACCATGTTAAGTCTTGAAAATATGGTCAATTTTGGTCAAGTGATAGGTTTTATATGTTTGGGGTCATTTTTTATTCACTAAGGTCATAATAGACCATTTACAATGTAATTGGAGTCAATCTAGTTCATATGGTCACATTTTACAAATTTTGTCAAATTTTGTCATGTAAAAGTATAAAAATCCACAAAGCTAGAATACCAATGGTCAAAAGTTTAAAAGATGGTTTGTATTGGTTGAGTCATTTTATTTT
Source organism: Sequoiadendron giganteum (assembly GCA_007115665.2). Lineage (NCBI taxonomy): Eukaryota > Viridiplantae > Streptophyta > Pinopsida > Cupressales > Cupressaceae > Sequoiadendron > Sequoiadendron giganteum. The sequence goes on along the minus strand of CM021105.1, from coordinate 230,741,100 downwards.
TTATGTTTAAATGACCTCACACAAGTCGAGGATGGAGGTTAGAAGTTTTGTACTAAAGATTGAAACAAGAATAATATAGTTTTCTTTGTAATGTTCTAGTAAATAGTTGTTGCAGATCTTTGTACGGGTCTGTACAACACAATAATGATCTAAAATATTTTGAATTCAATCAAGGCATGATATATCATCATTTTGGCTTTTGTGTGATTGAGTTTCATCAAGTTTTAAGGGTTTTGTGATCATTTTTTTGTAGGTGGGTCTGTGACACCCTATTTGAGGGTTTGAAGTGAACAAAATGTAAAAATTGCCCATTCCACCATTGGATATGTTTGTAACTTGGTGGAATGGGTTCAATAGCATTTTTCTAGATGTTAGGATAGGTTTTAAGAGCAGGGAAGGCATTTTGGTGAATTTTGATTGCTACCCTAGGGGTGTTTTCATGAATTTTGGCTTGAAAATGATGGCTCCAAGTTGAAATTTGCATAAAATGCATGGGTAAAGGTTGGGTGAAGCTTTGTAAAGCATTTTCAGGCTATATGTGATGATTTTGAGAAGCTAGTGAGGTAAGAAAACGTTTTTAGGTTGGATTTTCAATAAACCCTCTTCGAATAAGCCTAAATGAGGGTTTTGTGTCTTGTTGCATTAGGAAGTGTTTTTATGACTAGAGATTGTTGATTCTGAAGTTTTGGAGTCCGGTAAAGGTTTTTCCATAGATATTTAAGGTTGTAATCATGTTTGGATTGATGATTTTTGGAAAAGGATGGCTAATTGGAGCCTTGTTCAATGTACCAGTCCTTTTAAGAGGTTGATGTTCCAAAACAACTACATGCACAAAGGAGATATGTTGAAGAACGCCTTAATGGGTATCTGAAACACCTAGCCTCTGGTGAGTTTGTGGAGTAATTTTTAAGATATGCTCTAGTTTCTCTGTTTGGATGGCTACAAGAGAAATATGGAAGAATTGAGGAATAAGGGTAAGTTTGGGTTTTGGTGATTGAAAGAGTATTCAAAATAGTTTGAATTGTGTTTGGTTTATATTTTTCCTCTCTTCTCTACATCACCAACTTATTCTCTCAAAATTTCCCTTTCCAAAATCTAAGCAAGAAGAAATAAAATCCCTCTCCCTCTCTCCCCAATCAAGTAAGTAAACTCTCAAATGAGAACGCTCTCTTTGTTTTCAAAAGAGATGGAAATAGAGATTCAAGATTTGAAATATTTGAATGAGGGAGTGATATTTTTCAATCTCCTATTCATCCTTTCAACACATCTCCTCATGAGTGCTCACACATGTGTGAGACTTTTGGGGAGGTGGGGAGGTAAGGAGTGTACTCCACTCTAACCAAGAAGTTTTCAAATCTCAATATGAGGAGGGAGGTGCATTAGGACACTCCACATCCAAAGTATCCTCTCATAAATGAGATATTGGAGGACAAATCATTCCACCTCTTCCCAAAATCTTTAAACTTTTTCACCCCTCTTAATGGGTAATTAAAATGGGTTATATATTGGATATTCTCCAAGATATGGGTTTAATTAAACACCCAACCCATAGGAAATCATCCTAGGGATTTAAAATTTGGATAAATACACAAATTAAATTATTTTTCACCACATAAAAAGCTCATTCAAAGTTGAATCTAAAATTGAAAGTATTAAAAAGTCAACACAACCCTAGAACTCCACCTAGTGGCCTTATTAGTGTAGACACTGAAAAATGTCCTAAGTCTATGAGCATCATTTTTCCTAGTCATGATCTTTCAATAATTGAATATTTTAATTATTCTATTATGTTCGATCATATTCTTTTATTAATTAAATAGTTTTTAATTATTTAATTGATTCACCTTCTCATTTCTATCTTGATCAATTAAAATTATTTAATTGCGTCACTAATACCCCTTTCCTCAATAATTAAATAAATCATTATTTATTTAATTATTTATCTTTTATCACATGTCTATAGTCAGATAATAATAATTATTTGACCTTTTATTTTTCTATAATTAAATATTTATGAAATTATTTAATTATGTGTCATTCTTCTCCTTTAAATAATTGATCCTAATCAATTATCCATATTTAATTTATATCTCCTCCTTTAATTAAATTTATGAATTTAATTAAATCTCCTTTTTCATTTCCTCCAAATAAATGATTTAAAATAAATTATTTATTTGCCACTTGTTATCCCCTTCCATTTTCGAATAAATAATTTAAAATAAATTATTTATTTGCCACTTGTCATCCCCTTCCATTTTTAAATAAATAATTTAAAATAAATTATTTATGCCTCTATTTTGGTTAAAGATCCCCTGTCATTATTTCATGTCATAGTCTACATGTCCTGCATGTCTGTCATAGCCATCAGGCGTCATAGCCGTCCACGTCATATCTTTTCCATGCATGGCATATTCTGGTTGCATCAATTCTCAACTGTAGATCTTGGCATCTTTCTAGAAACTTAATCTTGGCCATCCATTTCATAACTTCCCTCTCATAAATCCTCATCCGTTGATCTTAAAATCTTTCTGGAAGATCAATCTCATCCGTCCATTCGAATGGTTGTCTATAAAAGCAACCCTTCCCCTCCATTTTCAATTTAACAGCTAACTATCTCCAACTTTCTTGCTTACTATTTGCAGGTATTTGCACAACTTCAACAACAAATCTAAGGGCAATATTGGCATAAGAAGAAATAGGAGAGACAAGAAAAACAATCAACTTCAAAGGGGAGTGCTTTATTTCATTTGCTTTCATTTTGATTGCTCTCTTTGTTTGTATTCTCTTGTTTAGATTGGGATAATAGTTTAGAAATGTTCGCTGTCACTTTATCTATTCTATTTGATTTTCCCCATCTTACATTGGTGAACCCGACGTGAATCGAATAATATTGCAAAAAAAAACATCACTTGTTTTCTTGTTTGTTTGGTTGTTTTGCAGGTTACAGCCAAAAAGTTGCATAAAATCTCATCATCTTCTTTTGAGCACAGAAAAATGGGTGCATAAATTCTTTAAAAATGATCATCTGGGTTTTGTAGCCCTTGTTTTCAGCTTTCTGAAACTTCAAATGGTTTAAAATTTTGTTAAGATTTGAGAAAGTTATAGCTATTTTAGTATTTGCTATTTTTTTATTTTAGTTGTTAAAACTCGCGTTTCCTTTTGCCTATAACATTTTTTTCATGCAAAGTCTTGGAAAAATAATTTCTGGGTTTTGAAGGTTTGAGTTTTAGTTTTCCATGGATATAAACTATTTGAAATTTCGTTAAGTTTTGACAAAGTTATGGCTGTTTTAATTTTTTGTTGCCATTAACCTTTTCTTTTGAGTTACTAATCTTTTGTTTTTAGCATGTGGCATAGCTTGGAGGAAGTCTAAAAATTGTTTCTTTAGAAACAAAAATCGAGCTTTTCATTTCTTTAGGCATAATTAATTTTATTTGTTTTCAACAACTACAACAAATTGCATGCACACTCATCGGTTAAAATGAACATGCATTTCATTTCATGGGACTAAAATGAACACAAATTGCATGCACACTCATGGGTTAAAATAAACATGCATTTCATGTCATTGGCTTAAAATGAACTTTATTTGTTTCACATCAAGTTAAATTTTTAAAATGAACAAAGTGTCTTGTGTGTCCTCCTCACATTATCATTTGGTAATTAAAATTTATAAGTGTCTTCAATTTTGTGTTACCCTTTGATGCAATAATCGAAGTATCCTCTCCCCTTGCGCATTTATGCGATCCTGGGTGTAAGAGAAATGGTTATTGCCTCTAGAACTTGAGTCTTCCTTGGTGGGAAAAAGTATTTACCCTAAGGCGACTCAGATTGGCAAAGGAGCTCTTTGGCCGAGCTACCCCCGACCGATATATAAATGTGAATCCTAAGGGAAAGCCTAGGATTACGAGTGTGGATGTGTCATATGGACCAAGTAGTACTCCCCAAAACCCTATTGAGCATAACCTTTTCAGGCTGGGGTGCCTCCTAAATGGAGCTTAATCTTGTGCCCGATGTATGGCCACTCGAACGAGGGTCCCAAACTAAACACCTTTGTGTAGTTGCCAAAATCCTTCTATTTGCTAGCACAGCAATGGTTGTTGTGAAGGCATCCACATTCTCGCAGTTCTTAGTAGAGGTGATCAACCTACCATGGGAGTTTTATGGGGGTTGGAAGCTTGGTTGGTCTAAGAAGTGAGTGTAATGTAAGGGGGAGTCCATGTAGCCAAGCTTCTGGATTCACACGCTAAGAATAAGTGCGGTTGGGGAAACCCACGTGGAATCTAGCGAATATTGTTCTTACTTAACCTAGGGTTGTGGTTGTCTTCATTGTGCATGTTTTCAAATTTTCAAAGACAAGATATTGTGTTTTCCAAGTTATTTCTCAAACATTCAAACAAACACCATTACACAAATCTGGAAACACACACATTCAACTTGAAACAATTCCAAATTTTGCAGTCTAAAACCCAAGACCAAACTTGTCCAATTTGATATCAAACAACCTCTATTAAAAACCCAAAAAAAATAAAAAATTGCTCAAATCTTCCATTAGTGACATCTTTAGTTTGCATTCACCCATAGGTTCATCCTTTCATATCATATCCTTGGTAATAGGGTCATTATCATTCCACCATTCCTTAATCTTGGTCTTAGGTACATTGGCACTTTACATCCTTATATCCTTGAAAATCTTTAAAAAAAAAAAATAGCATAATTTCATATCCACTTTGCATTAGAACCTTGCATTGCCATCCAAAGGTCACAAATTTTTTTATGGTCTTCACTAAGTTTTCCTTATCCATCATAATCTAAATTCATGACCATCTCTTCACTTTACCTTGATCTTCTTCATAGTTAAGATGAATACCAATCAATCCTCAATCGCCAATACCAACCACTCACATACCCTTCTTACCAACACTCCATAAGCTTTAGTCCTTCATCCATCTACCCTCACTATCAAGAGTCACTTGACACAATCCGTACCATTAATCCCCCAAAAATGTCCATTAATCATCCTTATCCTAGTATTGACAAGGGAAACCAACCTTCCACTAGTCCATTCCAATCCTCCACATTCTATCATAATCCATCATCCACTAGTCCATTCCAATCCTCCACATCTTATTCTAATCCATCATCTACTAACCCATTTTCATCCACTCCATCCCAAACTACAATACCATCTAATAAAAGCACATTAATTAATGCTCTCCAAGGACAACTAGCAAAGGAACTTGTTCAACTCCTAAATGAAAACAAACTTAGGAAATCCAATCACATTGTTGATCCTACACCATCCAACCATTTGTCACCATCATGTCCTCCATTGCCTACCAATACTGAAAAACATCTTGCTATTGAAGCTCCATTATTGCCATGTCAAAATCTTGGGTCTATCAAAGAAAAACATATCCTTGTCCAAAATCAAATTCCATTGCCTAAACTTGAGGATACATGTCAAAAAGAAATTCCAAAGCATGACATCACAACTTCACTTTCATATCAAGATCGAAGCAGTCCATCTCATGATCCCATCTTTAAGTCCATCCAAGAAGTCCTTCTAGATAATCATGGCATCCAAAATACACCTATCCTTGTTCAAGAGTCTATTCACAACCATGTTCTCCAAGATACACCTATTTTTGACCAAGATCCTAGCATTGAACAAAAAATCCAAAATGATCCTCTTATTGACCTTTATGCCATTCATGATCAAACATTTGAAGATGATCCCATCCAAACACAAAACACCTCCATTTCCCAAAATGAGACAATTGCCTCCTTTGGACAAATAGATAATCAAATCAATGATATGGATAACATCAAAGAAGAGCGTAAAGCAACTACTATTGATCAAGTCAAAGAAGAAGATACAAAATCTACGACAAATCAAATTGATATCTCAAATGATCAAGAAGAAACAAGCATGACGAATGATAAATCCAAAACATCCTATCAATTAGGAGCATCCACCTTTGTCAAAGCAGGATTTCTTGTAGATGAGGAGATTCCAAGTAATAATTTCCACATACAAAATGATGGGTTAGCATCTTGTTTTCAAAATAAAAAATACCTCATCGGAAACAAAATCTGTCAGAGCATGCAGTATCAAGGAAGAGGACTAGGTCTACATGAGCAAGGAATTATAGAACCAATACAATTTTATGCAAATCCTAGACATCAAGGTCTTGGTTATTCTTCAATCAGAGAATCAAATGATGTTAGTGGTACCTCCTTGATATTGGGGGCAACTTTATCTGATATAAACATCAAAATGGGGGCCATGAGTAGTCCTTGTCATAAGGTTGTTGCCAACACTCCTTCCATCCACACCATAAACCATCATTCCAACATGAATAAATCTTCCATTTGGAACCAACAAAAAAAAACTTATTGTAAATCCAAAATTCAAAATCAAATGTCAAAGGCCATTGAATCAAACAAAAATTCAAGTGGACAAATGAAGTTAAAATGGATCCCAAAGAAAAATGGATCAAACAAAGAAAATATTTCAAATCCAAAAGTCAATCAAAATATGGAGCCACAAGAAAAGAGGACTCCCACATATAGTAAATGTCCACCTCCTTTAAAATGGTCATCAAGAAAGGCATATAAAAATGTTGGTTCCAAACACTATCCTAATCAAAATTCCAAACTCCATCATCCACCATCCCAAGTTTGGAAAATAAAAATTGCTACATCCAAAACACCAAATATTCCATCCACACCTACCATCATCCATCATAATCTTGCATCTCGCCTAAAGTCTAAAAATCCTACTTCACAAATCCATCGCATCTTGGCAGCAACCCTTTATCATAAGGACTCCCATGGTACTCTATCACGATGTGCATATTTTGATAAGGCCAACACTAGTATCAGAGAGGATCACAATGACATCGATCAGTTGTATGCAAGTGCTATGATCTTGACAAGACAATTACTCCATAAAGGTCACTATTGGCATATCATGACACTAGTATCTACATCAACACCATCAAAAGATTCAGAACAATCAACAGTCATCCAAACTATCAAATCGATATAAAAAGTCAAAAAAATATGTCACCTTGATGAAAACCTGGCAAGAAAGCGTCTTGTGTGACATCATCAAAATGAAAGAAAAAAAAATAGTAAAGAGAAAAATTTCGTCCAATTGTGAAAACCATTTTTATGGCGCTTTGGATAAGTACCATGATGAAAACCTGGAAAACAAGCGTCATGTGTAAGATAAAATATCTATGTGGATTATTACACTTGGGGGCAAGTTGTCTCATCTTCCATGCCTTTCTCATGAAATTTCCATCTATCTATCCAATCCGTATCATTTCCATCCATTTTCCCGCCTACCTTGATCTTGATAAGAAATGGGGTACAAACATAAATCCTGCTTTGGAAATTTTTTGGACATATCTATCCTTTGGTCATACACTACCCATGAAATATCATGTCATTTCCTTCATAGAATTTATCCAAACCCATATCTTGGAGAAAACAAATTGTTCCTATGCGAAATACTCCTTGGAGATCATATCCTAATTCTTCCATCCAATAATCCTCATGTCTCTTATCCTTTGCCAAAAGCAATCCATTATCTTTTCATACCTATTGTTGGACTTGGTTTCCCTTGTTATTGGTTTAAGGATTATAACTCACTTATCCAAGTGCCCTCCATAATCCCATCTGGTCCTAGGGTTATTCATTCCAAATGCAATGAGTCTAATCCATACAATCTTGCTATGCAACCTAGCACATCATCCAAAACATTCCTCAGATTTGTTCCTAGCCTTGCTACAAACTTTGATCCTTTAGTCACATAATCATCATCCTCATGTTGCTTTGGGATGTGTCCTTCCCCTATCAAACAACATTGTCATCATCATCATCACCTCTCAATTAGTTTTCAGCTTGACTGGGGGCAAGATCATGTTTGTCCTTGGATTCATGTGCATGCCTTCCTGGTTGATTATGGGTCTCTTTCACATGCATTTTTCATGATCACTATAGTTATCATCCATAATAAAGTCTCATTCATCCATAATAAAGCTTCGTCATCCTTCCCACGGTCTGAAGATCACTGAAATTTAGCATCCTTCACTTTCATATCCACCTATCGCATTCACCCCTTCCCCTCGCGCATAATAAGTTGTTCCTATACCTGACTGGGAGCAATTACTTCACTTACATCTTCATGGTAAATAATACATGGTATTGACCCTTTAAAACTTTCAAAATCATAAAAATCATAAAAACCAAAAAAAAATCAAAATCCAAAAAAATCAAAATATTTCAAAATCCAAAAAAATCAGAAAGCTTCAAAAATCCCAAAAATAGAGTCTGAGTCTGAATTAGTTTTGTTAGAGTGGTTGAACTATACTGCCTCTGTGTGTTTGCTACATAGGCAAGGGCTCATCTTAAATGAGCCCCTGAGGCATTAGGTCAGTCCCTTTAGGTTGTCCAAATAACATCATGACCCGATATTTTGTCGAATAAGAAAAAGTCAAGTCGTGTCGAACTACGAGGTCTCTGTGCATTGCTACGTAGGCAAGGCCATCTATCGATAAGCCCCCGAGGCCCCCTAGTTCAAGTCCTTTAAGGTTCATCGAGTTGGGTCATGTCCTTGATTTGAAAGAAATCATCATCCAAACCGCTTTAAGAAACAACAAACAAATTAAATCTTTCATCAATCAATTATCCTATCATCAACTCAATCAAGTCACTAGTCTTATATCAGAATGGGGCATCATGTCGTTTGTCTCATTTGGTCTTATCTCTTGTCTTTTATCAGGATACATCCTTCCTAGGATTGGACTTTCTCAACCTTGTCATTCACCTTAAGCAGGATGTGTCTTTCTTGCAGTTAGGGTGTCATGTCAACACTTGTCACTTGGTCAACTTTATCAGATGTGTCCTCTCCCTAAATAGGGTGTGTCCTTCCTATGGTTGGGTATTGTCACATCGCTTGGTCATATTCATCAATATTTGTCAAACAATCAAACAATCTTGTCAACTTTTTCAATCAATTTTTCCTTAATCAGGATGTGTCCTTCCTGAAATCGAGCATTATCATTATCAATCAACTTTGTCACACCACTCAATCTTATTAGCTTGGTCAATCAATCTTTCCTTCTTAGGATGTGTCCTTCTTGAGGCTCAGCATCATCAATCAAATCATTTTGTCAATCCTTGTTAACCTATCAATCAACTCGGTCATCGTGGTCAACCTAATCAACCAATCAAACAATCATCATTATCATTGGAAAACACTATCTTGGCAAACACTTTGTTGGTCTGGATTTTCTTATCTTTTCGATTGGTTTTGGGTCATGTTACTAGTCTCTTCGAGGATCTCCTATCAATGGATTTAGAGGGACGATGATGGATCATGGCCTCTTTTCTTTGATTGCTGCCTATGGTTTGTCTTGGCAAAAGGACTGGGACAATTGGGTCCTTAGTATGAGTTGGGGCATTCCTTGTCTTTTTGACTATTTGTCTCTCCCAAATGGTCACCTTGCACACTTTGGTCTATATCATACCATGGTGTTTGTGGTCCATTTGTGACATTTCTGATGCCCAATGATGATAAATATAAATGTAAGCATGGAAGTTGGTTCTATTATCATTTCCTATCTATCTTCTTTCCCCTTTTCATGCTAACATTTCTTCTATCCTTCATCTTTTAGTCTTATCTTCCATTTCAAGAGCACATTCATGTTCTTTGAACCCGCATGTCCTCTCGAGGGGGCATACCACAACCCTATTGGTCATCCTTCCCCTTTCTCTTTACATTGGGGCATATTTCAGAATTAAATTTCTTTGACACAATGCGATGAACTGCATTATGTCAAAGAGGGGCAAAATGTAGACACTGAAAAATGTCCTAAGTCTATGAGCATCATTTTTCCTAGTCATCATCTTTCAATAATTGAATAATTTTAATTATTCTATTATGTTCGATCATATTCCTTTATTAATTAAATAGTTTTTAATTATTTAATTGATTCACCTTCTCATTTCTATCTTGATCAATTAAAATTATTTAATTGCATCACTAATACCCCTTTCTTCAATAATTAAATAAATCATTATTTATTTAATTATTTATCTTTTATCACATGTCTATAGTCAGATAATAATAATTATTTGACCTTTTATTTTTCTATAATTAAATAATTAACGAAATTATTTAATTATGTGTCATTCTTCTCCTTTAAATAATTGATCCTAATCAATTATCCATATTTAATTTATATCTCCTCCTTTAATTAAATTTATGAATTTAATTAAATCTCCTTTTTCATTTCCTCCAAATAAATGATTTAAAATAAATTATTTATTTGCCACTTGTCCTTCTCCTCCATTTTCGAATAAATAATTTAAAATAAATTATTTATTTGCCACTTGTCATCCTCTTCCATTTTTGAATAAATAATTTAAAATAAATTATTTATCCCTCTATTTTGGTCAAAGATCCCCTATCATTATTTCATGTCATAGTCTGCATGTCCTGCATGTCTGTCATAGCCGTCAGGCATCATAGCCGTCGGCGTCATATCTTTTTCGTGCATGGCATATTCTGGTTGCATCAATTCTCAATCGTAGATCTTGGCATCTTTCTAGAAACTCAATCTTGGCCATCCATTTCGTAACTTCCCTCTCATGAATCCTCATCCGTTGATCTTAGAATCTTTCTGGAAGATCAATCTCATCCATCCATTCGAATGGTTGTCTATAAAAGCAACCCTTCCCCTCCATTTTCAATTTAACAGCTAATTATCTCCAACTTTCTTGCTTACTATTTGCAGGCATTTGCACAACTTCAACAACAAATCTGAGGGCAATATTGGCATAAGAAGAAATAGGAGAGACAAGAGAAAGAATCAACTTCAAAGGGGAGTGTTTTATTTCATTTGCTTTCATTTTGATTGCTCTCTTTGTTTGTATTCTCTTGTTTAGATTGGGATAATAGTTTAGAAGTGTTGGCTGTCACTTAATCTATACTATTTGATTTTCCCCATCTTACAATTAGTTGTAATAACCTTAACAAACAATCACTCACAATTACATAAAAAATACAATACAAATGATATTATAGTTTCTCCAAATGTATTATAGTTGGGTTTAACATGGCTAAGCACATAGGGTTCCCCTAGATACCTTTTATTCCAATGGCCACATAAATCCTACTCGCACACTCTATTTACACGTTAATTCATTCAATTGAAAAGTATAGTCAACGAAACTAAATTGGAAATAACACACATTCACATGTTGACTCATAATTCAATTTCTAAAACCAACTAAATGATTATCACAATAAATTAATTTATCCATTTTTTAAATAAAACATAATTCTCAAGATTTATAATGAATGCATTTTAGCCATACAATTTCACTTAATTCTTATAATATAATTGCAATCAACATTACTTGATCCAATTAGGTCGTCAATTGTTCCAAGTTCTCATTTGATTGAAATCCTTCGAACATTACATTCTCAATTTTTATTTAACAAAACCTCCAAGGTTCATATTGTTTGAATTTTCATAATATTCATCCATTTTTTCAAAAAGAGAACTTATATTTCATTTCATTTTCCTCCTAGAATTCTAATCAAATTAATTCTTATAATATTAAAGTTCTCCTAGGCATCAAGTATTCTAATATTACCATAATGTAGAGAAATTATCGACATACAATTGGTCCTAAAATGGAGGGAAAAGGGGAGATCCAAAATGGGGTGTCCTAGATCCTTCATGCAAAGAACTTAGGAACTAATGGTGTCCCTTTACCCAAATTTCATTAGGAAAGAGGAGATCACAAGGTGTAAAGATCGACTTTCAACCTCAATGTGAGCCAATTAGACCTGAATCTCTTGGTTTCCTTAGGATAGTAAGATTTGAAATTAAATGGAAATGTTTTGATGCACTTAAACCTAATGAAAACTAAGACCTAGATGATAAAATGAAAATTCTCGAAGATACAAAAACTAAAATCATAGTTTGTAGGTAGATCTAAGAAGGGCATGGACACATGTACCTAATATTAAAAGTTGTTTTTGAGCACTATTGAAGGATAGGTTCACCCTAGGAAAAATGGGTCATGGTTAGGGTGGCGAGAATAAGTTTTGATGGTCCTCTAGTGCTAGATCTTGGCTTCTATTTAGCACAAGTCCCACTATCATAAATTTAGAAATAAAATCTACAATTGAGTTTTCATTGATTGAAAACAATGGTGACAACTTATGCAATATTTCAAAATTTCTCCTTGAGATCCATTCATTCTTTCTTCAACTTGTAATCTACACATACAAAGAGAGAAAATTTTGTTCTTTTGAATGGGGTTTTTCCTTAGTCAAACCCCATGTTTGGTAATTAAACCTTGATAGAAAGATAATTTCAATTGATAAATGGAATGAATGATGAATGGACACTTGATTGCTACAACTCACCAAACCTTTAATGGCTTCCCTTTGAGGATATAAGTCAAACACATCACTCCAAGGAACTTGATCTTTCTTTTCTTGATTGGACACTTAAAAATTCTCAGATGCTTTAGGGTCAACAATGCATGTTAACCTTCACAAGGTGACATGAACACACATAAGCTTGAACATGATAGGATCTTGAATGTTGTAACAAATGGCTAAGAAATCTACTCTTGAATGCTCTTGACAATAATATTTTCTCATATGAAATCTTACAAAAGTGTGTTAGAATGCTTAGATTTGAATTGATAAAAAGATAATGTATTTATAGTTGTTTATCTAATTTTTCAAAACATAGATTTTAAAAGCTGACAATTTCATATGAAATTTGAATAATAAAAGACCACCAAAAACATATTAAAATTTGGGACCTAGGACTTAAGGAGAACCCATTGGCCCTTGGGTGAATGGGTCTTGACCCATAAGTACATGACACACTCACTTCAAGGTGATTAAAACATTAATTGCATTAAATAAATGTAGGTTCCCCTTTCAAAAACAAGAAAAATAAGGCTTTGGAATGCATAATTTGGAAAATTAGAAGCTTAGTTAAGTCCAATTAATTAAGAGACACAAGCATAGTGTGAAATTGTAAAGGTATACAATTTAATATATTACATTTAGCCCCCACTTTAGTGAGAGTATGAGATTACAATCAAACTCACACTAAACTAGAAAAATATACATCAAGAGGGGTCCAAGTGTACAAATGTTAAAATATAGGATAAAAAAGATCAAAGAGGGTGATCAAGCCCTCATGATCTAAGATCTTATAGCAAACCAACATAAGGGAAAAGGGACACTTGTAATATATGTAAGATATGTGCAACAAGACAAGATACACAAACATACAATGTTAAAGCTAATGCAAAAATAAAAGGGATGGACTAGCATGTTGCATTATGCCACGTTCAACAAATATGCTCACAAGGGCTACTGTAGTCAAGTATACACTGTGTGAGCCCCAAGAAAAAAATGAGGAACACACACTAGGTCTACAAGGTGTGTAGTCATAAAAAGGGTGGTAGATGGGAAGGTCATACCAAGTCTATAGGTCTCCCATACGTCAACATACCAAAGTTATACCCCATGATAACTTTGATAAGGTGCCACCAAATGATGAAGATGTTATGCCAACACTACACTAAGTTCAACCTCTTTGAAAAAAGTGAAGTAATAAAATGTCAAAATGTTAATGCCAAAATGCCAAAATAATGTAAATGAAATAATTCCAATGTATTCCCCCACTTCAAATAAAGTACTAAACACCATGTTGTGAGAAATTACTTTAAAGTAGAAAATGATAAATTCTAATTGATAAAAGGGAAATGAGAGCTTATTTGGAAAGTACTATACCAATTTCATATGTTTCTAAATAAAGTTGAGTCATGAAAAAGGAGGTTTCCTCCACATGTAATCCAAAAAGGATCACATAAGGGATCCATAGATTTTGGGTTAGTGTATGTCTTTGCTATAGTGATATAATAGAGCTTGGAACCTCCATCGTCCCCCAAATACTTCATGGAACAACGAACACAAAGGAGGAATGACACATGGAGAGAAAAACAAATAAAAAAATTTGGGTCAACATGGAAGATACCTAAATGTCTCAATTCCTTGCATCATCCCAAAAAGGAAAAAATAAGATAAAATAAAGACAATGTTTACGAAAAATAGAAGAATGTAGATACAAATAGAAGAATATCACAAAAAAATTTCTTCCATTATATATTTGTACCAACTGAGTAACAAGTATCATCCAAAGAAATCTCACAAACATAAAGACACAACAAGCAACACGGTATATGGGATCACATTACACACAAAGAATATATAAAGAAAATAAAAAGATAGTAAGACACGTGTGATGCAACCTAAAGCAGGTTTTCTACATCCCAATCTTGTTCATCATATACAGAAGACGGATAGCTATCCAAAGGGGCAAAAATGAGTGTCGTACTAGTACAATCACCAAGTTCAACATGTGTTGAGTCATTATTTTAGGAGGATCATCATGGTCATGCCCATCTAAGTTCATGGAAGAGGAAAATAATAAATTCAGCTCATTATGCACTTCCTCATCAATCTTAACAATCTCATCATTATCATCTAAGTTAATCACAATAGGATACTTATAATGACAATATCCATTGTATTATTTTTTTTGTGGAAAAGGTGGAGAATGATAATGCTTTGTTTGAGTTAGTTTTTTTATCTTGCTTTGTGGGTTTGTTCTTTTCTTCTAACTAAAAAGCAATAGTACGACGTCTATTCTTATGTTTTTTAGAATTTCAGTTTTTTCTTGTGTGATTTCAAGTTGTGATGGTGTAGGAGAAGTTTAATTGACCATTGGTTTATTTTCTTCCCACAAGGGAGGAATGGAAGGAACCATTGAGGGTTTGGAAATTTCTATCTCTTTAGGTTTATAACTTGTTTGACTTTAGGAGGCACAACATAAACTATATGGTTATCTCTTGGTCTCTTGTAGGAAATGGATGGATGAATTATGGTGGTTTTAACTTGGTTACTTGGAAGGGATTTTGGCTCAAGAATAGGTTCATCAATGATAGTTGGGAAGGAGGAGTGATCATGGACTCAGGATTATTGATAAGGAATAATTTCTCTATGTGCTTTGACTTGAACTTTTGGTAATATTTGAAAAATAAGTCTTTATGAGGCTTTATAGGTTTCATGGGTTTAGGACAAAATAAATCTAATGAAAAGTTTCTCCAGGTAGACAAAGGTTTAAAACCACTATGATGCACAAAAGTTTCATTGTCAAATTGAAATTTCAAGCATTTATGAATGATCGATGGGATGAAATCCATGGAAAGTAGCCATGGATAACCTAACTTCACATAGAATCAATCTGGCATCTAGATGATGGAGAATGAGACATATAATTGTTTCGGTCCAAATTTTAATGGGAGAGTAATCGAACCTATCATAGGGTGAGAAAAATAATCATGTTTTTTAATCCATGCTTTTGATTGTTCATAAGAATCTTGGTAAAGTTCACTCACAAATAATAATTCCTCAATGATCACATTCTCTACACATACGAGATCAATTAATATCTTATTTGTAGGCTTGTCATTGATTCTTTCGGCTATGTAAAGAGGACCATTGGGTACATGTTGAAGTATATCACTATTTGAGCAAGAAATGTCTAAAAAAGTTGGTTTGGCCCTTATGAGGTTGAACATCAATGAGTCTTGTAACAACCCCAGTGTTCTACTCAATAAAATTCCAAAAATTTCATGCTAAGTGAAAATTCTATGATGGGCCATGACATAGCAATAAAAACATTTCTTCCCATAATGTAAATTAAATAAACAATTGAGATTACACTAATTCTAAACTTCCATTGCATTCCATTGTAATTTCACAAATCTTCCCATTTAACATAGATGTCATATTGATTGAACTCAAGTATATCTTTCATGATTACATCATTCTATATAAATGGGTACATGATACATACATAGCTCTTCTAAGATTCATCTATAAATAGATATACAAACTATTCTCGATGTTTCTGCATCAGTGCATACATTCTAGATTTCCTTGCTCACTGGTGCAAACACTCTAGTTGTCCTTGACACTGGCGCAAACATTCACAAACCTCGACTGCTGACTGATGAGGATAAGAATCACTCAAGCATTTTTCTACCAATCATAGAATTAAATGCGGTCCCCTACACATCTATCAATGATAGATGGACCTATCCTTCGATGAAGAGATTGGTAGGGAAACTTCATAAAAAATTCCTATCTAAGCTTAGTGTTGTGTTCTAAAAACTAGAACCTAATCATACGGTAGCTACTCTTATGAGTGTGAAAATTCTTGAACTAGAATGCATAAAAGGAACACAATGAAACGACACTCTAAATAGTGGAAACTTGCACTACTATGGCCAAAGTATTCTCACTCAGCACTTTGAACTTGGAAATCCTCACATTCACATACACTACTATAGCTTGGTTTGACTATGACAGTTCTTATACTATGCCTAGGTAATTTCCTTCATTTGGTAATCTTTAACCCCAGAAATGACCTACTCCCCTTTTTCCCAAAATGCAATGGTAACTCTACCAATTTCACCTAAGAACTAACTACCCTTTCAATGGATATTCCTATCCCAAGTAAAACAGATGAGCTTATCTTTGCATAAACAAGCAATTATCTTTGATAGACAATCTAGTCTTAAGTATAACTTTACAATCTAGAGTATAGCTACATAAGCTTTATCTAATCATAGATTCATAAATAACTGACTCCATTGAGTAGTATTACACACAAATAAGTGGTTCTCATCAAGATTATAGCCACATCAATGAATGACCTCCATCGAAGAATAACCATATCAGTAGATGATTCCATTTGAGATTGTATTCTCCTTAATTAAAAGAGATGATTCTAGAGTAGAATCTTGTCAACATTATGACTACATAACAAGAGTACAAAGAAAATACCCAAGTAGAAAATTCTACTCAATACATAATCCCACATATGTCTCTATACATATAGTAACTCATAAGCTAAACCTTATCATCACCAAGGTTTCCTATCATATTTAGATAATAGTGCCAAGTCACTTCATGACATTGACATATCTCACACTATACACATAGTCTAACTATCAATGAATAAATCAACAATATCTACTTCTCATATAGGGGTAATAGGATTAGTAAGATGCTTTCTTTAAGATAATCCTATTTCATCATTCTTGGTATATAGTACCTAAGAAAGACAACCCCTCCTCTTATAGAGTATATAATGTAGTTTAGTTTTTATTTCTTGTGATTTATTTTATTGACTCATTCTCAGGATCTCAAGTGGTATGGTACTATATCTAGCACGGTATCATACCACTTGACCTAACGACTACTCAGAAGAAAACCTTCACCCACATAACTTCCCTCTTTATGATCTTAGGAGAAACCCTATACTGTCGTAGTCTATATGGTATGTTACTCCAGTGCCCTAACATAGAAGAAGCACAAATGATCTTACAAGAGGCCTATGGAGGTATTTGTGGATCCCACTCTAGTGGACCTAACCTAGTCTAGAATTTGCTCAGAATGGGATACTATTGGTCCTCCATGGAGTAATCTCAATAGATCAATAAAGCACTCAAGAATTATTCATTCATAAATAAAGACAAATAAAGGAAGATTATCCTCATTCCTATAATACGCTTGTCCATTTGACTGATTGTTTCACAACTATCCAATAACAACAACTAACTTTATTTTGATCCCAATAGCAAAGACTCAATAAAACCTCTCTCAAGTGAATAATATGATTCTCTCAAGTTGATAATAATATCTCCCAAAAATACTCAAGCTCTCTTAGAATGCTCAGAATGATTTTGTAGAATAATGCAAATTAAAAAATTAGAATAGAAAGAAGTAGAATGCAAATGGTATGCATCACAAATGAGAGATCTATCTCTCTATTTATACAACAAGAAAGGGTGTACTCAACATAAAATTCCATAGGTCGATCTCTATTGTTGACAAAAAATTAAGACTATTTCAATCTGCACATGATGAAATGGTGGCAGTCACATTGTTTCTAAAATGGACTTCTACAACATTTAGAACTTCATAAAATGGTGTCAAGAAAGAAGTCTTCTCCCTATAGTTTTGGTGCGGCTTTACTCATTGAATTATTCAACTTCCTAAATTTAACACTTGCCCAAGGTCGACTAAGTCTAAGTTTGTAGCAAACAGAGGAATAAACTGTCGCTTTGCACATATATGGAACTTTGACCATTTCCTTACCTTGTTGTTACTTATCTTATTATCACAAGTTTCAATTTATTTACTATTTGGTAATTATTCCATCGCAATATGATAAGTCATCCCAAGTAATTATTGTTTACCAATTCAATGATGTTCTAACTCAAAGCATTGACTATTTCAAACTCTCCATATCGACTTAATTGTTGCATAATACATAGCATATAAATTAGCCTCTATCCTATAACATTGATTTGTTTCCTTAAAGTGACTCCACTCTCCTATCTACGTGGCAGCTTTAGAGTCATAGATTTAAACTATTTCAGTTACAAATGATACCACAAAGATATCATGCACAAAAAATAATATCTAATCCTTTCAGAGAGTAAGGCAATGCTATTCCCATGCTTATTTCATAGCTCTAGCATTATTAATCATTATGTGTTGGTTCATATACAACCATATTTTCATATGGCATGTGCCCTATTGGTGCCTTCCATTATAATATTTCCCTTATATATATATATATATATATATATATTTATATTATAAATGTGTTCCACTATATATATATGTATATATATATGTATATTTTCTATAATGTTACCATATACATAATATCATATTTACATATATACAAAAAATTTCTTTGATATTGATATATATATCATGATACACATATACTAGTTATCATTGTTTATAAAATGCACCATGCTACATACATTATGTGTTATATAAATGTATAGAAATTATTACATAAATATATATATATATATATATATATTTATAGTACATATTATATATATACATATATATACACACTTGTATATAAGCAGTAATGCTTACATGTATGTATATATGAACATTTATATACATATATGAATATCTATACATATGTCACCATACTCTTATATACATCCCATTATATCCAATGTACATGTATGTCAACATATAAATATATATACATATATGCATATATCCCAAATACTCATTCAACCATACAATCAAGCATAGTAATATAAGGAAGGACTCATAAGTTCTAAACATATAAAGATCATCCAAGCATGCATTCAATAGTAATCATGACCCTTACTAATGCAAACACATCATTCTAAGGATGACTTACCAATTCCTAATACTATGACTTGACTCAACCATTCTATTGTGAGTGTGCATGTAAGCTCAGATAGGTTTCATTTACGGTTATCCAACCAATCACTTCTCCTATGTGACACTTCCCCTTCGCTTGGATAAATGAACCTATCCTTGTAACCAACTCAGCACATTTGCAATGGTAGTTAGACATTCATAATAAATCCATATGCATCATCACTTAATTACTCTTTCAAAGCATTTATCAACACTTTCACATAATACCTATTTCAATATCCCATTAATCATATTGAAATCATTGTTGCATTTACCATCTTATTTACCTATAAAGGTAAAAGTAAATTAGTAACAACAAGATGGGGTGTAACATAATTCCCCCATTTTGAATCATCGTCCCTAATGATTTATAGCACTTTAACATATAGATAAAGTCAAATAAAATTTTTACTTATCATTCTCAAAATATATAAGATTCAATAAAACATTCTTCCTATGTAGCATCACTCCTTGCAATCTTGTCCTTCTTGGACCTTGCATCAAGTGTCCTCATTAACACATAGGGAAACTAGTTTTCTTCATGCATACTTTCTCTCTCATAGATCTTATGTGTGGTAATCACAATACCTCATATGCACATCTCAAGTAAAAAAATTACTATATACCACATGCCATCTATGACTTAGTGACTGGAAAACATGTTCTCATTAGCTTAATAAATTTATCCTTAGTGTAATCCAAATTGATAAGGAATTTCAGTGTATTGTACACTACACCATGGGTCCCATCCTCCCCTTTGGTATTTATAGTTGTAGATAACTAAGTAGTTGAGTTCATCCATCACTTACACATCCATCCTCCTTAACCAAAAGGTAATGTTTTTTACCACTTCTCCATCTTGAGCATAACATTACTCTTGGACATCTATCAATTTCGAACATAATGATATTACTTTATACTTCAAGCTTTGTATCAACAAGTTTATTTGATCATTTCGATCTTTATTACCTTTTGAAAATCCTTTTAGATCTAAGGTTAACCCCATTTCTTGGCCTATTTTAACTTAATAGAGTTTTCAAATTTATTTTCCATATTATGGATCAAACCTCACTGTTAGAAGTTTATAAGTACTCTAAAAATCATTTAAGATTTGATTTAGCATTTTCTCCTATTCGGCTACATTAATATATTGTGCATTCGTTCAATTGAATGTCTCATAGTATGATCATATTTTACACAACCTTATCATTATTTTATCAAATGTTCACAACTAAGACAACCTTCTTAGGAATACTAAGCAACTACCTCACACAATATATTATTTAGGACTAAAATACCTTAAATCAGTTTTTCCAATCTATGTTGGTTACCTTGTCGAGTTTGTCTACTAGAACATTATGCGAGTTCCACCGACATAGACAAGTTAATTTTTCTTGTGTTCTACCACTCCCCCTCTAGAACTCAAGAGAGTACACATGTCCTATCGATGACAACATATTGTCTTCATTTCCTTGCACACTAGAAATTATCTTGCCACATTTTGTACATAATCTTACTCCTTTTTCCAAGTTATAGTGGTTTCTCATCCAGAAAATAATTTTTTCATTCCAATGTCCTAACCATGACATCAATTTCCTTGTTTCATTCCCTAATCTTCCAAAATTTATGGTACATAGGTTCTTTTACATCCCATAATAGTCTCTTCTTTGACTAAATGAAAACCTATTTTGTGGTTTCACACCACCTTTAATTCCCAAGTAATAATGGTTAGGAGTTTTATGGAGTGAAATTGCCTTTGTCTTAGGACATCCATAACTTAGATTTCTTTTGTCCTTGGATCATTTTCAAAAATTTCATCTGATCTTAAGCTCAATCCATCTTTCCCGATGATCATTGGTACTAATTTTGAGTAATAATCCTTGTTTATTCATGTTGGTTCTTAAAATATATCATATTAAACTACCTACCTAATTACCAAGCATGAACATTTCTGAAATAACTCCAAATCATGAGTAATCTAGATCTTTCCTTACCTATTTCTGAGGCCATGATCTTCTCTTTCATGATCAATTTATCTACCTATCCTCTTCCAAGGAATCAATGATAATAACAATTTGATCTTTCAATCAAATATATATAAGGTATGGTGTGATAATAGGTTTCAATCCTTGACCTTTCCACTATTTTTCTCCAAAAATTTCAATACCTTATTCTTGTGGTCATGAAATATATGACTAGTTGACATCATGACTTACGAAGAAGTCAAAAATTCTTCCAAATCAAAAATATATTCATTATTTTTAATTGGGTGGGGTACTTAATCCAAGTCAATTTGGAATCTCTTTCTTCCCCCCTTAATGTTTCCACGACATTTGATCGACTCAAAGTTCAATTCCTAGCAAAAAAAAAAAAATCTTGAAGTGATTTGTCATTCCTTGTTGTTGGCTTTCTATTGGCTTTTTCTTGCCTTCATGGCATACCTTGAATATATTTTTTCCCCAAAGTTAGATTCAGCATTGTTCTCTAATCTCGTAGATTCAACATTTTGGATCATCCAATAAGAGATCTAATGAATAACCAACAACTTTACAAGTTAAGAGGCACTTTAATATTCCAATTCTATTTCCAATATCCTTTTTGTGGAGGAATTTCCATACCCACAAAGCCTCTTTGGTTGATGTGTTGTCAACTTAGAGCATTGTTTCCTTACAACTTCTATATTTTTGACACATAGTTTCACACTGTATCCCATTTGATTTTGGAACCTCTAACCATATGTTGGTTTTCATTGACACATTGGTGATTTCAATTTATACTCTAACCAATGTAAGTACTATATAAACCTTTTTCAGGCTAACCTGATTTATCTTTTCAGGTTTCTTTCTCACAATCACCTTTTTAAGTGACTTTGTCCCAGTTCTTGGTAACATATTCTTTCATAAAATTTAGAGATACCAAGGTTTTTTGGTTCTCTTTTCCTTATCTTAATCAAAACTCCAAATAAATCTTATCAATTTTGGTTGGTGGAACCATGTCCACTTCATTGATTACTTCATTTTTTACCACTCTGGTCTTTTCCCTTATTCCAAGGTACTATCTTCTTTTTAGTAAGATCCTAGCCTTGCTAAAAAATTAGAATTTTTTCAAGAGTTCTCCAACCTCTTGGATACTCCCTTGTTGACTATCTACTTCACTTTAAGTTTCTAATTTTATGCCAATAATGCATACCTATAGATTTATAGTATACTTACTAAATCCAAGAATCCTTGACAATCTTCACAACTATAGGTTGCTACCAATAAGGGAGATTATTTCAATCCTCTCTATCCCTCAGAGTCATTTTAACCATTTAGTAGGGTGAGGGTACCTATTGGTTATCCTTCATAACCTTCCTACAAAATGCGATTGCATAACCTTTTGTAATCCAAGGGGGTATCATGATGAGTTGTTGGTTTAGGAGTTTTCAACTCTAGGGACAACTCTTATCTAGTCCCAAACTTAAAAAAAATTCCAAGAATCCCATCTTCCTTGGCATTTCCCTTTTTATTTTCTCTTGTCATCTTGGCATAAGAAATTTTCTACCATTATCTTCCAAAAAGGTTTATGCATTGTTTTCATAATGAGCTCATAGGTTCTAGACCTTAACTTGGTAGCTCTTATACCACATGTAACAACCCTAGTGTTCTACTCAATAAAATTCCAAAAATTTCATGCTAAGTGAAAATTCTATGATGCCATGACATAGCAATAATTTTATTTTTTCCATAATGTAAATTACATGCATAATTGAGATTACACTAATTCCAACTTCCATTACATTCCATTGTAATTTCACAAATCTTCCTATAACATAGATGTCATATTGATTTAACTCAAGTATATCTTTCATGATTACATACTTCCATATAAATGGGTACATGATACATACATAGCTCTTCTTAGCTTCATTTGGAAATATATATACAAAATAGTCCTGATGTCGTTGCATTGGTGCATACATTATGAATGTCCTTGCTCACTGGTGCAAACACTCTAGTTGTCCCAAATATTGGTGCAAACATCCACAAACCTCAACTGCCGACTGATGAGGAGAAGCATCACTCAAGTGATTCTCCTCCAACCACATACTTAAATGTGGTCCCCCACACATCTATCAATAATAGATGGCCCTACCCTTCAACAAAGATATTGGTTGGGAAAGCTCATAACAAATGCCTATCTGAGCTTAGTGTTGTGTTCTACAAACTAGAACCTAATCATAAGGTAGCCACTCCCGAGTATGAAAAATCCTGAACTAGAATTCATAAAAGGAACACTATGAAACGACAGTGTAAACAGTGGAAACTTACACTATATCTTGGTTATCATTGTTTATAAAGTGTTCCATGGTACATATACTATGCGCTATATGAATGTATAGCAATCATTAAATAAATATATATTTATAGTACATATTATATATATACATATATATATACACACCTCTATATAAGCATTAATGCTTACATGTATATATTTATATATGTGTGTGTGTATGTATATATCTATATCTATATGCACTCTCATACATATATATATAATAGTAATACGATAATCAAGTATAGACCATCACTTTGGTAGTAAAACACACATATATGTTATATATATATATATATATATATATTCTTTTCAAGCATTAATTTTTCTATTTATATATGTATGCGTATATATATACACACACTCATATATGAATATATGTTTATGTATTCTTTAGCAATATGATAGTTAAATAATCCATTCGATATCCAAATGATTATGACTATTTAATGAAATCATATTAATCATTTACATACATATATGCATATCTATACATATGTCACCATACTCATATGGACATCCGATTATATCCAACATATGTGTGTGTCGACATATGCATGTATATCTACATATATGCATAATCCCAAATACTTTTTCAACCATACAATCAAGCATAGTAATATAAGGAAGGAATCATAAGTTCCAAACATATAAACATCATCCAAGCATGCATTCAACGGTAATCATGACCCTTACTAATGCAAACACATCATTCTAAGGATGAATTACCAATTCCCAATACTATGACTTGACTCAACCATTCTACTATGAGTGTGTGTCTAAGTTTAGATAGGTTTCATTTAGGGTTATTCGACCAATCACTTCTCCTTGGTGATACTTCCCCTTTGCCTAGAGGACTGAACCTATCCTTGCAACCATCTGAACACATTTGTAATGGTAGTTAGAAATTCATAATAAATCCATATGCTTCATAACTTAAACATATTCATATAGCAATACATATTCATCATCAATCTAAACATGATTACTCTTTCAAATAATTTATCAACACTTTCACATAGTACCTATTTCAGTATCACATTAATCATATCAAAATCATGATTTATTTACCATCTTATTTACCTGTAAAGTTAAAAATAGATTAGTAACAACAAGATGGGGTGTAACAAGTATAATCATGACCAGTATGTATATCATCTGCATTATCCCTCTTATCACCATCATCTATGTCTTGTATGTTATCAACATTCATTGCATCATTTTTGGTATCACTAGCTTTAACAAATGAGATGGAGTGGTTTAGCATTGGATTGGTAAAGATTTGCAAATTCTGATTGGTTGGGGCAATGAATTTATTTCCTTGATCATTAACACAGCCTAACTAGATGTGATTAGAATCAATGTGGTCTTGCACTAAATGTTTAAGATGCATAGAACATTTTGTATCATGTCCATTATTTTGGTGATATTGGAAAAAAGCACTTAGATTATAACTCGGAGTTAAAGGCTTAGTGGTATCAAGAGGTCTAATAGTAGGCAAGGTAATTAATTTTTTATTCAAAAGTTGTAACATGGTTGAATGGAGAGTATCGAGTAGTGGGGTGAATTGCCTATTCTTTTCTCAAAATTGGTATGGATTTTTTTTTATGGTAGCCACTTGATGTGCAACATGATAGGTTGGTTAAGGTTGATTTATCTGTATAAAGCTCTAATTTGGTTTCTTGAACGGTTGAAAATTGTTATGATGCACATTTTTAAATTTTTCAAGATGAGTTGAAGGGATTTTGTCTATACATTGATTAAGTGAGTTCTAATAATCACAAAGAGTTGTGTATAAGTGTGTAAAAGAGGGAAATTTCATTATCTCAAACTTGTATTGAATATTTGTTTGTAAGTTATCAATGAACATCCTTTATTATCAACATCAAGAAGCTTAATTTTGATTTGTGAGTAAAGCAGTTGATAATGTGTTATCAAATCAGTGACCTTTTCATCTACTTTTTATTTACGTTGCATTAAATCAAGTAGAGCCATGCTAGGACCAATGTACACTTGGAAATGGTTTAGAAAGGCATCAAAAATCTCATTGAATTATTTTATTGAGTTATTCAATAAGGAACAAAACCATTCCAAGGTTGTATCTTTCAAAGATCTAAGAAAAAAATTAGCCAAGAGTCTATCTTCAAAAATGAAGTCACAACATAAGGTTGTGTATATTTAAACATGTTTTCTAGCATCTCCTTTACCACCATATTTCTCAAACCTAGGAATATTTATGCCTTGTGGCATTTGTTTTCTCAATATCTCCAAGGATAATGGGCTTTTTTTACATTGTGTGAAGGTTGGCCATTATGATTTTTATTCAATGTTGTTATTTGTTGTTGGAGGGATGTGACAATTTACAAAATTTGGTTTATGACGAAATCATTGGTTGTGTTTTCAAATGGAGGGGAATATGGTGGAGGTGTATATGTTTTGGGAGGACAAGTGAATTCCAAGTTTGTGATAGGTGGAGGGTTTGGAGATATGATGTTTGAATTCACAAAGCTAAAAGGATTTCTAGTGGAAATACCCAAAGTTGGAGTGATATTGCTAGTTGTTTGCATTGTTGTTGTGACAATTTAATGAGTGTATGTAGGAATAGAGGCTATGGTTGTACACAGAGAAATTTGATTTCCTCCTTGACTTTGGGTTTAACCCAAAGTTTGAGAACAACTAGCCATTGTAGGAATATGATTATCAATGATGTGAGCTAGGCTACTTATAATCTCTATTCTATGTTCATTATCAAGAATTCATCTCATGTTATCTCTGATAGGAACCACAGTACCATCAATATAGTCTGTACTCACAAAATCTTATAGTTTCTCTAAGGATTTATCCATTTTTTTTAGTTTCTCTTGAGGGACATGAGAAACAATGGCTTCAACATCAATAGAATTTGTTGATGGTAAAGTGGTCATGAGACATGTGATATCAAGGATGGAATCTAACATGGGTTGACTAGTGTCAACACTATGAGTGAAAGAGTTGGAAAACCCAAGATCCGCAATGGATGTACCAGCATAGGATGCCATGAGTCTCAAACATGTCTCACTAAAGTATTGGCAATAGGACACTAGGTTGTAATACTCATACAAGTTTAACCAAATAAAAAATGTACCCAAAATGGAAAAAATACACTAAATAAAGATAGTAAGCACTTAGAACTAGGAAGCACAATGCAAGTATTGAAGAAGATATTTACAATCTTTAGATCTAAAATTGGTAATTGACTACTTTTGAATGCAAAAACCTAAAAAATGATCACTTTTAAAAGTAAATTTTAATTTAAACAATGCACTTTCTTTCAGCAATCAAGCTAAATGCAAAAAATTACAGTAAAAATCAATTTCTGAAACTAAAACAAAGATTTGCAAGTATAGGAAAGTAAAGCAAATAGACACTGATAAATGTTCAAAATTCTAGAAAATTGCTTGTACAAGGACAGGTTCACCCTAGGGAGAATGTGTCCTTGGACAAGGATCTAAGAAATTAAATTCTAAATGTTTACTTTGATATTTAAGCTCATTGTTCCTAGTTGCAAACAGATTCTTCATTGAGAGTATTTCTAGAAATTAAGATGAAATAGAAATGCAATTTGAATGACAATGTGTGAACAAAATGGTAACTTTTTCTAATGCAATTTTTGATGTAATTATGATCTAAATGAATGAAACACACTTTTAATGCATATAATATGAAAAATTTATGCAATGTTATCAATTTTTATGAATTTAAATGATGCAAATATGTAATTTGTAACCCTAAATTTAAGGAAAAATAAGATGATGAAATACCTAGATCTAGGGTTTTATTGTTCTCCAAATCAAAAAATCATGGTGCACAATGTCGAGTTCACCACAATAAAATGGAGGGAAAGGGGGGATCCAAAATAGGGTGTCCTAGATCCTTCATGCAAAGAACTTAGGAAATAATGGTGTCCCTTTATCCAAATTTTATTAGGAAAGAGGAGATCACAAGGTGTAAAGATTCACTTTCAACCTCAATGTGAGCCAATCAGACCCATATCTCTTGGTTTCCTTGGGATAGTAGTATTTGGAATTAAATGGAAATGATTTGATGCACTTAATCCTAATGAACAATAAGACCTACATGATAAAATGAAAACTACCGAAATTAAAATCATAGTTTGTAGGTCAATTGAGAACGTTTTGGACACATGTACCCGACATTAAATGTTATTTTTTAGCACTATTGAAGGATAGTTTCACCCTAGGGAAAATGGGTCATGGTTAGGGTGTCCAGAATAAGTTTTCATGGTCCTCTAGTGCTAGATCTTAGCTTCTGTTTAGCACAAGTCCCACTATTAGGAATTCAGAAATCAAATCTGCAATTGAGTTTTCATGGATTGACAACAATGGTGACAAATTATGCAATATTTCAAAATTTCTCTTTGAGATCCAGGTGATCCCACAATAGTGGTTTACAATTTTTGGCCAAACTGGACACTGAAATTATTATTTTTAACTAAATCTTTACATTCGGGCACCTATAGCAACTAAACTGTCAGGAATTTGAAGATGATGTAAACTAGAGTCTCATCAAATTTTGTCTGCAGATTCTAAAAATATTTTTTTCAAAATTTTTGGAATAAGATTGCGCTTCTTTTTCCATCTCCCACAAAAAATGGTTATTTTTCAGAAAACAACATTTTTAAAAAGTGACGCTCACCGTATACAACATAACTTTTTTTTTATGAAGGATAAAATTATAATTGTTTTGAATTTAGATTTTTAACTAGAATATCTAGCACTTTAATTTTTTCTCATATTTTTTTATTGAATATTTTTTCCTTAATAGAGTTTCGAAGTCAAACCAATTGCAATTCAGACATAGGCGAACTGTATACAACATAACTTTTTTTTTTGTGTATCAAAATTCAATTTTTATTTTTTTAATGGATCAAGGACATCAATACCCAGCATGAAAATATTTTTTAAAAATTTATTTTGATAATTTTCTATTTTTCCACATGTGAAAAATAGAGAGCTTGATTTTTAGTGAAAAACCTATGTTTAGTAAAACTAAAAAAACACATACATAATAAAATCAAAACATATTAAAATTATATTTATACGATAGCTCATTTTGAGGACTACCATAATCATTTCAAATAAATTTTAAATAAATTCATTTAATCCCCCAAAAGGTAAATCAAAAGTGATTTTTTATCAACATTTTGATAGGTGTAAAGGAGACTCATTTGTAGGTATGGTTTAAAAATAGCGAGGTTCTATCCAAGGGGGTTTGATCTAAGGTGGTTTGATCAAACCCTCTTCAATTGGAATCCTTAAAATGAAAATTTTAAAGGATTAAATCATTATATTTTCTTAAAATATGTGATTTCAGTAAAATTCAGTTCCTCTCAGAAATTATAAACTAGCTATGTGGGATCACCCATCCTTTTATTCCTTGTTCAACTTGTAATCTACATATACAAAGAGAGGAAATTTTGTTTTTTTCAATGTGGATTTTCCTTAGTCAAACCCCATGTTTGGTAATTAAACCTTGATAGAAAGATAATGTCAATTGATAAATGGAATGATTGATGAATGAACCCTTGCTAAAACTCACCAAAACTTTAATGGCTTCCCTTACAGGACTAAAGTCAAACACATCACTCCAAGGAACTTCATATTTCTTTGCTTAATTGCACACTTGAAAAGGCTTGGATGCTTTAGGATCAACAATGCATGTTAGCCTTCACAAGATGACATGAACACACATAAGCTTTAACATGATAGGATCTTGAATGCTGCAAAAAAATGACTAATAAATCTACTCTTGAATGCTCTTGAAAATAATATTTTCTCATATGAAGTCTTCCAAAAGTGTATTATAATACTTAGATTTGAATTGATAAAAAGACTATGTATTTATAGTTGTTTATCTATTTTTTCAAAAATTAGATTTCAAAAGCCGACAATTGCATATGATATTTGAATCATTAGAAGACCACCAAAAACATATTAAAATTTGGGACCTAGGACTTAAGAAGGACCTTGGAAAAATGGGTCTTGGTCTATAAGTCCAAGGCACACTCATTCTGGGGTGATTAAAATATTAATCACATTAATTAAATGTATGTTCTTTTGAAAAATAAGAAAAATGAGGATTTTGAATGCATAATTTAGAAATTTAGAAGCTTAATTAATTCCAAATAATTAAGGGACCCAAACATAGTGTTAAATTGTATTTAAGGTATACAATTTCCTACACTGTAGTTCCTTCACATACATGCATTAAAATAAGGTTACACTTGACCATTGATCATTCCTAGTTAGGTAATTATGATTGTTTGGCGTACTTGACCTATAAGCTTAAAGTCATTAATTTGATTCATCTATTGCATTGAAAATAAGGTCCTTCAACATGAACCACCTACATGGTGCCCTTGAATCTACCCTCAATATACACTAGGTAGGAGTATTCATGTGCCAAGGTCTAATAGGATACTCCAATTCAAGAGTTCTCTAGTAAAATTTCAAGTCTTAGATGATAAAATGATTGGTCATAAGCATCAAATTCCACTAGTAGGTGGTGGGCCTTACACTATAATCCTTCCTTAGAGTTAAAATGCATGTAATTGTATCATTCATTTTATCTTCAATTATCATCATCCTCTTCTCCTCATTTATTTTTTTCTTCTCTTATTATTTATTTTGGTGCTTATATATCTAAGAAAGCTTGTTTTAATTCATCCACTGAAGAAATTACATTACACAATGGAAAATACCAATATTTATCTTTACTTTCTAATTGTAAAAAAACATACTTTACTTATTATATTTTTACCATAATATATTTCATATTAGTGTCACCTCTAATGCATCTTTACTCCCATAAAAAATAGCAAACCCCATTAAAGCTTAGGTTTTAAGACAAATTTCACTTAACATATCACATTTCTTTTCATACTATCAACCAAGCTTTGGCTTTATCATTTTATAATATTGTCAATCTCAAAACCAAAAATATAAATAAAAAAACCCTAATGAATTTTTATGATCTATTTATTAAAATGTTAAAAAGTTGAAAACTTTCTATGATCTATGGCTTGTAGAGTGAAATTGGAAAAAATAAATAAATTCCAATAACTCGCTCAATTTTGATAATCAAAAGATAAATTTTAGACTATATATTTCTTATGTAGTCTTGAAACTTCAAAAACAAAATTATTAAATATGTAGTTGTTTGTGAACTATAGGTTAATCTTTAGAAAATAGAGTTTCATCCTTATCTTTATCCAAATTATAGGTTTGATACCACTTGATAAGATCTATGCATTTAATAATGGAAATATGATAATGTGTAAGATAGATCACATAACATTAGATATTTTTCATAGTCAAATATGCCCTAATAACTAATATATGTGAAAAAAGAATAGAACCTTACGGTCCCTAGGTAACACCATACAATAATCCTTATATAGAATAATTCACTCCACACTATATCTATGAGATCCAAAAATCAATATTGTACACTTTACATCTCCTTACAATGATAATAAAATCCTTCATATAAACCTCGTAATAACATAATGGAGTATAAACCCCTAATCTCAAGTAACTTGCCTAATTATTATCTAATATAATTAATTAAATAAGTTTTCTACATGACCCAATATAATTAAATAAAGAGATGTATGCCACATGCCAATATATTCATCCACTTATATGTAATATAATATTATGTCCCTAAGTACATAACAATTATTGAAAGGAATAAATCCTATTAGATGTAAATGAGTATTCAAAAAAAATATAGGCTTAGGTGGTGGTATTGAGAAGTACAAGAAAAAAAATTGCTGCTAAAGGATATTCCCAAGTTGAGGGAGAAGAATTTGGTGATATTTTTCCTAGTTGCTAAGCTAGCATCTATCAAGTTCAAATTATTTATAATAGCAGCTTTGTATTTATAGATAGAACAAATGGATGTAAAGGAAACATTATTGCATTATGACTTGGGAGAAATGGATCTGCATGACATAACCTAAGCACTACATGGAAAAAGGTAAAGAAACTTTGGTTTGTGGATTAAAAATATATTTTTATGGTCCCAATAGTCTCATAGGATTTGATAGAAAAACTTTCATTTCTTTTTTTTGGGATTGATTTTTATGAGATCTAAATCATATTATTGTATTTATTATAAATGTGATAATGATTAATTCATTATTATTAGGTTGTGCATAGATGATATTTTATTTATTGATAATAGTAAGGATTTGAGTTATGATTTAAAGTCTCAAATTTCCCCATAATTTGAAATGAAAGACTTGGGGGCTACTAATTATATCTTGGGTATGGATACTAAAAGATATAAAGTGAGGAATTTTTTTGGCTAGGCCAAATTAAGCACTTGAACTCTATAGTGAAACATTTTAGTATGGAAGCTAATAGACCATTAATTCTTATTATTTTTGTAGCACCCCTCTGATTTTCTCATGTTTTCAGACAATGTTTTTATTTTGATAGACTATGATACTATGATGTTGTTATTTGATTGTTGACATTATAGCGATGATGGTTTTTATATTGAGATGTGAGTGTACACTATATTGATGATTATTGATTATGACATGATCTCTGGTTAGCATAGTTGATTATGTGAGTTGATATTGATTAATGTTCATCTATAGTTATTTGATGTTTTTGTTTCATCAGTTTTGATGTGACTGTATTGGTGAAGGGAACGGGATTGCATCACTCGCTTGCAAACGCCCTACGATTCTATGATTTTCCCTTCATGGTGTGATTCTTCATGATATATATACATGTACGACATATGTTTTGATTGCAAGATTGTCAATACATGACATCGACTCCACCTAGATTCATAGGTTTGAGCACGTCTATTTCCCAATGAAATAGTTGATTGGGAGGTAGTAATAGGATTTCCTTGTCAAACCACAACCCTAGTCACATTGTGTCATAATTCCTTGTTTTGGTCATGCTTTGTTGTCATGTTGTCCACGTTTTCCTTGTCATTTAACTATTTTGCAAGGTATGCTCTATGGGAAGTTAATGTTAATTAATGCTTATAATATTTTTTTATAGTGATTATTTATTTAATCATGATTAACATTGTTAGAAGCTTTAAACTTTATTTAATTAATTAAATTTATTTTATATAGTGATTAAAATTAATTAGATTAAATTTGATATCAAAATTGTTAGATTATAAAAGTTTTATTTAATTAATTATTTAAATTAATTAAAAAAAGTTGTGAATTTAAATGAATGGATAATTAAAATTAATATTTTATTTTAAATTATTAAATAAACAAATATCTAAGAGGAAATATCTTGTGATTTGAGTTGGATATTTTGGGATTGTGACATGAGTTAGAAAATTCAAATCTGGTGTTGGGAAATAATTCATGGAGAGAATCATTATGTTAATTGAAAGAGGAGAAAAAGGCTATTTCATGAGAATGAAAATGGCATTTTGGTGGTTGTTGAAAATTGGAAGAAGTTCTTGGGATATTGGCTCTTGTTTTATTTTCAGCTTTCTGGAAAAGAGGATTATTTTTTAAGAGGCTTTGATAATTTTGGAATCTGAAGGTGAGGCTCTACTTCAAGGTTCAATTCTTCAAGCATCTAAAATAGGTTCTTTATTATTTTTATTTAAATTCAAATTGGAAAAGATTACCTATACAATGAAGAAAATTTTATTTGTTTTAAAGCTTTAATATGTTTTGAAAATTGGAAAGATTGTTGTGAAAGCTTTAGAGCCTCATATTAAATTCTTATATTCTTTTGAAAAGATGAATTGTTTTAAAACAATAGAATTCATAGAATAATTATATAGAAAATTTGATAAACCTTTGTAGGAATTGCTTTCAATCTTCCTATTAAAATTTGTAGAAAACCTCTGATTGTATTGGAAAAGATCTTCCTGTAGAAGATTATTTTATTTTATTTCCAATTAGATTTATTTGGCTTGGGAAATTAAAAAAAAAAGTTTGGTAAATTTGTAAATATTTTCTTGTAATATGTTTTTTTGTAAAAATTGCTCATCTGGAGCAATCATTTTGATAAATATATATACATATACATATATAAATATATGCATATTTTTATTTTATTAAAGTTCCTATAAAAATTTATTTTGAAAAAAACCTTATTGAAATCTGTACGATGATTTTAGAAAGGTAAAATTACAGGTTTAAAAGTTCATAGTTTTTTATATTTTTGAATGGGGATTGGAGCTACCTCCAAAGTTGTCCCCATAGGGGAGGCGACACTATGGAGGTAGTGCCTGATGCTATCTTCACAAGCCGCGCCCCTTATGGCAGTCGCCTATGTGTAAACAACCTAGTAATAGTGTAGCTTCAAACTTATCATCTACCTTTTAATTCAATTTTATTATTTGGTTTTAAATATATAAAATATAATATGCATTTATACGCATAAATATATATATGTAAATATATATTTATATATATTTATAATTATATATATGTGAACCCCTAAACCTGCAAATGCACAAGAGCAACAAAACACATTAGTATGTTAGATCAAATGCACGCACACAAGTATGAGAGATTCCCCATAAAATCCATCTATTCAAAATAAATTAGGAAATGAAGAACACAAGAAACTTTAAATGAAATAGATTCAATCCTAATTAAGCTAATAGCTTGATGATCTTATGGGAGAATTGGTGCCAATGAAGTGTTGCAATTGGCCCTTTCCCAATTCCTAAGTAGCAATAGTATGTGATTGAGAAATGGTCAAATCTCCAAAGAGATTTGAGCATAACCTTGTTGCAATTTATGAAAATAGTGAATGATTGAGTGATATGGGAAAAATTAGCTTTCAATGTGAAGAGAGTAACTTTGCATGAAGGTTGTGGATGAAGTTGAGTATAGTAAGTTTACTCAAATTATGGATGATTGAATGAGAGGAAGAGTCTCTCATTTATAGATTTCAATCTTGAAAGAATGAGTGAAAATAAGAAATGTGGGATCATTCAACATCCAATGGCCAAGTGCCACTTGTCAGGATGTGAATGGTTGAGGAATGAGCACATTTTGGTCAATGTGCATGATAAATGCCATTGGTTTCAAATTTGAAATCTGAATGTGACATGTGAGAGGGAAAGAGAAATGGAGTTAATGTCACTTGGCTCAATGCACAAGGACATGTAAGAGGCCTTCAATGCCTTGTTGAGTACCCTTCCCACTCAAATTTGAATTCAAATTTGAGGGAATATTCTTTCTTTATTCTTTGTGAGGGAAAATAGATGAATTAATAAATCAAAGTAATTGATTTATTGTGCAAGTTGCATTCTCTAGAGGATGTGACATAGATTAAGATTAAATTAATCAAAGTTTAATTAATTTATTGAAGAATTTAGGAGATGTGACAATTTAGACTTAAATTTATGAATTGATTTAAATCAAATTGAGAGGAAGGGTTTAATTAAATAAATGATTTAATTTATTTAACTAAAGAGGATAATGTTAGATTAAATCAAATAATATTTAATTTATTCAATTTAATAAGAAGACTTTAGGAATTTAATCAAATAAATTATTTAATTAAAGAGGCATTGAGGATTAATTAAATTAAATTGATTAGCAAAGGAGAAAGACCTAATTAAATAAATAATGATTTATTTAATGAAGGGATGAAAGGTGTTGATAAGCTGAGAGTATGATTCAAGATGAAACAATGTTAATATGATCAAAATCAGGTGCATGTATATTTTACGTGTCTACATTTTGCCCCTCTTTGAGGCAAATGTATTTGTTGCATTGATTCAAAGAATAAACTGTTGTGATCAAAGTTCAAAATTTCTCGATTTTTTCGAATGCCCCACTATTGTCCCAGTGGAAGGATAATGCCGGTATACTACACCCTCGAGAGATCGAGCGGAAATGTATTATTTTTCGATCGAGATCATGATAAATGCGAGAGGAGTGGTTCTATTGATCAAAGGACAAAAGATAATTCTTTGATGTAGACAATTTCGATGATGTATAGACAATCATCGGCCATGGGTAGCCTCGTGTATATTTTGATACAACACATCAATTTTTGATAGAAATGTTAGTAAAGATAGAAGAATAAGAAGAATAAGATGAATGGAAGAGGATCCACACAAGTTCACATTATTACTAATGATGATGATGATTTGCATTGCTAGGAGTTGGGATTTTCAAAGGGCTAATTACTTTATGTTTGATAACACACATAGGTATGATGCATCAAGGTATAAAGGACCAGGATGGTGTTGTACCTAGTGTGATGGACTTTGACTCGTCAATCAGATAGGAGTGCTCTTGTTCACACTTAGAATACGTACTTTGTTCAGGATATAGTTCAAACATTCTAAATATCTCAGGCCAAAACACAAGAAAGCAAGCTTTCCTATGTGGTCAACAAGATACCTAAAACATCCTCCCTACAAAACAAACAAAACACACATGACTAAGTTATTTTACAAGAGTATCCAACAAGCATAGTAGATAAAAAGATAATGATCCTTGCCCCATTCCTTTCTCTCTAAACCTGTTTTGTTTAGGCATCATCGAGAGGTCCTTGGAATGAGTGCAAAATAAGATAAGTCTAAAAGACCAAGATAAAGTAAACAAACAAGCTAATGTTCTTCGTACCACTAGCCAAGACTAACTACTGTGGGGTACCTGATGCTTATGTCCATCACGGGAAAGCTTCATCCTAGGACATGTAGTGATCGAAGTTTTGATGGGACTGATTGGATGATAAGCTATTGATACTCTGAGTTGACCAACTTGCTTGCTTATTGATCTAGACTTGAGACTTTGGTGATTGAGTGTTCACTTTGGAACCTGCTAAACTTGCTTTTGACTGACTCACCAAAGGGTGAAGGCAACGATTGATTTTATTATGAGTGATGAAAAATCACGGGTGAAAACGAGATGAAATGGATGCACCATTTTGGATTTTTCAGATATTTTGAGGTTGTTTTTGATATTTTCACATTTTTCAATGTTTTTGGATTTTGTGTCTCGGGGGCCGATCAAGGATGGCCTTGCCTACATTTAAGCTCAGAGATGACGTACTTCGGATGACAACAGACTTGACTACTGATGAGAAATATGGGCAAATGGATTGCCAGATTGCGACGGACGCTTAAAGGACTAACCTAAAATGTGAAATAAATGGGCAAACAGATTGCCATTGTGACGGATGCCTAAAGGACTGACCTAAATGTAAAATAGATGGGCAAACAGATTGCCAATGCGACGAATGCCTAAAGGACTGACCTAAACTATGAAATAGATGGGAAAATGGATTGCCAATGCGACGGATGTCTAAAGAACTGACCTAAACTGTCTCGGGGGATGATCAAAGATCAACCTTGCCTACGTTCAAGCTCAAAGACGATGCAGTTTGACAAGGTGAAAAACTGACAAGACTCAATGATGAATTTTTTGAAATTTTTTTGATATTTAGACATGTTTTTGGATTTTTGATGATTTGGATGTTTTCAAATTTTTGATGAGTTTTCTAAATGTTTTTGAATTTTTTGATGGATATTTGAATTTTTTCTTTAAATGTTTTTGGATTTTTGCATGATTTTGACAATTTGGATATGGATACGTGATGATATCAATGCTCTTTTTTAGGATTTTGTTGAAAACCAAGCTTAATGTTAATTGACCGAATTGATGGATTGATAGTTTGACTAAGTGTGTTAAGTCAAACAAAAGTGATAATGCACTTGTAAATTCTAGGAAGTTGTGTTATCCTAGAGTAAACTTGTACAAAAAAGGATAGTTTGACTAAGTGTGTTAAGTCAAACAAGGTGATTATGGATTTGATAATTTGGCTAAGTGTGTTAAGCCAAACAAGATGATAATGGACTTGTAAACCCAAGGAAGTTGTGTTATCCTACAGTAAACTCATGCACAAGATGATAGTTTGACTAAGTGTGTTAAGTCAAACAAGGTGATAATTGATTAGATTCGATTGATCAAGATTTATGAAGCTTGATTTGGAATAAAATAGCTTTGATGAATTTTGATGTGACGTTGAAGTACACATTAGATGCAACTAATATGGATTGCTCAAATTGATGTTCAATGAAAGATAAAGCTTTATAAGGAACATCTTCTTGTCAAAATATGCCATGGGCTAGTGATTTGGATTTTTTGGCTTGCAAATGCTTTGACCAGTTTGATTTTGTGTTTTCCAATGTTTGGATCACCACATAAGTTGGATGATATAGATCAAGATTTATTCCCGAAACGAGATGTAAATATTTTCCCCCAGTGTCTAGCAATGTTTGAAATTCCATGGGTAGATTCTTGGATGAATGGATACGAATTATCTTGCAATAAGATAAGGGTGTTCAAAATAGAGGATTCTCATTCAGATAATGCTTCAAGTCTCAGATAACATTGGGTAGGATGGGATCAATGAAAATGACCCATGTCAAGATGTTTACCATAAACACGTGTGAAGTGTGCTCCAAAATTTGCCAAGATCATCATAACTTGGATTATGGATGTAGATATATGAACATGGATTGGATAAACAGTTCGTGGATGAACAGATGATATGGTCGAATGCTAGATTTATTATGGGTGTGATAAGATGCTTTCTCCTGAACTGGCGCAAGTAGATGCTCGATTCTACACATGATGCCTGTTTGCCAGGTTTTCATCATGGTACCTGTCCAAAGCGCTACCGAAGCAGTTTTCGCTGGAGGACAATTTTTTTCTTTATTGTTTTCAATCCTTTTCCTGATTTTTTTGAATTTTTATATTTTTATATTTTTATATTTTTTGATTTTTTTGTATTAAGAGATTTTAAGCTGATGTTGAACCACTCGGTGGTGCTGATGTTGATTCTTTTGTCATAATGTGTCATCGATATCCTGTTTGAAGTAGTTGATTTTCCAAGATACGTGCACTTGAATGCAACTTATGAGATCCCTGATCTATTTTTCTGAACCGGAGTTAACTTTGTCTCTATGCGCACATCGCGATAGATTTCCTTCTGAATCCTTATGATGAAGGGTCACTACCAATACATGGTCAATGTGAGAATTGGATATCATACATGGAGGTGTAGATGGAGGAGTGTGTTTAGGAGTAAAATATGGATTGGTTGATAGTTTGGAACCTTTGACTCTGGGTGATCCCACAATAATGGGTTACACTTTTTCACCAAACTTGACATTAAAATCAACATTTTTCACTAGATCTTCACTTTTGTAGGCCTATAGAAGCTAAACCATTAAGAATTTGAAAATGAAGAAAACTAGTGATTTGTAATATTTTGTGTTGAGAATCTAATTATATTTTTTTTTTAAATTAAAAAATAAATTGTGAATTATTTTATGTATTTTTTATTAACTTATTTTTTTTACTAAACATCATTTTCAAAAACTGATGCTTACTTTCGACTGCATAACTTTTTTTATAGAAAGCATACAATTCTAATTTTTTAAATACAATGTTTTCACATCATTATCTAGGGGATGGATTTTTTTTCATAATTTTTTGTTGCATATATATTTTTTAATTAATTTTCTAATTTAGAGTAATTATAATTTGGATATATTGTACTTTCAGCTGCATAATATTTTTTGTATTCATTTGAATTAACTTATTCTTTTTTTGTTGGAATAAGGACATCAATAACTAGTGTACATGTATTTTTAAGAAAAAAAAAATATCTCTTTTCCTATTTTTCCATATGTGTGAAATAAAGACCTCAATGTTCATTGAAAAACCTACATTCACAAGAAATAAAAAATAAATATAATAATAAAATTAAATATATTTTAAATTATACTTTTTGGGAATCTTATAATAAGGACTACATGATTACAAAAAAATAGTTTTACATAAATTAATTTGATCCCCTAAAAGGTAAATCAAAAGTGGTTTTTTATCAGCATTTTGATAGGTGTAGAGGAGACTCCATTATAGGTATGGTTTAAAACTAACAGCTTTCTATCCAAGGGGGTTTGATATAAGTGGGTTTGATCAAACCCTCTTCAATTAAAACCCTTAAAATGGAACCTTTTTAAGGCTTAAATCATTATATTTTCTAAAAATATGTGATTTCAGCAAAAATCAAGATGTCCCAAAAAGTGTAACCCATTATTGTGGCAGCACCCCTCTCCAAACTTGGGAAGATGAGATATGATGGGTGGATACGGAAGTGTGTGTGGATTTAGGACCAATAGCTTGATACACTTTGTATGTTGCTTGAGAAGCTTCATTTTTCCTTTGTGGAAATCTTTGATGGATACTTTCCCCCTTTTATCTTGCCCCATAGTTTCTTTGACTAATGGAGTTTGATAGGGATAATCTTTCTTTGTATTTTTTGGTATCCATTTATATTTGATTTTTCCTTCATGCTTATTAGCTTCTTTTTCCTTGATAACATTCTTCATGATTCGATTCAAGTCTTTCTTTTGACATTGGTCCCAATTTGTGGATGGGGTGATGGGTGGATGAATATTCATGACATGGCGGGTTGTAGCATTGGCATTGGTTTCATCATAAGGATTCTTCATGCCCCCTATGTTGATGTTTGCTTGAGATGAAGTTGCCCCCAGTTTTGTGGAAGTATCACCAATTTTTTAATATCCCTTGATTGTTGAATAACCAAGGCCTTGACGCTTAGGATTACCAATAATCTGCACTGGTTCTAGGATACCCTATTCATGTAGGCCTAGGGTATGTGCAGGATCATGATGGGCCAAAAAGTGGCAATATGATGGGTATGTGGCTGATGACTTTTTTTTAACCCAAAATTGATGAAACGAAAGGGTTTTTAAAGGAGATTCTCAACTTTCCATCAATATAAATTATGCTTTACTTTGAATTTAATAAATAATTATTATTAATTTTCTATTGAATTACGACTAAAGTCCTTATTTTTAGGTTGTTTCAAAAACATCTATAGCTTTCAAATGGTATCATATTTTTTGAATCCAAAATATGCGTCACATTTTATGCTTCACATACTATAAGATTAAAAAATAAAATATTGAATTTCATGAAGTTTTGACCAAGTTAAGGTGGTCAGACAT
This sequence comes from Sequoiadendron giganteum, assembly GCA_007115665.2. Taxonomy (NCBI): domain Eukaryota; kingdom Viridiplantae; phylum Streptophyta; class Pinopsida; order Cupressales; family Cupressaceae; genus Sequoiadendron; species Sequoiadendron giganteum. Next base: position 230,700,317 of record CM021105.1, on the reverse strand, counting down.
ACGAGTCTTTATATGTTTTAAAAGTTGTCATAAAAAAATTATAATTAATTATTTACTTGGAAAAAAATTACAAAAAAATATGCATCACATCGGGACATGAGTCCTCTACTTATATCTAAAATATTATAAAAAAATATTATCATTTTAATATGGTTAGGGTGGTCAAACAGACACCTACTTCTTATTTTTTCCTTGAAATTTAAGTACTACTGTATTAAAATTTCAAATTTTCACCAAATAGATTTTTATTTTTCGTAAATAAACCTAGTAATTTAGAAACTAAATTCAATTTTCTACAAATTCTATTCTTACATATTTTTGAAATAATATAAATAAGTTATTCAAATTTTTATGTCAAGTTTCCTAACTCTGATTTTTCTAAATTTTTTGCCACTTAAGGGCCTGTTTTTTCCATGATGATCCTGCACATACCCCCTAATCCTCTACCTTAATAATTCATTTTCTGAAAAAATTTATTTGCCATAGGATATGATTTACCTTGGAAACAAGGTGGTACTCCTTCTCTGCTTTGTGGTGGATCTTCAAAGCTCATAGCTCTTTGATTGATAAGATGAATTCCCTTACAAAGGTGAGCAATCTAAGTTTATAAGTGATAGGATCCTCCATATGTGGGATGAATGCCTGATTGATATCTTTAGCTTGGTCTTTTGAGATATCAGATTGTAGTGCGTCTTCAAGAGGTGTTGATGCTTTACTATTCACACAAAAGTCTTCCTCATGATCCATTATTGATATTCTTTCACATGATGTTTATGTTTCAAAACTTCTATAGAAACCTTCTTCATGACCCATTTCTGACATGTCTCTGGATTTCTCTATCTCTTGATCATGTGTACAAATGTTAAGAGTAGGAGACTCTTGTTCCTCAGTAAGAGTATGAGACTCTTGTTTTGAATGAAGATCATCTACAGGCCCATTTAAAGAAATAATCTCATGGGTAGATGGAGGATTATGTACTATGCGGATATGGTCATCTTGTATAGATAGGAAAGTGTCCATTATATCATTGTAGTAGCTTGGAGATACAAATTCTTGATCTCGAATGATTTTGGAATTGCTTTCGACATGCTTTAGATCAAGTTCTTGACATGGGTCAATTTTAAAGAAAGGATTTCTTTCTTGGATATCTTCATTAGGCATAGGAAGATTCTCAAATGTCATGAGGTCAAAGGATGGCCATATGTTTTGGAAAGGATCATTGCTAGACCTTGGTGAAAGATGTTGTTCATGGTTTGGAATAAATTCTTGAGATATTTCCTCTAACTCGTTAGGTGATGTAGAGACATTTTCAACATGATCACTGGTCGAAGGATCATTTTCAATGACTATGGTGGGAATCTGTTGCAATCTTTTTTGAGGGAGTAATGCTTGTGTTTTCTGCTGAGCCAATAATGCTTGTTGTTGGTCATGTTGTTTATGTTCCAACAAAGCTTGTTGTTTAGCTATTTCATGTGCCTGGAAATCTTGCAAGGCTTTTTGGTATGCTCGTAGATGAATTTCTTGTAACTATGCATGAGTTTGAGCCTGTGATTTTTGGGATATTTGTGTGGCTTACACAACTTGTGCTGCTTGTTGGGCTTAGAGTGCCTTTTGGCGGGCAGCTTGTTGTGCAACTTGCAACATGATGGAGAATGAATTTGTCATGTTGTGCTTTGGTGGTGGTGGTGGTGGCGGTGGGTTGGGGATGGTGTTGTTTGTTGGGATTGCTTGGATGGTTGCCACCTGCTGTTGCGATACCGATGGCAAAATGGGATGATTTGGTATGATGTTTTGATTTGGAATTATAGGTTGACTTTGAACATTGTTTTGGTTGAGAATCATATTGCCTTGATTTAGGTAACTTTTATTTTGTATGGTGTTACCTTTACTTGGATCAATACCTAGAGTCGTCAACATATTGCTTGGATTTTGAACAATATTGATGGGATTTGCAAACATGTTGACCCCAAAGTTTACCAAGTGTGGATTTGAAATGGTCATGTTTGGTAAATTTTCACTTGGCATGTATGGATTTGGTGGGATAATGTTGTTTGGAAAACTCATGCATTGAGCATTTGGTTGATAGATTTGCAAATTTGGACTTGGATTTAAATCTACCATTGGGAAAGGTGTTCCAAACTTTGGATTGGGCATACTCACATTCGTTGGACTTTAGAGGTTTGGACAAGATAATTATGCCATGTCTAAATGTGAGTTTCGATAATCAATTGGCATTGTGAGACTTGGATAGTTCAACTGATTTGGATTACTCATGGTGGATGGATCAAATTTATATTCCATGTCTCTCTTGTGTTTTGACCTTGTTGCGAGAGTGAACCTCTAAGGTGTTTAGGACCAATGATGAGATGAAAGATGAAGGGTGTGTGATATGGGTGTTTGAATTTTTAGGAACTTTGGATCAATGCTAGACTTTAGGACTTGGTTTGATTTGATTTTGATAGTTTGACTAAGTGTGTTAAGCCAAACAAGATGATGGTAAACTTGTAAATCCTAGGAAGTTGTGTTATCTTAGGGAAAACCTGCATAAGAAAATGAATTGGCTAAGTTTGTTAAGCCAATCAAAGTGATAATGCACTTGTAAACTCTAGGAAGTTGTGTTACCCTAGAGAAAACATGTACACAAGATGATAATTTGGCTAGGTGTGTAAAGCCAAACAAGGTGATTTTGATTTTCCAAAATTCTAGCATAAGTGATGTTTCCAAGGTTCCAAAAGTCGTTGGTGATATAGAATTTGATAAATGTTTGAGAGATGGGTGAAGATTTGACTTCATCCTAGATGAACCTAAGAGGACTTACTTACAAGACCAAGGTGATGAAGAATAGGCTTTTCCCTAAAGGTAGTTCAAACCAAAAGATCAAAGTTCGCATGCAGACCAAATGACTCACAAGGGACCAAGCACACGTGTGGTTCAATTGTTTGTTTATCTTGCTTAGATTTGGTTCCTTTTACCACAAAAATTTTCTTGATTATTCTTTTCAAACTAAATATCCAATACCCTAATTTTCTTTCATCCCACAAAGTGCATTTATGTGGAAATCAAGGCAAAGGTTTCCTAGTGTTTAACCTTATTGAAAACAAATGACGATGGAATCCAAACACTTAGAAACCTCTAAGGATAGAATCCCTAGGGAAAGCAAGAGTGCTCAAATTCGTCAAAGGTATTTGTCTCCTTAAAGGTGTTTGAAATTTGAAGGTCTTATGAATGTTTGTTTTCAAGTGTTTTAGGACCAAGCAATGTATTCTTTCCTTCCAAGCACTTTTACAATCCTAAGATGATGAGGCAATATCTCATTGGGTTCCCACCTAGATAAATCCAGCTGCGCATATCTTGTGTGAATCACTAAATGTTTGACCACACTTGCTCCCCTCCATGATACACACTTCTCGGGTCAGCCAAGCATTAGTACCCATGAATCTCCCATGGCATACCTTCCATTTCTACAACAAAACCGTATGTATAACGTGGGGCGGCTTCAAAGGACATGACCTTTTGCACCAACAAAATAGACAAGGTTTTGGCCTTTTTCTAAACAAAGGGTTCTAATGCGGGCATTCCGTTCATGGGGGATTATCCAACATCGGCGAGAGTCCATTTTTTCCATCTCGTCGGAATAATCCTCGTTATTCTTGAACTTTCCTCAAGAATCCACACTTATATACCGGTTGGAAGTCGCTTGGTTTTAGCATTTTACCAGTTGGGTCGTTCCCTTGGGTGAGTATTTTTTCCCACAAGGCAGGCCCTCTAAGATAAAAAAAAATTGAATAAACATATTCGTAGTTCGATCAACCTTTGTTTAGAAACAAAGGGAGAACACTCGCAATAAGTTTACTCACACTCGCATGTTTTGTTCAATTTTAAAATGCCCAAATTGAAATGTGGAGGCAATATTTTATGCAACTTAGTCTCACCAAAAATACTTTTTATTCTCAAGATCGATGTGAAGTGTGAAAGAAATGCATACGCCCTTTTGATTGACACTACTTTGCAAAAATGATTACAAAGCATGAAAAACACATGTTCATTTTAAATTCCTCAAAGCAATGATGAATTATTTTTAAGCACCAAAGGAAATGTGAAATTGCCTTCTTCAATTTGTTAGCCTTTAAACAAAATATAGTATGTTTGTCTAAGGTTCTTTTTAGCCCTTTGACAACTTTTGAAAAGAAATTTGATTGTTTATTTTAGAACCCAAAAGAAATTTTAGTGTCCTAAGAACATGAAAGTAAACAAATTTCTTTAGAAAGGGATTATAAGTTCTTCCAAAGTGTTTAAAAAAACTTGATACAATGATATGATAAATTCATAAAGAACCTTTGGCCTTCGCTTTCCTTCCTTCACTTTTGATCAAAAAAATTCCTTTTTAGGAAAATTTCAACAATTTTTAGATTTTTCCATTTTTGGTCATTTTTCATTTATGACTTTCAGAGTCCTTTTTTTTACCAAAAATTTTCTAAAACTAAGGTAGGATGAATTGCCAACTAACATTTGAAATTGGAAACATGGGTTTTGAGTTATTAACAAAAATAGTTTTTAAAAAACTAGGAAAAAACACTAAAATGTCATTTTGAGGGCCAAGATGAAAGTTTCAAGCCCCCAAAATGTGTCAAAATCGCCACCAACATATCTTTGATAATTGGGAATCCACATGCAACCTCATAAAGAAACCACCTGTAAAATTTCAGACAAAACCCACATCCGAGTCAAAAGTTATGACCTCGGGAAGTTTCCTGCATCACAAAAAAAAAGTTAAAAAAATAGAAAACTGCAGGTGTGGCGCAGTTAGCAAAAGCAACATAGTTTGGGGTAAAAGTGGTGCTATATAGTGTCGTGCGGTTGACTTTGGGCGGCGCTTTGTAGAAATAGAGAGTGCAAAAATGGCGCGACAGAGGTAAGCGGCGTAGTTTGGAAGCGGTCAAATTTGAATTTTTGAAATTTTCCAGGCGGGAAAGCAACAGCAGTGGAGTTTGGAGGAAATGCGGGGCGATATGGCACCGCAGTTCTGAAAGCGGCGCAGTATTGCGCTACGGGGGTGAGCACAGTGAAGTTAGGAATTTTGAAAAAAAGACAGGCAGGCAGAATATGCGACAAAGTTAGGAAACTAAGCGCGGGTCAATATGGTGTCGCGTCTCTGAAAGTGGTGAAGTATTGCGCCGCATTGCTGAAAGCAGTGCAATATAGCACCGCACGGCTGAGTTTTTCGTGTCTGCAAAAAAAAAAGTTAAGAATGCGGAATTTTAAAAAAAAACGTGATTGATTCTTGATCAGGCCCTCCTTCTAGCGCCAAAATGTGAACCCCTAAACCTGCAAATGCACAAGAGCAACAAAACACATTAGTATGTTAGATCAAATGAATGCACACAAGTATGAGAGATTCCCCATAAAATCTATCTATTCAAACTAAATTAAGAAATGAAGAACACAAGAAACTTTAAATGAAATAGATTCAATCCTAATTAAGCTAATAGCTTGGTGATCTTATGGGGAATTGGTGCCAATGAAGTGTTGCAATTGGCCCTTTCCCAATTCCTAAGTAGCAATGGTATGTGATTGAGAAATGGTCAAATCTCCAAAGAGATTTTAGCATAACCTTGTTGTAATTTATGAAAATAGTGAATGATTGAGTGATATGGGAAAAATTAGCTTTCAATGTGAAGAGAGTAACTTTGCATGAAGGTTGTGGATGAAGTTGAGTATAGTAAGTTCACTCAAATTGTGGATGATTGAATGAGAGGAAGAGTCTCTCATTTATAGATTTCAATCTTGGAAGAATGAGTGAAAATAAGCAATGTGGGATCATTCAACATCCAATGGCCAAGTGCCACTTGTCAGGATGTGAATGGTTGAGGAATGAGCACATTTTGGTCAATGTGCATGATAAATGCCATTGGTTTCAAATTTGAAATTTGAATGTGACATGTGAGAGGGAAAGAGAAATGGAGTTAATGTCACTTGGCTCAATGCACAAGGACATGTAAGAGGCCTTCAATGCCTTGTTGGAAGTATCCTTCCCACTCAAATTTGAATTCAAATTTGAGGGAATATTCCTTCTTTATTCTTTGTGAGGGAAAATAGATGAATTAATAAATCAAAGTAATTGATTTATTGTGCAAGTTACATTCTCTAGAGGATGTGACATAGATTAAGATTAAATTAATCAAAGTTTAATTAATTTAATGAGGAATTTAGGAGATGTGACAATTTAGACTTAAATTTATGAATTGATTTAAATCAAATTGAGAGGAAGGGTTTAATTAAATAAATGATTTGATTTATTTAACTAAAGAGGATAATGTTAGATTAAATCAAATAATGTTTAATTTATTCAATTTAATAAGAAGACTTTAGGGATTTAATCAAATAAATTATTTAATTAAAGAGGGATTGAGGATTAATTAAATTAAATTGATTAATTTAATCAGCAAAGGAGAAAGACCTAATTAAATAAATAACAATTTATTTAATTAAGGGATGAAAGGTGTTGATAAGCTAAGAGTATGATTCAAAATGAAACAATGTTAATATGATCAAAATCAGGTGCATGTATATTTTACGTGTCTACAATATGTATATATATATATATATATATATATATATTTAATATTTGTTTTGGAAAATTTTAATTAATTTTTAAATATTTAAATAATATATTTATATATATATATAATTATATATAAATTCAAATATATATATTTAAATGCATTTTATATTAGGTACATGTAAATACACGAATTAGATATTTTTAAAATGAAATGATTTCTAAAAAAGGGGGAAATTGATTTTTATATATCTATTTAAATTGGGAAATTGAATTAAATAATTAGATTTAATTTCTTTATTGACTATAAATGAAATTTTATTAAGCTAGATTATTTTGAGAAATGTATTATTATTTTTCTTGGAATGGAAAATAGATTAAGGAAATCATAATGATAGTTTTATTACCTACCTAAATTGCTTATTTAATTATGATGTATTTTGTCCACGTAAGTTGGGAATCTGTTAGTTGTGAATGTGTAAGCCTTCCAGATGTTGTAATATTATGTGGGGGTTGTTGTGATATTTTTTTAAGCCCTTTGATTTCCTTGGGTAGTGCACCTGATTGTGATCCAATTTAAACACTTGGTTACTACGAACGGGATGTGTTGCCTCTTGCATTACGGTTGGGATTTAATATCCATTTTTTGTGCACTTTTTCTACCCTTGGTTTGTGGATTAGATCCTTGTGTTTTAGTAGGGGAGTGGCTCTCGATGGGGGCCAGTGAATAAAGAGGTGCCAAGATAACTCATGTGAGAGTATGATAATTCAATGGAAATTAAATAAAAGTATTAGGGGAAAGGGTAGCCTTAAAACACATAACTTGTTAATTGTACCTCACTCATTAGATCAAGGGCTCGTTTAGACTTGAGATGAGATGAGAAGCCCTAGAATGGCAAGGTCATTATCTTGTCCCTTTGAAATATTTTTGACTTTGCATCGGTTTGCATGTGGGGTCCGCGATCGTGAGAGACTACTAGGATAACACAAGATGGGGGTCAGGCCTAGGAAGATCTACCAGGATAACCCATGAAACTTTGTGATGATAGTCCTCCTATGACAACAGTTTGTATTTTTGAGTTGATGTACTTGATTTTTTTACTCTAGAAGCAATGTAACCTTCATTTTATGTATTGTACTTGTATTGTTTAGTCTTTTTGTTTCTTGTTCCTTGAGGTTGTTGGTTATACCTAGGAAGCTCTTTTACTATCTCCTAGCATGGGGGCTGGGCCCATGGGTACCACGTGGTTGGGTGGAACATGCACCTTACACCATTGGGTTTCCATTTCATGTTCATGATGGCAGGATCTTCCAGTTTGGTGAGCTTGCATGTTCTTGTTTCTTTTGCCATCTCTTGTGTTCTATTGGTTCAATTGGATGTTAGTATATATGTACTACTCCGCATTTGTATTCGAGGAGAATCCTTGTATCATTGTAATTGTAATATTGTTTGTATGATCTACCTCATTTTGGAAATGAGCCTTGTAACTGCTATATAGAATGAACAAAATCTATGAATGATTTTAATATGTACTTATGTTCTTTATTTCATGAGTAAAATTTATATGCTATGGATTAGTTTACTTTTATATTTTATGGGTTTCAAATGTAAGCATTGTTGCATACCTTAGAGGATGTATGTGTTAAGTGTAGTTCACTTTACTAATTGTTAATTGCACTTTCAAAAAAAAAAATGTTACACTTCCATTGTAATTGCGTCATCCTCTAGGGCTATGTGGTGGGGTGTTACACATGGTATCAGAGGCAAGTTTAAACACTAGGTTCTATGGGATAATGTTGAACCCATTAAGCTATTATTTGTGTAGGATTTGAGTTTGTGTTACCTTGTCTTATACCTTGGTATGTCAGTGTAGGATCATGGCACCTAGGTGAGGTCACAGTAGAGGTCATGGTCGAGGTCAAGGAGATGATCCCAGAGGTATTCAACAAGACTCACCTCCCCATGTTCCCCATGATTCAGATCTTGAGGAACAATAGGCTTCCCATAATGCTTTGGGACTTGGTGACCAGAATCAGGATCCACCAGGGATCGAGGGCACTCAGCTGCATCGATTGTCAATGGAAACTCTTACTCTCCTTGGGCCAAGGCCTAATAGAGATCAGATAGCTATTGGTGAGTGAGAGAGATCCCCTAGATGAAGAGAGGTTTCAACACAATAGGAGGCGGTCATAGCCGCTCATATGAGAAACCTACTTAGAGCTCGTCCGCCCACTTTTGATGGTTCTGGCAGTGGACTAGAGGCCAAGACATGGTTGATAGACATGAAACAATGTTTTTATATGCACCCTTATGGTAGAAACACCAAGGCAAGATGTGCTATCATTCACTTGCAAGACTTTGCATCTACCTGGTGTAGATTGGAGGAGCAGAAGCTTTGTATTGACATTGATTCATTTTCTTGAGATATGTTCATCAAGAGATTTAGAGTTAGATTCCTATCTGACCATTGGTGACATCATCGTGGAGATGAGTTTCATGATCTATGACAAATGACCATGTCAGTAGAACTGTATGAGCGTAGATTCTACGAGATTAAATAGTGTGTTGGTATTAGTGACGATGAGGTCATGTTAGTTCTACACTTCATTATGGGCTTAAATGTCTGGATTAGTGGTGGTGTTCGGGTTTTTGAACCCAAGACCATGGAGATAGTAGTAGAGAAGGCCAGATTGGTGGAGGATAATTTGGCGATGGTGTTGGGTGAACATATTGGAGTACAAATAGGTAGTGCTTCAGCTGCATGACCTAGTTCACATAGTGGCTAGGCTTAGGGAGCTAGACCACCTAGGACACAGTAGGTGCCTACACAAACTGGTCAGCATCAGAATTCATAGGGGAAATGAAAGAATTTTCAGCCTAGACAAGGTGATAGATATCATTTAGGAGGTGAAAGAAACTGGAGGTGGGTCAAATGCTTCAATTATGAGTAGCCAACAAAGAGTACATAGTATACCTATAATATGCATAATTTTCAGCAGTTGAGCATGCCTTCTAGAGGTATAGGATTTGGTAGGGGTACAGGATGTTTTGCCCTTGGCCAACAGGGTCACATAGCACAACAATGTCCCAATAGGGGCACATCAAGCTATACTCAAAGGCCAACAATGTCAGAGCTGACTATTGGAGATGTGGGTAGAGGTCATCAAGTATTTTTTGTGGTTGACAACCGCTAGGGTGATCATCACACCATAGTGGTAGATACTTCAAGTATGTTACAGGGTAACAAGGTTACCATTTTATTTGATTCAGGAGCATTTGATTCATTTATTTCATCATCTCTCATAGCATATTGTAGATTGAGAGTAGTTAAGCAAGACTTTAGGTGGTAGGTCGAATTGGCCTTTGATGCTAAAGTTGCAATGTATTCCCTAGTACATGATTGTAGATTGGAGATTGGATCCTTTCACACTACAATAGACCTCCACATTATACCATTGGGGTTGTATGACATCATTTTATGAATGGATTGGTTAGAGGCTCATAGAACCATTATTGGTTGTCGATGCAAGTTGATTCAATGTATTGATGTATATGGTAGGGAGGTCGAGATAGTGGGAGTACAAAGACCCATATCATTGAGGATGATCTTAGATATGAAGCTGAGGAGATGTGTATGTCAAGGTTGTCAGTTTTTTGTAGTGATAGTAGATGACTTGGAGTTGGGAGATAGTGAGGAGAAGGTTTCACTAGATAGCCACCCCATACTTTAGTAGTATGTAGATGTATTTCCTAGTGAGATTCTAGGGATGCCACCTCAGCATGAAATTGATTTCAAGATTGACCTTATACCTAGATCTGATCCTATTTCATGAGCTTTGTATCATATGACTACACAAGAGCTTAAGGAGCTCTTCTTGCAGCTGGAGGTGCTGCTAGCAAAGGGTTTCATCCACCCTAGTATTTCACCTTGGGGAGCACTAGTAATTTTTGTGAAGAAGAAGAATGGATCTCTTTGATTATGCATAGACTATCGTCAGTTGAATAAAGTGACAATCAGGAACCGATATTCCTTACCTAGGATCAATGATCTGTTTGATCAAATCAAGGGTGCTACAGCCTTTTCAAAAGTTGATCTTAAGTCAGGGTACCATCAGCTACGCATATTTGATACCATCATTCATAAGATGACATTTCACACTCGTTACGGTCACTACAAGTTCACAATGGTACCGTTCAGGTTGACGAATGCACCATCTATATTCACGAGCTTGATGAATAGATTCTTTCGCACATATCTTGATAGATTTGTATTGGTATTCCTTGATGACATATTGATCTATTCCAGGATAGTAGAAGAGCATGAGCATCTGAGGTAGGTTTTGTAGTGTTTGAGATACAATTAGTTGTACGCTAACCTATCAAAATGTGAGTTCTTTCAGACTGAGGTTAAGTACCTTGGATATGTGATATTAGGAGAGGGTATTATAGTGGATCCTACGAAGATCCAAGTGATCATTGATTGGCCCGTGCCCACTAATGTGGCAGAGATACACAGTTTCATGGGATTAACAGGTTATTACAGATGCTTTGTTCATGGTTTCTCGAGGATAGGACATCCTATCACTTCTCTTCAGAGGAAAGGGAAGAGATTTGTCTGGTCATAGCAGTGTGAGGAAGCATTTCAGACTCTTAAGGAGAGGTTGACCAATGCACTAATTCTTGTAAGACCTGATCCTACTGGAGATTTTGTTGTCTTTACAGACACATCTTTGGAGGGATTAGGAGAAATATTGATGTGGGATGGTCGATTTATAGAGTATGTGTCTCGCAAACTCAAGGATCATGAGTCGAATTACCCCACACATGATCTTGAGTTAGCAGCGGTAGTACACGCTTTGATGATGTGTAGACACTTCCTTTTGGGGCACAAATTTGAGTTACATAGTGACCATCAAAGCCTATAGTACATCTTCATGCAACCCAATCTTAGTGCCATGTAGAGGCGATGGATGGATTTCCTTTGTGATTATGAATTTGAGATGAATTTCATCTAGGGGAAGGAGAACATAGTTTCCTACGCTCTTAGTAGATGAAGACATGAATTATTAGTGGTGACTCTTGGTGTGGATTTGAGGAGTTAGATCCTTTCTTCACTTCCTATAGGTAGCTAGTATTAGGAGGTGAGATCAGTGATATAGATAGGAAGGACTCTTGAGGGTAGATTCACAAGTTATTCTCTAGAGTTAGATGGTTTGTTGAGACACATTGGACACATTTATGTTCCATCTTCTGGAAATATTTGTACCTTGGTTATCATAGAGGTACATCGAGCACCCTATTCAGCTCATCCTAGAGTGAAGAAGATGAATGTTGATTTATGACAGCTATACTTCTGGGAAAGTATGAAGCTAGACATCATTGACTTTGTGTTGAGGTGTTTGGAGTGTTAGCGAATGAAGGTTGAACACCAGCATCCAATAGGACTATTCTAGGCACATTTGGTGCCAAAGTGGAAATGTGATATAATCTCATTGGATTTCATTGTTGGATTACCCAACTCTTTGCGACGACATGATGCCATTATGGTGGCGGTGGATAGGTTGACGAATGTAGCACACTTATCACTTGTTCATTCATCCTATAATTCTTTGTCTATTGCTAGAGTGTTCATGGGAGATATTTTTAGGTTACACAGTATTCCCCATCAGATAATTTCTAATAGGGATCTTGTGTTCACCTCCACTCTTTGGATGTCATTATAGCATGCCATGGGGATGCAGTTGAACTTTAGTTCAGCATATCACCTTGAGATAGATGGATAGACTGAGAGGGTCAACTAGATCCTCAAGGATATGTTACGCATGTATGTGATGGACCAATAGACATGATGGGGGGAATATCTCCATTTAGTGGATTTTCCATATAATAATAGCTATTAGAGTTTGATTGGTATGCCTCCTTTCCAACAATTGTATGGATGACCATGTTAGACTCCTTTGAGTTGGGACCAATTAGAGGACAAATTTCTATTGGGTCCTAAGATACTTCGGGACATGGAGCAGCAGGTGATCTAGATTAGGGAACATTTGGTTGCTACACAAGATAGGTAGAAAAAGTATGCAGATGCACATCGGGTGGACCGTTAGTTTGCAGTAGGTGATCGATTATTTTTGTGAGTGTATCCATGAAATATTCCAATCCGATATTGAAAGGGCTCTAAGCTCATACCTCACTTCATTGGGCCATTCGAGATTATTGAGAAGATTTGACTAGTAGCTTACCATCTTCCTTTGTTGCCTAGTCTCTCACACATACACAACGTATATCATGTTTTAGTACTCATGCCTTACCACCCTGATATATCTCACATTCTTGATTGGAATTTCCTACAGGTATAGGATGGGCAGTTGTCTTTGGAGCTCGTAGTCGTCACGTAGCACAAGAGACTGGCCCTCAGGGTTCGAGATATTGAGTAGGTTAGGGTCTAGTGGGATCCGAGAGATGATACATCGACTACCTGGGAGGATGCAACAAGGATGAGAGAGCTCTATCCCTATTTGTTCATAGGCTTCCAAGAGTAAGCCTGATCCCATGGGGGAGGATGTAGCACCCCTCCGATTTTCTCATGTTTTTAGACAATGTTTTTATTTTGATATACTATGATACTACGATGTTGTTATTTGATCGTTGACATTATAGTGATGATAGTTTTTATATTGAGATGTGATGGTACACTATATTGATGATTATTGATTATGACATCCTCTTTGGTTAGCATAGTTGATTATGTGAGTTGATATTGATATATGTTCATCTGTAGTTATTTGATGTTTTAGTTCCATTTGTTTTGATGTGACACTATATTGTTGAAGGGAACAGGATTGCATCACTCACTTGCGAGCACCCTGCGATTCCATTATTTTCCCTTTAGCGTGTGATTATTCATGCTCTATATACATGTACGATATATGTTTTTATTACAGGATTGTAGGTACAGGACATCGACCCCACCTGTATTCACAGATTTGAGCATGTCCATTGTCCAATGAAATAGTTGATTGAAGGGTAGTAACAAGATTTCCTTTTCAAACCACAACCCTAGTCACAATGTGTTGTCAGTCCTTGTTTTGGTCATGCTTTGTTGTCATGTTGTCCCCGTTTTCCTTTCTGTTTAATTATTTTGTAAGGTATGCTCTATGGGAAATTAATGTTAATTAATTTTTATAATATTTGTTTTAAGTGATTATTTATTTAATCATGATTAATGTTGTTAGAAGCTTTAAATTTTATTTAATTAATTAAATTTAATTTATTTTGTAAAGTAATTTAAAAAAATTTATACAATGATTAAAATTAATTAGACTAAATTTGATATCAAAATTGTTAGATTATAAAAAAATTATTTAATTAATTACTTAAATTAATTAAACAAAGTTGTGAATTTAAATGAATGCATAATTAAAATTAATATTTGATTTTAAATTATTAAATAAACAAATATCTTATAAAATATCTAAGAGGAAATATCTTGTGATTTGAGTTTGAAAGATATTTTGGGATTGTGACATGAGTTAGAAAATAAAAATCTGGTGTTGGGAAATAATTCATGGAGAGAATCATTGTGTTAACTAAAAGAGGAGAAAAAGGCTATTTCATGAGAATGAAAATGGTATTTTGGTGGTTGTTGAAAATTAGTTCTCGGGATATTGGCTCTTGTTTTATTTTCAGCTTTCTGGAAAATAGGATTATTTTGGAAGAGGCTTTGATAATTTTCAAATCTTAAGGCAAGGCTCTACTTCAAACTTCAATTCTTCAAGCATCTAAAATAGGTTCTTTATTGTTTTTATTTAAATTCAAATTGGAAAGATTGTCGTGAAAGCTTTAGATCCTCATATTAAATTCTTATATTCTTTTGAAAAGATGAGTTGTTTTAAAATAATATAATTCACATAATGATTATATAAAAAATTTGAAAAACCTCTATAGGAATTGATTTCAATCTTCCTATTAAAATTTGTAGAAAACCTTTGATTGTATTGGAAAAGATCTTCCTATAGAAGATTATTGGTTTTTTTCCAATTAGATTTATTTGGCTTGGAAAATTTAAAAACAAACTCTCGTAAATTTGTAAATATTTTCTTGTAGAAACTTTTTGTAAAAATTGCTCATCAGGAGCAATCATTTTGATATATATATATATATTAATATATACATACACATATATAAATATATGCATATTTTTAGTTTATTAAAGTTCCTATAAAAATTTATTTTGAAAAAAACCTGATTGAAATCCCCATGATAATTTTAGAAATGTAAAATCGTAGGTTTAAAATTTCATAGTTTTTATATTTTTGAATGGGGGTTTGGGATGCCCCCATATTCCTCCCCATAAGGGAGGCGGCATTATGGAGGCAGTGCCCAGCACTGTCTTCACAAGTCGCGTCCCTTAGGGGAGTTGGCTATGTGTAAACAGCCTTGGTAATAGTGTAGCTTCAAACTTTTCATCCACCTTTTAATTCAATTTTATTATTTGGTTTTAAATATATAAAATATAATATGCATTTATATGCATAAATATATATGTATATATATTTATATATATTTAATATTTATTTCAAAAATTTATAACGAATGGGATGTGTTGCCTCTTGCATTATGGTTGGGATTTAATATTCATTTTTCTGCACTTTTTCTACCCTTGGTTTGTGGATTACATCATTGTATTGTCAGTATGGGAGTGGCTCTCAATGGGGGAAAACACACAAAGAGGTGACACGATAACTCATGTGAGAGTTATATAATTCAATGGAAAATAAATAAAAGTATTAGGGGAAAGGGTAGCCTTAAAACACATAACTTATTTATTGTGTCTCACTCATTGGCTCAAGGGCTCGTTTAGACTTGAGATAAGATGAGAAGGCCTAGAATGGCAAGGTCATTATCTTGTCCCTTTGAAATATATTTGACTCTGCACTGGTTTGCATGTGGGTTCGAGGATGATGAGAGGCTACCAGGATAACCCAAGATGGGGGTCAAGGCCTAGGAAGATCTGCTAGGATAACCCATGCAACTTTGTGATGACACTCCTATGAGAATAGTTTGTATTATCCAGTTGATGTACTTGATTTTATTACTCTGGAAGCAATGTAACCTTCATGTTATGTATTGTACTTGTATAATTTAGTCTTGTTGTTTTCTATGTCTTGAGGTTGTTGGTTATACCTAGGAAGCTCTTTTACTATCTCCTAGCTCGGGGGTGGGCCCTCAGGTACCATGTGGTTGGGTGGAACATGCACCTTACACCATTGGGTTTCCACTTTATTTTTGTGATGGTAGGATCTTCCATTTTGGTGAGCTCACATGTTCCAGTTACTTTGTACCATCTCTTGTGTTCTATCGGTTCAGTTGGATGTTAATGTGTATGTACTACTCCTCATTTGTATTCGATGAGAATCCTTGTATTATTTTAATTGTAATAGTGTTTGTATGATCTACCTCATTTTGGAAATGAGCCTTGTAATTGCTATATAGAATCAACGCAATCTTTGAATGTGTTTAATATGTACTTTATAATCTTATGAAATGAGTTTAATGTTATTGGATCTATGTTCTTTATTTCATGATTAAAATTTATATGCTATGGATTAGTTTAATTTTGTATGTTATGGGTTTCAAATTTAAGCATTGTAACGTACCTTAGAGGATGTATGCATTAAGTGTAGTTCACTTTACTAATTGTTAATCGCACTTTCAAAAAATAAATTGTTACACTTCCATTGTAATTGTGTCATCCTCTAGGGTTACTTGGTAGGATGTTATAGTTTCCATTGGACTAATATTTCATTTGATTAGTGCCATGCATCACCAACAAATATGGAGGATGTGGCTCATTTTTCTTTTTCTAGTGTAGTTATGATTTTGATTTATGTAATTGTCTATAGTAGACTAAATATTGTTCAAGTAGTGGGAGTCTTGAGTAACTTTATGATGAATCTTGAATAAGATATTTGGGATGCAACTAAGATAATATGTATGTATTTTTGGGGTGCCTCAAAGTACTTTTTTTATCATGGTGATTTTTAGCAAAGATTATAATAGGAAATAGCAAAAAGGTGCAGAAGTGAAAATGGTCACAAATATAATGTAGGGTAAAAGGATGAATAGACCTCCTAGAATATGTATATTTTATAAGGGAGTCATCCCTGATATAATTTATTTTTATAAGATAGAAAGATATTGTAAGACATAGATAAGATGTACAAGTAATAGATAGATATATAAGAGATTAAGAGAGAATAAGAGAAGATAAAAGAATTATATCAAGACTAGAAGAGAGTGTATAAAATTATATGAAAGTACTATATAAAGGATATTTTTGGAGATAATTTAAATAAAATTTAGATGTTGTATTATGTAGATTCGAGATGTTGTATTATGTAGATTCGATTCTTTTAAGTCTCATATTGTAATATTCTATAAATTTCATAACATGTGTTAATATTTTTCCTCAACTAGTCAAATATTAGTAGAAAATCCTTTGAAATTTTTGTTATGTTTTAAAAAACTTAGGCCTAAGTCTTATAATGCATTGAGTTGTTTGATAATAATTATTTTATAAATTTCCTTAGGTTCCAAGAGGGAGTGAAGAAAATAACTTATTAATTCAATGCCAAAATGAGCTAGCTTTGAATCTTATCCTTCTCTCCATTCATGCACCATGAGTTTAGGGTTGTTTTGTTGCATGGAAGAAATAGCTTGACATGTCACAGGACTAGAATTTGATTCATGAATTTTCTCCATATTTCATGAAGTTTGTTATAGAGTTTTAGAGGATGGAAACACCACATTGTACGTTGAGGAAGGGACATTAGAGATTGAGAAGTTTAAGGTGTATGTTAGCTCTCCACATTGTAGTGATCAAACAAAGATATAGGCACATTATAGAGATTCACAAGGAGATTGGGGAATGGTGAGAGGTTGGATAATTTCAAAGAATTTTTGTTACAAAACTTACCTTTTTCCTTGCACATTTTTCTAGGTATTCCTAGAAAAATTCCCTATATTGTTAAATATTTAGACATTCCTAAAGCATTCAAGAATTTATGTGAATTATATAGTTTTAGAGTTTGTTCAAAATCTCTAAGATTAATGAAAGCACTTGACTAGCACTAGGAAGACTTAAAAATCTCTTGATAATACATTAAAGCATTATCTAAAAGGATGCAAAAATTTATACCAAATGTTGGTAAGTCATCCCTAAATTCTAGCATTCTAGGAATCACCATAGTTCAATGACATAAATATGATAGTGATAGATCTTCATGATAGAGATAAAAGATAAAAGTTGAAAATAATTAATAATAGTTGACAAGGTGAATGATAAAACATGAAAGGAACCCTATAGGTTTTTTGCAAGATATACATTATGGTTATGTGAACTAAAAATAGTAAGCACCAAATAAGTGACAAACTAAGTGTGACATTGGACACAAAAGAGAAGAGGTAAATCTCATGACCTTTTAAGGAAAATTTGGTAAGGTTGTATAAATATGAACTCTTGTGAGCCCCTTTGTATCCCAAAAAGGAAGTCATTAAAAATTGGTGGGAAAATATATCAAATGAACAATCCATTCAAGACAAAAAGAGACAAGCACAAAAACAAAGAGCTAAAAGTTAGATTAACAAAGAGGTAGTTTGTAATGACAAGGACTAGTGAAAATTTATAGAATTGTTTGTAAGCATCATATACTAGAGATTATACAATAAATATTGTGACCAAGTTAGAGGATAGGTTAATGATATGTATGATGATTTCCCTCCAAGTTCTCAATATGGAAAGAAGACTAAAAGGCAATATGTAACATAGACCTAGTTTTTAATGATAAAAGAAAGTGATCTTGGAAACCATAGAATAGTCACCATGAGGAATGATGAATTATATACATGAATAGAGATCTATGAAAGACAATTCTAGTCCTTGCTAACCCTATCTTTCATGGGAAACCTAATATAATATTCCATTGTTGAGATTAAAATCAAGATTAAAATTTTCAAGAGAACAATCTATTGTTGAGATGATAGTGAAGATGAATTTTTTCATGAGCACAACTACCACAATAACACAAGGAAATTTATGATAGTGCTCAAGGTAGTACTATGATAACATAAAAGGGGTAACAAGTCATTGAAATGGTAGTCACACATATCATAGTGATCATGAAGGTCACAAAGGAAATTCATAAAGGCCAAAGGGTAGTTAGAAGGCCATAAATATTAGGATTCAAACTAATGGAGAGTAATTTGGGTTCATTGGAAGATCATTTCCTATTGGAATCACTTAAAAATAAGTCCAGGTCTATGCATGAAGGTTTTTTTAAAATAACAATAAATTATGTGTATGAAAATCACAATACATGGTTATAGCATTTATTATTGTAGGGACAGTGAGATATTTTCAAAGCATAAATGACAAGAGATGTATGAGCCAACATAAAGTCATGAAAGGAAGATGACAATCCTAGGAGGAGATGAAGTGAGGAAAAGAACTCTTGTTAAACCCTAATTAAGAAGCTTGTAAGGATAGTTTATCTTGAACATTCCTATGTTTATATGTTTGTGATTGGTTGTGGTTTAAGGAGTCGTGATGATAATTTGAATATTCCAATATTGAAGGAACTAGAACAATCATATGACACTATAAATTAATAAATGTAAATGACAACCTTTGGAGAACACTAAAGACCATGTAAAATTCATCAACTGATATTTTAAGTGAAAATAAAGGAAAGTGAATAAATATATAGTGGAGTATGCAAAGAGGTATGTAGCACATTACTATATAGGTCTCTTTGAAAATAAAGGGGAGTTTCAAATGACAGTTCACAAAAGATAGTGTATCCTTCACAAATGATAAAATATTCAATATCCATGAAGGAGGTTGGGGAGTCAATCCTCAACATGACTAGGTTTCAAATTAAAAATAAGAATTTCCCTATTACTCTTTGATTCAAACCTCACTTGATTACTATAAAAATTCATGGCTTGATATGGAAGGTAGCAGCCATAAATGTGACATGACATTTTTTAGTTCTATTTTTTCTTGATAGTATTATGAGGTCTATATGATGAGCAGTCTTAAAGAGGGCATGTATGAAAAGTGGTAGAGTTTAAGGGAAGATATATGAAAGTGATAGATTTTAGGGGTAGAGAAAAGAGAGTGATGGAAGTAGTGCACAAAGATAGAAAGAAAAGATTACCTCAAATAATACATAACACAAAAAATCTCTCTCAAAGGTACATGCATAGTGATCAAAATAATTGAGTGGTGGTGTTATCAAAATAATTATGATAGTGATACATGAAGATAGGGTCAAGAATAATTGAGCTTTCAAAAGTGTTATAGTAGCAAAGGATATTGCAGGAGACAATTGGAGCATGAACAATAGCAAGGAAGAATAAGAAGGCAATTATGGAGGTAGTTTAAAGATATGGCCCTAAATTTTTTCCATTTTTTAAGGTCTTTAGGGGGTATTGGTGCAAGAGATAAGCATGACTCTTTCAAACCATCCACTGAAATGTCTCCCACAAAAGTGTGAAAGTGATAATCACTCAATAATAGGGAGTTCAAGTTTTAGGATAACACATGCCAATAATGAATTCTCCTTTAGATCCAAGGTTTCAAAACACAAGAATAGTGATATAATGAGAAAAAATTTAATGACTTACCTACAAGGAATGACTAATTCTATATGATATTCAAGTATCTATAGAGAAAAAATAGTGGGGCCAAGAAGAGGTTATTCATAATGAAGACTTAGAAGATAAACTCAGTGACAACCAAAGGATAAAAATGCCAGCATAATAGTGGTTAAAGATAGGGACATCATCAATAAATTACTTTGTAAAGAGCATGAAAGTGTAGTCACTAAACAAAAGGGAGTTTAAAGTTTCAAAAACCATGTAATATGACATGAAATCATAATGTATTGGTTGTAGAAGGTGTCAGAGTACACTCAAAGGCACTAATATAACTAAAGTGAATACCTATTCTAACCCTGAAGATATGAAGATAAGGATATGTAATCTGCAAAAGCATGTGAGAATATTAGCCTAAAATTTCTCCTACTCCCTCCTAGGTCATTGACTCATTTTTAAACTTATCCCACAATTCATTTTAAACATTGTGGAAATTATGACAATTGGAGGAATAATGAGTAGTTGAGAAGATATAGGGGACAAATTGATGTAGAAATGGAAAAAGTAGCCTTTTTCCCTTACTTGGTTTGATAATTGACATTAAAATATAATTAATGGTGTTCTGGAATGGTGTTGTAATGTGTTGTACACATTCACATCATTCTAGGACCTTTATTTGATTGAAACATGACTTAATTGGTCATTTGCAAAGGTTTTGTTAAGTGTTGTAACACACTTTCACACTTTTTCTAGGATTTATTTACTTAATTAAGTTTAATGGGCCCTTTCTTAATAAAATATATTTAAATTTGAACCTTATTTAGGTGTTGTAAAGTTTTGTAAAGAACTTTCACATTTATCTAGGGTGGTATTAATTAATTGTTAATTGGAGTTAAGTAACCCCTTTAATTTGAATTTAAACCTTATTTATGACACCTCTTGAAGATCTATCCTGACACCCATAATTTAAATCATATAACATTTAATTGGGAAAAAATTAGGTCTTAGAAACTATATCTAGGACCCATTCGCCCTAGGTGGCAAATGGGTCCTCCCTTAATACGACCCCCCTTTATTAATTGATCTAAAATGGGTTTTTAATGTACTTTCCATCCCCTAGGGTTAGGTCTTGGAAAATTAAGCCAAGACACATTCGCCCTAGGTGGCGAATGGGTCCTCCCTTAATGAGGACCCCCTTTTCAAATTTCATTCTAGTGGGAATTTAATAAAGTTTAATTCCAAATCTAGTGTTGGCCTTAATTGTTTGAATTTCGAGGTTAATCTCCTAATTTAGTATAAATAAGGGGTTAATTCACATAGTTTCATCCTAGACTTTCAAGCACTCATGCATTATAGAAAATTTTAGTTCACAAGAGTGTTGCAAGAGCATTCATAAAGCGTTCCAAGGAATATTTTCAAGGTTTAGTGTAGCAATTCAAGATCATTTCATCATGTCAAGGGTTTGATTCATTCATGCATGTTGTCGAGCTAAGATTATGAGTGTAGCATTGAAGATCTATTGCAAGAATTGATTCACATCACATTCAAGGATTAAGATCTATATTCTTCATGACCACTTCATGTTAGTTTATAGATTTACATTACAAGACATCATCCAAGGTATATGCATTGCATATTCCATTCTTCAATTTCCTTATTTCATAAATTGGTTTAATTACCTACAAGGGGTTTGACCAAGGAAAACCCCTATTCACTAACAATCAACAATTTTTTCTTCCCTTGAATGTTTTTTTTTAGATTTACAAGTTGAAGAGAAAGTGGAGGAAAGATTTGGAGAATGTCAAATTTGTCATTCAAAGTGCAAGAACGAAGAATTGAAGCTATAAAATTAAGTACAGGTTTTCGTGAGCTGATAACTGAGAATCCAAAGTTGTAGACATCAAGGAAAATAACATGGATCTCAATTTTAGAAACCCTAACAAGGACCCATTCGCCAATGAAGGTGAATGAGTCCCTTGTAGCCTAGCTAAAAACAAGTTTTTGATAAGGTACACAACTTTTTATGCTCTAAAAAATTCCATCATAGTTGTTACAATAGTTAGGTATCATTTCTTATTGTTATTTGCATCTTATCATATACATAATTTAATGTTTCATAGTATAAATTAAGTGGTTCATCATCTTGATCCATTCATCTTGGTGGTGAACCCTCTATTTTTCCATGTTTCATTTTGGTGAACCCGATCCCTTTGAACATCTTAATTTCTGATTTGGAGTGCATTAAAACCATACATCCTAGTTTGAATTATATTTTCAATTCATTTAGGGTTTCGTCATTGTGCATTAGTTAACATTACATATAGGGGTTTAAATTTGCATTCTTGTATTGTTTAAATCTGAAAAATCCTAAAAAATTCATGCATGTTACATTGATTTTGCATAATGTTTGCATATTAGTGTACTCTTCATCATTGATATTCAAAAATTGATTCAAAATTGTGTTTCAAAAAGTGTCATATAGGTCATCATTTCACTTGCATTAGGTCATCAAATTCTGGAAATTTCTCTCATAAGAGTTATAGTTTGAAACTAGGCACAAAAGGCACATAAAATAACTTAAAAATTAAAGTTTTCACTTCTTTAAAAACCTGATCTAGGGCCCATTCTCCTTTACTAGAAAATGAGTCCATTGTCAGGCTAAGCGTGTACTTTCTGGCATCTAAAGAGCATCAAAAGTCACTCAGAAATCACCAGAAACATTTTTAAAATACCTAACTAGGACACATTTTCCCTTACTAGTGAATGAGTCCATGTTAGATCCTAATCTACAATTTTTTATAATTTGAATCCTCACTTTCAAGCTTCTATTTTCTGCTATTACTTTTCTATTTCAGTTTTCTAATTTTATGTTTCATCAAATTCATTGCATTTATCTTAAATTGCTTCATTCTAGTGCATTGTCAAAATTCTAAATTGCATTTACAACATTTCAATTTCAGTCTATTGCATTGTGTGAAATTTGAAAATTGCATTTCATTCTAGGTCATTTCATTGCATCAATGTTAGTATCTGTATTTTCCAAGTTTGCAAAGAAAGTGTTAGTCAATTAGCATGTTAGTCATTCATTCAATACATTTCCTAGTTATGAGAGTTTCTTAGTGCAAGAGCGTGAAAGTGTTAATTCTTTCCTTAAACCTACACCCCCTCTTATCTATCCTATTTTTGGGAATGATGTGATAGAAGAAGATGATAATATATATATTCGTGGTGACCATAGTTTCTCTTATAGAGATGATACCTCTCCTACATGTGACGAAGGTATTTCAATGTTAGAAGATGCACTAATTGAGAATCATGACATTTTCAAAAACTTTTCTTCTATAAACTCTCCTACATTTGAAGATATTATAACACAAGAGAGAGACATCATAGACACATTTCTAAACTTCACCTTACCTAATTTCCATTCCCCCTTTTCTTATGAGAATGATTTAGTTGAAGAGGATGATATTGTAAATGATGAGGATATGTTGGTGTTAGATGATCAAACCTTTAAGGCCTATAACAACCCTCTTTATCATCCTTCCCCTACTTATCCTATTTTGGAAGACACTAGGGAAAAAATGAATGAAATCATAAATGATAATGAAAATCATACTTGTTCTTCGATCCTAGTATCTCTCTAAGTTGTGAAGAAGATACCTTGATTGATGAAAGACCCTCTTCACCTAGGGAAACCCTTATTGAACAAGAATTCCAACCATTGTTAACTCCCTTACTTGTGATGAAGTTATTTTAGAAGAACCAATCTTTGATGGTCATGAACATCTAGCTTTTAGTTCTCCTAAAAACTCTCCTACTAGGGAAGATATCATGATGGAAGAAAATGACAACATTTCGGCTTCCTTAGATGATGGTGAAAAGATGATACTAGACTACCCTTTATTATAAATACATCAAACCAGTACCACTGAGGTTATGAATACACAAATCTCCATTAGATCCCCCTTAATTAATGTACCTCCTACATACCCTATGGGGCATCCTAAGAACCCTTTAATTATTTACCCATCCTCACAAAAACCTCAAGTTCAAAACAAACCCATGCTTATCCTCGAACTACCTAAGAATAATGTTTCGCAAAAATCGAATTATAACAATATTTCGCATACATATAACGTGAGGAATAATCTACAACCAAGAAGAAACATCTTCAAAATCCTTCCCATTACATAATCCTATCTTGCCTAGTCCTCTTTGTTTTCCTACACAAAGTGGAAAAGAGTACAATCCTGTTTTATAACTAAAGAATACGCTTGCTAAAATATCATTATGGCACCTTATCCAAGCCTCCCCTCATTACCATAACATGATTCAAAGTGATTTACAATAATTTCATATCTCTTCTAATGTGCAACTAAATGACATAACAACCATGATTCAAAGAATAAATGTTGACATTGTTTTCCACCAAACTGAGCTCCCTCCTTTTGAAGTGCAAAAACAAAATGATTCTTTCATGATAATAGCTACTTATAATAGAATGGGGATGAAGTGAACCCTTGTTGGAAGTGGCTCATCCTTAACGTGTGTATCATAAACCTTCTTCATAAGCTTAAAGTAGATAAAATCCAAATTCATCCTGATTCTTTATCTATTCGTGGGTTTCACAATGTAGGAAAACAACTGCTTGGAGTCATCACATTACCTATTCAGTTGGGAAAGTAACATTACAAACTCTAGTCCATGTTATGCCTCATGACCTTTCATATAATCTCCTTTTAGGCAGGCCATGGAATTATGAGATGAATGGGGTGCCTTCTACTCTTCATCATAAAATTAAGTACATCTATGATAACAAAGTCTACACACTTAAGGCCAATCCTCAACCTAAAAGTTGTTTGATTACTGAGAAAGAATGAAAAAATCCTTTGGAAGTATTGGAACAAGAAGAAAAAATGGAAGTCACAAAGGAAGAAGAACATGTAAAGAAAACTAAGGAAGTCACTAATTTTTGAGAAGATAATTGTGGTTCCTTAGATTTCACACCAACATTCATGGGAGAATACAAGATCATAAACAAATATTCTAAAAAGGGAAACTAAAAATAAATAATATCAACACAAAACTCAACAAAAAATTTGAAAGCATCCACCTCAACTATGTTAGAAGATCAAACAAGTTACACATCAAACTTTGATGGATTTTACTATGAGCAACCATTGAATCCGAAAGAAATGAAAAAAATTATGGAAGAGGTTATAAACTTATGAAACAACTTGGGTATAGTGGAAAAGGATGTGGTTCTAGAGAACAAGGTATTTATGTCCCTATAGAGCCTAACATGCAAGAAACAACTCATGGTCTTGGTTATTTCCATTTGATAGAAATCAAACCAACAAACAAACCTTCAATCAATATCAAAACTCTTACAAAAGATCTCCTAAACCAACTTTAACATTAGTGCATCCTAAAGTAATAGATACTAGTGTTCTTGATTATTATCCTTTGAAAGAAATGAAAGAAACAAAGAATTCCTTCCTTAATATTAATTTCATCATGCAAAACACTAATGCTTTGAATTTTATAGATTTTACACCCTCCTATAACAGAGAGTACAAAATATTTCAATCTAAAGAGTGTTGTGTAAGTATGAAACCTAATACTAAACAAGAGACATCTTTTTCGCAAAATACAACATCTTCCACTATTGATCAAGCAAGTATATTGTCGAGACTCCTCCAAGATCATTTGATATCCCTCCCTCTAAGAACACGAAAGAAATTTTACTACAAGAATAATTCATTTTGTACATATCATAGATTTCATGGTCATTGTACTAATGAATGCAAGCCTTTGAGTATTAAAATCCAACATCTTAAGGAGTTTGTTGCTCTTCCTTATGTGGGGTCACCTAATTCCTCTAATTTATTTTGATTTTCACTCTAGCATGCCTCTCATCAATCATTTCGATTCATCGTTGTCTGGCCCTAAGTGAGGGAAAGGGGTTAGATAGCCTTGTCCTCATATGTCACTTGTCTCTTTTTGCTAGTTAACCACCTTTCATGTATATATAAGAGAAAGCTTGGAATGTGACTAATATGCCTTAAGTTGGCTTGCATATGACATACTCATTTATCTTAAGCATTGTATTTGTGGGGGAAACGCTTCCTTCCTATTTCATGATGCAGCTTATTCCAGAAACATATGACTTGGCATAGGGATTTCTGAGGAAATCTCTCCTATCTTAGGGTAAAAAATTGGCTCCTTTAAAGAAATTCCTCACAGTGATGGTGTAGCAACCACTTTAAAGTGGGGGAATACACTGATGACATATTTTCACAAAATTTCATGGCGTGATTTTTCTTTTTTCTTGTGATGTGTTCTCTTTTGGTGGTGTCATTGGTTTTGATGTCATCCAAGAGTGTACAATCTAATGTCATGGAATGATGCAAATGAGGCATCCCATGGGTTATGATCTGACACTTTTGACTTGTCCTCTCTTGGAGACATTAGGCACAATTATCCCTAAGAAGAAGACCTTTACATGAACAAAGAAAAATCCGCTTTATCAAAATTTTACATAACAAAAGCATTACATCATAGTGCCTTATCGAAGTTGTTAGGAGGATAAATTTATTATTGTATGAGAGGCTAATATGATTCTCTCATTTTCCACCTCGTTTCTATAACTCACCTAGTGGAAAGACTGAGGTTCCACTACCCTAGAGTGAGTAGTGTATGTTATGGACAAACAACCCCACTCCACATCGCGTTGGAATGCTTATGCTTGATCCTTTGTGTTTATTTTTCTCCACCTTTGATAGGGTGTGATCATGTATCTTTTTTATTTCTACATACTTAAGTGTCTTATCTTTCTACTTTAGTGTGAGTTTGACATGGGTTCATCCTCTCACTAAAGTGGCGGAAAAATGTAGTAACAGAAAAAGTAGCCTTTTTCCCTTACTTGGTTTGATAATTAAAATCAAAACTAAATTAATGGTTTCTTGGAATAGTGTTGTAATGTTTTGTACACATACACATCATTCTAGGACCTTTATTTGATTGAAAAATACCTTAATTTTCCCTTTGTAAAGGTGTTGTGAAGTGTGGTAACACACTTTCACACTTTTCCAAGATTTATTTACTTAATTAAGCTTAATGGGCCTCTTCTTAATAAAATGTATTTAAATTTGTACCTTATTTAGGTGTTGTAAAGTGTTGTAAAGCACTTTCACATTTATCTATGGTTTTTTAATTAATTGTGGTTAATTGGAATTAATTAACCTCTTTAATTTGAATTTAAACCTTATTTATGACACCTCTCGAAGATCTATCCCGACACCCATAATTTAAATCATATAAAATTTAATTGGAAAAAAATTACGTCCTAGAAAGTGGTGCTAGAACCCATTTGTTAAATATCCAATATACTAAGAGGGGCGGTGAATCAGTATATTCTTAAACTTATTGAACAAATACCATCCAATCAATCCAAAGCATATGATAAT
Organism: Sequoiadendron giganteum; assembly: GCA_007115665.2. Taxonomy (NCBI): domain Eukaryota; kingdom Viridiplantae; phylum Streptophyta; class Pinopsida; order Cupressales; family Cupressaceae; genus Sequoiadendron; species Sequoiadendron giganteum. Next base: position 230,672,626 of record CM021105.1, on the reverse strand, counting down.
TAGGATAAGCAGAATCATCAACAGAACACAAGAGATACCCAAATTTTTACATGGAAAATCCAAAGTGGGAAAAACCATGTTGAGGATTAACTCACAATATATTATAACCAATTATAAGATATTACAAAATGGTGGCTCACTTCTAGGACTCACTATCCAAAATGGGAGACTTGCTGCCTACAAAATTGAAGTAACAAAAATGGTTAACTATCAGAATTGAATTGATAGAAGTACACCTCAAGTGTAGATTCAGTTCCTTTGTAGTTTAGATGAATTTTCATGCCAATAGATTACTCTTTTCCTTTTTTTCTCCCATATGTAATCTATTAATATTCACACAATCCAATACACATATACCCTTCTTCAACTCTACAAAGAAATCTTATATATATATTTGATTGTCAAGGATAAAAATCATGTCGACTTGAAAAATATTCTCAACCAATAATTCAAATGTGTGGCATGCTAAAATTGTCAACATGGATTATAAAAACAAAATTTAATTAGTTACATCTTTATCCGCTTGATAGGTCAACCAACAATAGACCTAATAGAAAAATTGTAGTCAACAAAATAATACTGGTGATAGCCATGATCAATGGTGTGCACAATTCCCTATCCATGTATGCAATTATCAATTATAGACCATTTCCTAAAATTGAAGTAGAAGTTATTTACCGGAGAGGATTCTGGAGAAAATAATCAAAGGTTGGTCCTCTATTACCAGTTAAGAATACCTGATTGGCATGATGCAATTGCAACTCATATATCATGGTGACATCAATGACAAAAAAAATGTTAACAAGGGATATGATCTTCTTCATTCTTCCAACACCATTCACCCTAGGTGGCGAATGGGTCCTCACTTAATATGATCCACCTTTATCAATTGATCTGAAATGGGTTTTTAATGTACTTTTCATCCCCAGGGTTAGGTCCTAGAAAACTGAGCCATGACCCATTTGCCTTAGGTGATGAATGCGTCCTCCCTTAATGAGGACCCTTTTAAAATTTCATTCTAGTGAGAATTTAATAAATTTTACTTCCAGATCTGGTGGCATCCTTAATTGTTTGAAAATCAAGGTTAATCTCCTAATTTAGTATAAATAAGGGGTTAATTCACATAGTTTCGTGCTAGACTTTCAAGCACTCATGCATTATAGCAAATTGGAGTTCACAGGGGCATTGCAAGAGAATTCATAAATCTTTTCAAGATAAATTTTCAAGGTTTATATTATCAATTCAAGATCATTTCATTATGTCAAGGGTTTTATGTATTCATACATTTTGTTGAGCTAAGATTGTGAGTGTAGCATTGAAGATCTATTGCAAGCATGATTTCACATCATATTCAAGGATCAAGATCTACATTATTCATTGCCACTTCTTCACAAATTTACATTACAAGACATCATCCAAGGTATCTGCATTGAATATTTCATGCTTTAATTTCCTTATTTTATCAATTGGTTTAATTACCTATAAGGGGTTTGACCAAGGAAAACCCCTATTCACTAGCAATCAACAAGTTTTTCTTCCCTTGAATGTGTTTTTCAGATTCATAGGTTGAAGAGCAAGTGGAGGAATGATTTGGAGCAAAATTGTCAAATTTTTCAAGTGCAAAGTTATCATTCAAAGTGAAAAGATAAAGAATTGAAGCTACGGAACTAAGTACAAGTTTTCATGAGCTGATAACTGAGAATCTAAAGGTCAAAACATGAAACAAAATAACCCAGATCTTTGTTTTAGAAACCCTAACAAGGAATCATTTTCTATTGAAGGAAAATGAGTCCTATGTAGCCTAAAAATAGCAAGCTTTTGACAAGGTACATAGCTTTTATGCTCTAAAAACTTCCCTCATAGTTGCTATAATAGTTAGGCATCATTTTTTATTGGTATTTGTATCTTATCGTATACATAATTGAATGTTTCCTAGTGAAAATTAAGTGGTTCATCATCTTGATCCATTCATCTTGGTGGTGAAGCCTCTATTTTCCTATGTTTCACTTGAATGGCCAAGAACGAAGTTTGCAAATATATAGGAGTGGAAGGAAGAATATAGGATTCTTCTTAGCACATTCCAAATGGTTGAAAAGGTCAAAGTTTCAAGGCCTTTAACTCAAGAAAAGAAAGAGAAATTTTCCAATGCCTAGGTAGAGATGAAGTGGTCAACTCAAGAAACTAGAGGTCATTAAATAATTCTTAAAAAAATCCTTACTTTCTCTCCAATGTTAGATAGATAAAAAAAAATCTTATGCTCATATTAGCTGGAGTTCTTACTTTTTTGAAAAATAGTTATGTAACTATAGCAAGTTCTTATATGTGAAATATAGTTTTTTAACTCTTATATAGTCATTCTTCTACCGTAACTCAATGTATTCAACCATTTTTAAGCAATTCCAATGTATATTATGGACTATGTACAGCTGAAAAACATATTTTTATCAATGTCTCAACACTTTAGCCTTCAACATTATGTTCTACTATATGTAATTCAATGCTTGATGTTTATTTATATGATTTTCACAACATGGATCCTCAAATATATGTCCCATTTTTAGCATAATTTGAGCAAAAATGCATATTTGATGTAGGTTGTAGTTTGTATTAGTGTGTTGCTCACATCCTTAAAAAAAATGCAAAAACTTAACCTTTCTACAAAAAACTCATACATTAGTTTGCAAAAAATTGGAGCTATACCTTTTTCTAAATTGATTTATTGAACATTTGTATGTTAAAAAATAGCAACATAAGTCCAAATAAACAATTGGTGCATCACCCTCATAGTCTTAGGTTCATTTCATGTCATTTTATGTCTCTTTTCTTTAGTATCAATAGTAGCATAGATTAGAATACGTTAGTACCAAAGGGAACCAACCCTCTATAGATATTCACTCCAAGCCATGTACAACCCACAAGTCCTGGAGTGTTTCCATGTTTCACTAGATTGTTGAGTCAAGTACTTGATAGGGTACAATTCCTACTAACAATAATTTTTGGCACACACGATAGGAATGAAAGTTATTTTTTCAGTTTTATATAATAGTCATTACACTATTTTTCTAGTGTGTACAAAAGTGTTTCTAGAATTTAAGAGATGTCACAATACATACCCAATGACTTTAGAGATCTATTTTTGAAGGAATCAATACAAAAGTGAAGAAGAACGATAAAAAATCGAGGGATTTTAGAAACATTCTCCTACTTTCAGCTCTTTCCACTTAGAAGAAGAAGTAGAGTAGTTAGAAAGGTGTAATAATAGCAATGAGATTGATTTCTACACCCCCTCCTAGTAGGAATTTTCATATTTTTTATAAATTAATCACCTTTGGTTCCTATGGCTACACCTAGGAATCATGGTTTTGTTCCATTCAATCAAGGCAACCCACTCAACTTGTAGTAGAATGATAGCCTTGAAATGCATTCCATTGCATACTAGTGAAAATAAAACTACACCTAATGAGCACATAAATATGTAGCTACACTTTGCGAAGTCCATCATATCATTGAAGAAAGTGTTGTAGTTAGATTACTAGCAACATCTTTGAAAGGAAAGTATTTATGATGGTTTAGAGAGTTAGGAGTGAACTAAATCAACACTTTGGACCAGTTGGGTAAATTTTTATGCAATAATTTTGAAGATAAACCTACCATTTTTTATTATTGGAGAATCTTACTACAATCAAGAGGGCTCCCTATGAATACATGATCGATTTCAAGAGTTGTTCCCAAATGACTTGGGATAGAATCCCACAAATGGTAAGATTATCTCTTGAGCATGAAATATTATATTATTTGAGAGCTCTAAATATTAATGTTTCAATCATGATATAATCTATGGTGGGGGTATAATTCCATGTGCTTTTGACATAGCAATAAGCGCATAAAAAAGCCTCATTTAGGTAGGTAAAATTCCCCAAGACCTCCTATGTATGTTTTCCCTTAAATACGACCAACCATGTTTATATATAAACCCCCATAGTCTATGTACCTACTATACCAACAATAAATAATTAGTCATTGGCTTTATAAAAGGCCATCCCAACTTTATCATTCAAATTCCAAGAGGTAAAAGGTCTTCTCCAAACCTTTGGCAATGAAATTGTGAACCTCAAGAGGTAGAAAAATCAAAATTATAAACCTTATTAATCCTCTTACCAAGCTCAATATTATCCAAATCAGTCAAGTAGGCCTCCATATCATCCCAATAACCAAGTCCAAAGACAAGCTCTTAACCCAAGGCCTTATCAAGTATACAATCCTAATGTTGTTGACTCTTCAAGAGAAATTGTACATGTACTAAACAATATGACACAAGATTATGAGTGGTGTTTTCCAATTAACCAACCAAATAATCAAAACACATGTTTGAATGGAGTGATAAACCAGGTTCTTATGGTGAAAAAAATTTGTGAATGTGCATTCAAATGAAATTTTAGAAGCACCATTGCAGCAAGGTGAATCACAAGAACAAGTACAAAATGAATCAACCTTCATGAATTAACAAGGAGAATAAATATGAGGGGTGAATTATCCTTATTCATCTATTGCAACTAATGCAAGTTCATATAAAATTGCTGCATATTTGAGACAATAAGATGACAAGGATTTTATTCAAGCTCCCCAAGTGAGCCGAGGAGTTGGTGGTACATCCAATGGGTCAAATGTGTATATTTTTCCAAGAAATCAAATTATGGCCAACAAAGAACAACCAAGAGAAAAAGGAGACAATGTCGTTCCTAAATAGAAAAAAGGCTAGTGTAGTTGCATTCAATATTTTAGAGCACATGAGGAAGGAGAATATTATTATTTCATTGTGGGATTCATTTTCCATTCTTGACCAAAAGGATCTCTTGCAAATTGCCTTATCAAACTTGAATGTGTCACATGAGTTTTCTAATGATCAACACAAATTGGTGCTCACTAATACACCCCAAGTACCCCAAGAAAAGAAGTAACAACAAGAAAAATAGGAAAATAAACAACCTTTCTATATTTATTTCATAATTGGAAAGAATCTAGTTCATAATTCCATGATAGAATCAGGTGCTAGTAGTCCAGTTATGCCAAAACAGATTATAGATAGGCTGGATATTCAATATGATCCACTTGTAAAAGGGGTTGTGTAGTTAGATGGAACAACCATAAATATTTTAGGAGTTATCAAAACTTGTAGTCTCACCTTGCATTCTTGTCCAAAATTTTCCATCACTTAATATATCTATGTAATAGACATACCACCGTACTTTTCCTTATTCCTTTCTAGGGAATTTATTACAAAAATAGGTGACTACTTATCTTCCTATTGGTCCCATATGTTGTTTAGAACAAGATGTCATACCAAGGTAACCATAAAATCAAAACCAATACCCAAAGACTACATAGTAGCATATGTCCCTAGTTTTGTTAATGTAAAATTAACCATCATTGATCAAGAAGAACACCCTGATGTCCATGAATCTAATACACTAATTGATAGCATTCCTAACATACTACTAGATGAGTGGGTAGCTATAAAAAATATAGCTAGTTTATATTAGCAAGTATAATAAGTTGGTTTGGGTGTCTATTTAATGCATGATGTTGATTAGGTGATGCCTAACCTTGTTAAAAGTGACAAAAAAGGTGTAAACCATAATCAAATAAACTGTGGCAGATTTATTTTGATGGATCAAGGAGAAAAAATGGTGTCATTGGATGTGCGATGCTCATATATTCCAAAGGTGAGAAATACTATTCTTCCTTTTTCTTTATTTCATTTGTACAAATAATATAGTTGAGTAAAAATTATTAACTCGTGGTCTAGAATAGAAAAAGAAGAGGAAAATCAGTTCTATATAGGTATTTGGTGATAGTGAACTCATTGTAAATTAGGTAATAGGTATTTATGTCACTAAAAATTATATGTTGAAGTCCTACAAACATAGAGTATGGGATTTTATTGAATAGTTTGATATTTTTAATATGTTGTTTGTGCTTATAATAAACAACAAATGTGTTGATAGGCTGGTTCTGATAGGACCATAATATGACATACCAAGTAACATCATCAATGACAAGGTACAAAAGTAAGTAAAATTTGTAGTAATACCTTCTATATTTGATAACAACATTCATTGGAAAGTGTTTAATAGTGATCAACAAGTCATTATTTTTTGAGAGAAGAGGTTTATTTTTCAACTTGTAATCACTTTGGAATCTATTTTTAGTTATGATTATTAGGTAGAAAAGGGGAAAAGCAGCATGCACATAAAAGAAGAACACTATGAAGAGGTTGAAATATTCAAAGGTAAGATTCTCAAGTTGGGTAAGGTATGTACCAAGGAAGAAAATGAAGCTTTAATTTTTCTTTGTCAATAATTTCATGATAGTTTTTTCTTGGGAATATTATAATTTGAAATGTTTTGACCATAAAATTTCCCAACAAACTATTGATCTTGAACCCAATGTAAAACTAATGAGACAAAAATAAATACCATTAAACCCCAAGCTTGAGCCACTAATGGAAAAAGAGTTGAAATTTTTGATTGAGGGTATTTTTACAATCAAACACACCTCATGGATGTCCAATCTAGTTCTTGTTAGGAAGAAGAATGGAGAAATAAGGATATGTGTAGACTTTAGATACCTAAATAGAGCCTCACTCAAATACCACTACCCAATGCCTTTTATGGAGAAATATTTATAGGTTGCATCAAGTTCTAACATTCTTTCATTTCTTGATGGATATTTTGGATCTAATTAAATTTCAGTGAAGGAAGAAGACTAGTACACAATAGCCTTTACTACCAAATGGGGAACCATGGAATATAGGAAAACTCCTTTTGGTTTTTCAAATACTAGGGAAATTTTTCAAAGAGCCATGGACATGGATATCTAGGGGTTAATGTATAATATTGTGTTTGTATATCTTGATCTTTTCATTATTTTTGGAAAGGATGCTAAATAACACTTTTCTCACCTCAAGTAGAATTTTTATAAGTGTAGGGAATATGGCATATCGCTCAATCCAAAAAAAATTATATGTTTGTCAATGAAGGTAAGATCATTGGTAATGTAGTCTCAAAACATGGAATAGCTATTGATTCTGAGAGGGTAAGCGCCATTCTTTCTTTGTCTTGCAAAGTCATAAGAAATTTTTGCAAAATTTCCTTGGAAGAATAAATTATGTAAGAAGCTTTATACCTAATATAACAAACCTTTTGAAGCCACTAATTTTTATGTTGAAAAATAATGTAATTTTTAGCTAGACAAGGGAAGTAAAATTTAATTTTGAAGCCATTAAGAAAGCTATAGCAATAGCACCTACTCTTGTAAATCCTAATTTTTCTAAGGATCTCATAGTATATTCTTTTGGAAGCTTGGAAACTATCTCAACTGTGTCAGTAAAACATAAAAAATATGGTTTAGAATAGTCCATAGCATTCTTTGGTCAAGGCTTGGAGGGCTACGAGGAAAGGTATACATTTGTTGAGAAACATGTACTTTTTGTGATGAGGAGCATTAAAAAGTTCATAAAAAAAAAATTAAATAATATAATTCATTTGATGGTTGCTCACCCAAGTGTAAATATATTTTTGTTGAGTAAATACAAATGACAAGAAATTTGGTTGGATAACCAAAGTAATGGAATATGATGTGGAAATCAAAGTGACAAAGTTGGTAAGAGGTAATGGAATATGTGAACAACTAGTTGTTGGGTTATAAAATGACAAGGAAATACAAAATGAGGTTGTCTTCATATCTAGTTGAGATCACCAAACAACTGCACCTTTAAATCATACAAGTTGGACACATGAAATGGTCCATTATCTTTAAATAGGTGAGTACCAAAGGGAACAAACCCTCTTTGGAGATTCACTCCAAGCCATGGGAAACCCACAGGCCCTATATTTTTTCCATGTTTCACTAGATTGTTGATTCAAGCACTTTGCAATGTAGAAATCCTAGTGACATGAATATGATTGTTCTATTATGTTCCCATTGGGTATAAATGCAACTCCTAAGAACTCCCAAGGCTCACAATTCTAGTATGTCCTACTTTTCTTGCTAAAATTGGTTATGTTGTCAAGACCCTAGTAAGGAAATATAGAGGAAATCAAAGAACCAAATAAACTTTCAAAATAAACCAATAAGTTAAGAAATATATTATAAGAAAGATAAAAAATAACAATTATGCTAGAATCCCCTAGATCATGATCTCATGGGAGGGGGTTTGGCATCTAGGGTATGGTAAATAGAAAGGGAGATCTTTAAAAGAGATTCTTTAAAATATGTGACTAATCAAAGTGATCCTATAATAAACACCATGGGAAGCATAAAAGGGTTAGTGTAATACCTAATTCTTAACTTCCATGCCCAAAGGAGAAAATATAATAGAAGCTAGAGAGGAAACTCAACTAAAAAACTAATTGAATAGGATGGAAAGAGAATGGAAGAAAGACACTAGAAAAAAACATAGGAGAAACATAATCTTAAAAGGATGGAAAAAGAATAGAAGGTTGAGAGTGAGAGCTCCAAGAAGGGTGATACTAAGTGGGTCAATGTTGGTGCTACCAAAATTAAAAAACATTATGTAAAGGTGGGATTCCAAATTAAAAAAAGAACACACCAATGTGGGTGCTACCAATAAGGAAATAGAAATTTACCAAACTCTAAAAGAAACTAAATCTTGAAAAATAAAATTTAAATTTTAACAAAGTTAATAGTAAGTATAGAAAGGTATGGGGTATCAAGGAAGGACTTAGAAGAAATTTTTAGGATTATATAAGCCCCGCCACTTCCACCTTTAATTAAATCACCAAAGTTACAATTGGATTCAATTAATATTTAAATTATAGTTGAAGAATAATTAATATTTAAATTATAGTTGAAGAAAGTTTTAAAAAGTTACTAAAATGTCTAGATAAAATGCAACCTTTAATATATGATGTGGATTATTTAGATAAGTTAATTAAGAAAAGTGTGAGAAAATTAAGAAAGGATGAGATATCTAGAGAAATTAAACCTATGTTCAATTTAGGAAAATAATTATCCTCAATAACTAATCAAATATCATTTATAAATGAGAAATTATCTCCTAAAACAAAATGCCACTTTGAATAATTACATCCCTTAGACGAGGAACCATCCCATATGTCATATAATCCAAGAATGATTTTAACACAGTGTGCAAATGAATAAATGAATAAAGCATTAGATCCATAGCAGTAGCTTCTAAAATATTGTGAATCTATATTGAGGAAGGAATATTTTGACATTCAATTATCAAGAGTTAAAGAGGAGAGAATAAACTAGTACAAAAAATAAATTTTAAGAAGAAAAAGGAAAAAATACCACAAAGAAGAAGAAAACCCTAAACCAAGATGGACTCCCCAATTAAATTACTAGTATTTGGAAAAGATACCAAAAAGGCTATGGATCACATATAGATTTTATAATTAATTTGAAAAAAAAAGCATAATAAAATATCAAGCCTAATTGTTTAACTTTGTGGGAACATTGAGGAATGATACTATCAACTGGTATAGAAAGACTTATCCACAACATGATAAAGAGTGAGAAGAAATTAAAAATGAATTCTTGGCCAATTTTGAATCTATAAAAGATCCCAAAAAATCATTAGTAAAATGAGAGATTTAGTTCAAGAAGGAGAGCCAATAAAATACTATGACCTATGGTTTAAGGAAGTATCAAGAAAATTAGGAGATCCATTAATGAAAAACCAATGTATAGAATGGTTTTTTTTAAGACTAATTATTGAGATTAAAATATTATTGTATGGAAGGTTATTTAACACATTAAGAAGTGGTAACCCTATCCTACCAAACAGAAGCACAAAAATAGAGAAGAAAAGAAAAGGCTAGTGAAATAAAGTAACAAAAAAATTAAAATTGGAGTTAGAATAACTAAAACTTAAGCAGAAGATAATGGATAAATAGGATATTTTCCCACAAAGGAAGATGAAAATTTTTTTTTGCACATATTATTCAAGAGAGGGTCATATAAGAAATGAATTCTCAATCATCAAAGGAGAAAAATGAAAGTTGTGTATTGAGGGTAGACTTAAAAAAACTCCAAGGAGAAATCAAGAAATTTATTATTGCATCTATGGATAATGGTATGACCAGGAGACATATGGGTTCCCTTTACTCTTCAAACTTAAGGAAAGAGAAGAAGAATAAGAATAAAAATGTGATCCATGGTATAACCATCACCATACCAATAAAAAAAATTTAGATCAAAATATGGCCTATGTAAAGGGGCTTGTGGTGAGACCTCCTTACAACCAAGATTGTGAATGTTGGAAACCTAGATAAAGGAATCAAAGAAATATCATCACCCTCAAAAATAAACCTCTACAAAACTAAACATGGAGGATATAAGATATGAACCATAGATAAAATTTAGAAGTGTGGTGACTTCCTATTCTATCTAGGTCATTCAATTATGTCCTAGGAATCCTAATTAGATTGACTAACAACCTCACAAGGTGAGTCAATTCAAAATGAGGAATACATAGGAAGGGGTTCACCACCAAGCAAATGCTTGAAAAAGAAAAATGAACATTCAACCTACAAAACCTAGTTATGCAAGCTAAATGAAGTATGCAAATAATGAAAATATGCAATAGGAAGATATGATGTGTGTACCTAGGAAGTTTCGAGATGTTGTGAGGATTCTGGAACCATAAAGAAGTTGTCAAAATGTGCCTTATAGAACTAAGATGCCCAAAATGGCTTATTAGTCCTGCTACTATTTTTCGAGGAAAATACAAAATATTTGGATGTTGGAACAAGATCTAAAATAATCTCTGAAAGATATTATTGGGAGGAATAAGACACCCAAGGTGGTGTATTAATCCCATTCTAAATTTTTGAAAACTCTAAATGTGATCATGAGCTCCAAGGTCTACACTTGCTTCTTCTTAGATCTCAAGGTCTAAAACTTCTAGATCTGACCTATAGGTGAGTTTCCGTGAAGATGAAAACTGTGTAATGCAACTTTTAAACTTTTACAAATTTGCACTCCAAATGATCTTCAAGTCTTCAACCTAGATCTACAAACACAAATACACAATAGAGGGGAAAACGTATTGATTGTTAGTGAATAGGGTTTTCCTTTTTCAAACCCCTTGTTGGTAATTAAAACTTGAAATAAAATAAAGTAATGAAGAAAATGGTGAATGAACAACATGCAATTCTACAACTCACCAAGCCCTTGTAAATTCTACAATCTTATATGAAATGGTTGAAATGGATAGGGATCTTGAAATGCTTGATAGATCTTGAATTGCTTGTTTGGTTGAATGAAAACCCTACATCACAAATGTTAGCACAAAAACACACATGATGCAAGAAGATCTTTGATATGATGATTGAATCTTGATGATGGCTCCAAATGCTTGATTATTTTCTCTTGAATCCTCTTGATCTCATAAATTTTCCTTAGGAATGGATACTCAAATTTCTAGGATGATCTCATGAATTATTAGGATGAAAATGAAGGAATGAACCTTGTATTTATAATCATTCTTAATATCCCAAAATTATATCACACCAAGCTAACATATGAATTCATTAAATGAAGGACGCTAAATCTCGCTAGAATTTGAATTTAAATTCCAAAAATGACTCGTAGGGCATCTTAGTCCCAAGTGATGAAACTTGGGGCACAAAAACAAAAAAGGGGCCCAATTAAGATGCCTCAAAATTAGGGTCCCAAGACCATAGGGGGACAAAGATGCCCTAGGTGGCATTTTATTCCTGACTAAAAATTAGGGCACACAGATCAAAATCATTAGGATATCATTTATGCATTGGAGAATCTCAAAAAATTTCCAGAAAAAGATGTCATTCATAGGGCTTGCGGACACAAAATAGGACCAATTAAGCCATAAAGAAGGATAAATAAAGAAATGTGGTCCCAAAAAAGTGTGAAAATGCAATGGTATGCATTTTACTACACTACATTTACCCCTCACTTTGGTGAGAGGATGAACATGCTTCAAACTCACACTAAAGTAGCCAACCATGCAATCAAGAGGATTTCAAATGTACAAATGCTAGTAATATAGGATGACAACGATCAAGAGGGATGATCAAGCCCTCAGGATCAAGATCCTATGGCAGACCAACATAGGCACAAAGTAACATGCTTGTAGATGATATATGAAGCCAAAATCAGATCACAGACATACACTGTCAAAGAAAAGGAAAAGGAAAAGGAAAAGGACAAGGAAAAGGAAAAGGAAAAGGAAAAGGAAAAGGAGAAGGAAAAGGAAAAGGAAAAATAAAAAGAATTGCAATGGATCAAGCTTCGACTGGTTATCCAACACGGTGGATCGGGTCTAGGCTTGAAGAGGGTTTGCAAGTGGAATGTGATGTCCACCATACAAACTAAATTGCACACTCACAAGAGCTAGTGGGAGCTAAGTGTCCACTAGGTGAGCCCTAGGGGTACCATATCAAATCCATACCTCCATGACTTTAATAAGGTACAAAAATGCATGATCACAAGGGCTATTGAAGATAGTTGTTCACTAGGTGAGCCACAGGGGTCCATATCAAATCCATACCTCCATGACTTTAATAAGGACAAAATGCATGCTCACAAGGGCTAGTGAAGCTAGTTGTTCACTAGGTGAGCCCTAGGAAGTCCATATCAAAGTCATACCTCCATGAATTTAATAAGGACAAAAGGAAAATGCAACAAGAAAGAGGGATGTTCAAAGGGATTTTTCTTAGTTCATGAAAGGTCCTAATCTTAGGGGACATTGCTCCTAATGTCTTTAAAAGAGGACCAATCAAAGGATAAAAGATTCACAACTTAGGGAATGCAGTGTGTCACATCACTACTAAGAGGAATGTAATATGCTAAGATGGATCACACTCTTGAAGGATATTACTCCCAATGTCACCACAAAGAGGAAAACACATCGTATGAAGTAAGAAAATCACATCAAGGAACATGGAAAAATGAAAATGAAATCATGCAAAAATAATGCCAATGTATGCTCCCACTTTAAAGAAATTTCTAACACCATACTGTGAGAAATTACTTTAAAGTAGTCAAAAGATGAAAAGGAAAAGAGGGTTTCCCCTTAAAAATACATAAGGGATCTGTGGATTTGGGTTTAGTATCTATCTTTTTTGTAGTAATATTAAAGAGCTCGAAACTGCCATCATTCCCCAAATACACTTAGAAGTGGAAGAAAGACACGAAGAGATCAAAAACAAAGAAAATCCTTTTGGGTCAACATGGAAGAGACATATGGTGTCTTGATGCCTTACATCATCCCAAAAAGCAAAATACACGACAAAAATGAAAAGACAAAGAAAAGCTTACGACATATAGAATAATGAAGGGACAAATAAAGGAATGCACGAAGAGGGAGAAACATCAAACAAAACATCATGGGGGATCATGAAACGCACATGCAAGATAAAATGAAAAGAATGGCTAGTAAGGCACATGCGAGTCAACCTAAAGTAAGTAATCCACCTCCCAATCTCATTCTTCTTAAGTGGAAGGAAGATAATATACTGAAGGGACAACAACAAATGCCTTACTAGGACAAGGTCATCCACTTCTTGCCCCCACTGAGTGCAAGACAAGAATTGGCCAAGGTAGGTAATGAGAAGGGTCTTGTAATAATGAGAATATCAAGATTCTATAACTATTACATGACAAGGGGTCCGATTTTAAGGGACTATTTCTATTATATAAAACCTTTTAAATTCTTGTTTTAAGGTGTGACATGCATCAGTACGGTGACCAGAAATTCTATGATATTTGCAATAAGGTGGGTTTTTTTCTTAGGATTTGGAAATCAGTTTTCAAGCATGGGTGATAATGTAATAATTCCTTGACTTAAAAGGATATGTAAAGTTCTCTCAGTTGAAGATGGTTGACAAGGGTATTGAGGTTTCTTTATTTTATGAGATTTTTTTCTCTAGCTCGATTCTCCAACTTTTGTAGTTGAATAAGGAGGAGGACCTAAAGAGATCCTATCAACCTTATCATTTTTATGAGTCATGGGTTTTTATGTAGGAAGAAGGATATTCATATCAGGATGTGAATCAAATATCACCATACCATCACTACGAAGCTTTAGGTATTCTTTAGATATTCTTTCGTTGTGAGGGGGATCTTGATATCCTAACCCTTTTGTGTTTTTAGTAGTTGGAACTTGCTCTAGGAGTTGATGAATTTCATGTTTTCTTGTATCACATTCTTGTTTTCTCAAGATTGTGAATCCTTTTCCATATTTTTCTTTGAGATTGATTAGAGTGTTTGTTACTTTGTTATCATAAAATGGTTGAGTGTTTTCTTGTTTAGAAGAACTTGGTTCACCTATTATAGGGAACTTAGGGTCAATTTTTTTTTTAGTTTCAAGATGTAAGTACCAAACATCTCAAGAGGTGGTATTGTAGGGGGATTTGGTTGTTTCATGGATGGGTAAAAGGATGCAATATCTTCAAGTTTGTTAAGGAAATCATTGAGGAACATATTCATGCTAACATCATCTTCTCCAATGATGTCAACATCATGAGGAGGACATGCATTAGGATTTGATTGAGCATGAGTGTGTTCAATATCATTAGGATCATTACCAAATGCACAACTTGACACATCTACCAAATATTTTAGGGACATCCACAATTTTCCAAAGCACATATCCATGATGCAAGATTGAAAAAATGCACATGAAATAAAATAAATTGAGATAACAACTATTATGCAAACTAGAACAAAAAATTGAAGGCATCCCATAGAAACATAGAAAAGAAATTTTAAACCCTAAAAACTAGATATTCAAAGTCAATAGGGACTATGTTGGAATCAAGGAACACTAAGAAGGGGGTGAATCATTGTTCTACAAATTTTAACTTTATTGATCTGATCCTTCAAGTATTTATAACATTCAATCAAAAGAAATATTCATGAACATAAAAAAAACAACCACAACACCATAACACAAGAATTTTTACATGAAAACCTTGTTAGGGGAAAAACCACGGTGGAAGGCCAATCCACAATATTATCTGAGTATACTCAAAAATGTTTTATAGAATGGGAATGCACTTGCATTCAGGCACACTGCATATAGCTCACTGCTCAAATAAGACTCATTATCTTACAAGGATAATCAAATTAAATCCATTTAAGAAATTGAACTGAGAAAATAGCATCTACAAATACTTGATTATAGTTCTGGTTAGGCTCAATAATAGATCTTCTATCCTTCTGACTGATTATGTGCTTTTGCTCTACTCTGCTCAAACTCACATCAAAAAATCCTTAATGCACAAGTGAAACTATGCATAATCACTTTGTAACCCTTTTTATATCCGCAAAACACATCAAAAAACACCTTTTTCATATCTCAAAATGATATGATTGATCGCTTATATATATTTGCGACTAAGAATTTAATTGCTTGATGTTGGCTCAAAAAAAGTATGAAAATATATTCAAACTGTCAGCTCAATCCATGATTAATTCTTGATGCGTACTAACCAAATTCAGCCACAACATAGTGAGGACCTAAATGATTATTGTCGAACACAAAAATACTTAAACAATTACTTCTCAAACATATGCAACACATTATATCCACGAAGTCAGATTTCTGCATTGATAAACAAGAAATTAATTAACCAAATCTTCTAACTTACATACTAATGAATGTGCACCCTGGATAAGATACTACATACACCAAAATATCTTCCCTGAGATCCACAACTCAAAATAGTAACAAAAGTTCTTCATGTGAATCAATGAACAAAAAATTGTCGAATGCTTTTTTCTTTCTTGATTGTCTTCAATCTGACTATCAATATGATCAAATGATGACGTGCAGATCCAATCACTGACTAGGGTTGCCATCAATTACGACACCAAATGATATTTGCAGTGTCTCTTTCCAACAATCTCCCCCTTTAGCATTGATGGAAAAACTTAGTGAAAAATGACTAAGTGTCAGATCAATACCAACAGGAATTACACTACCAACTTCAAACTTTCAAAAACACAAATCTCCCCTTGAGATGATTAAGACATTTTTCATTGTCTCATTCTCCCCCTTTGACATCAATGGAAAAGGTAGGAATCCGCATACCAAAAATCAAACAAAATTGTTGTGAATGGACTTCATATGTACAAAGATGCTTCTTCAACTTACATAAACTTGAAAAAATCTGCAAAATATTTCTTCAACGGGATAAAATTTGTGTCCCAAACCCTTTTGAGACTCCCCAAAATTGTTATGTGACCAAAAAATAAGTAATATTGTGTGTCTATAGACTCAAGGTTCACTAGATCACTAACTTCCATAGCATCCTTTGCTTCCTTTAATGAACTCAATATTATCTCTATCTTCAAACCAATTAGGCCTCAAAGATCACATGCTCTTTCCATAGTTCTATCATTTTCATGCTTCAAGCTCCTTATCTTTTCAAGCAGAGATATCATCTGGCCTTCTTTCTTTCCAACACCACTAGCCAAAGGATCAAAAGCTTCAAAAATAGAAGCTAACTATTTTTTAGGATCCTGAACCTTCTTCTCATTGACCTCAATAAATTTAGACAAAGATAAACATGACTTATATATCTTTCCACCTTCAAATAGACCACTTTGAATATTCTTCACATAGGTGGCTAGTAGATTTTTATCATTGACAATCATTCCTTTCAACCTATTGAACGTTTTGGCATCAAACTCCTTCAGAACTTTAACCATGACTGACTTCTCAAGAGACTTGAAATGAGTACTTACAGAGTTAATGAGCTTCTTCAGTTCATCGAAGGAGGAACCAGACCGATCCTTGAGATGAGTAGGCATTATTTTCTCTAGAACTTCAAATGCAAGTTTTAAGAGTTCACTATCCTCAATATGAGACTTCAACAATTCTTCTCTAGCCTTCGCCTGGGAAAATGATGCTACTTTCATTTTCTGAATTGGGGAAAAAGTGGATAGGTCGATAGGATCTTCAACCAATTCAGGGTCAAATTCTTCCTATTTCTCTACTAGAAATTTCTTCACTACCTCTACAATGTCTCTTGCTTCTACTGGAACTTCCTTTACATCAACTTTCTTTTCCTCAACCATTGTTTCCTCAGCTACAGATTCTTGCTTATCTTCAAGAATCTCAACTTTCTCAACCGATACAATTTTAAGAGCTTCAATCTCCATAAGTACTTCTGAATTATATATATCAAGAGGAATCTAAATATCTTCAATTGTATCTTCCTTTCCTTCTTCTTTTGTTGGATCAGATGAGGCATCATGTGTTTCCTCAAAGATAACATCTATGTGTATGGAAAATGTGTATCTTGCAATGTTATCACAACACACCTTCATGGAATGCATTACTTAAAAGGAAATCAAAATCAACAATAAATGAAACTACAACCTATCCTTTTAACTTGTCCCATGGATCTCTAATCCCAAGGAATCCTGCAATTTATGCTCTTAGATCTTGTTATTATTGCACAATAACCTACAACGATGAAAACTTCAAGAAACAAGATGCTTAAAATGAAATCTACATTCCTATGTTGTTGGATTTTCAATAACTTGATGCATAAAACTAAATGATCCTAGGATGATAATGATACTAAAATCTAAGTGTTGAGATGATGATGAAGATAAAATTAAAATGCTAAATGGAAAGTAATGAAAACTAAACTATCAAAATGAAAATTCCATTATAACCTTAAAATTGAACTACAAATGCAAACTACACTAGAATTCTCTCTAATTCTCTCAAATTTGCACTAGAATTTAGTAGCATAAACTTGTCTAATCTTCATGTCCTCAAAATTTTGTAGAAAAGGTTCTATTTATAGATTTTTCAAGCCTCCAAGTGATGTGGCAACAACGGTTGATCATGATTGTGATCTTGCGGCATCAACGATAGAGCATTAGGAGGTTAGAGGGAATCAAGGAGATGGTTCCCTTCCATAAGACAAATTTCCAAGTGTAGAAAGGAATCGAAGAGCCAGAGAAGCCATGTGTCTTAGGTTTTTCAAAATTGTTTAGAAATTTGTTGAGGATAATCCATATTTTTCAATTAAAAAAATAATCCATTTGTGAGACACATGATGAGGCGGCAAGTGAGTTGGAGGAGGTTAGAAGAAAGTTGTAGGAATGTGATTGAATTGCATTTAAAAATTCAATTTAATAGGAGAGGGGTAAATTATTAAAATGACACATAAATTCTTTGTGCATCTTAACTAATTTTGGAAGAATATTCCAAATTCCAATTCAAAAATTCAAATTTAAAAAGAAGAGGGGAAAATTAATTAAGTAACAAATTGATTTATTCGTCCTTTTAATTAATTTTAGAAAGAAGGTGAATTGTGAAAAGGGGAAATAGACTATGAACTATATAAATAAATTTCACAATTTATTTATAATAGTAGAGGAATTTAGAATATTAATCAAATAGCTAGTATTTAATTAATGTGATGCTCAAACCATTTTTACCTGTATACATTTTTCCCCTCTTTGAAGTGATGTGCGTAGCCACATTGCTTCAAAGAATAACTTTTCGACCATGATGATAAAAAAAAAATTGACATGCACCGGACTCTAATTTTACAGGGATGATGAAAGGATACCCCCTTGAGAGATAAATTAGGGATTTTTGATTTTTTTTGAAAAATTTGATGATTTAAGTGATTTTTCAATAATTTTCTGATGATTGATAGATTTGATAGGGATTACCTAATTTAACTCCCAAAAATTAGGATAGATTCGCCGCACTACTGAATATTTGATAAAACAGCCCCACTAAAAATAAAATGCCACTATTATTACCCCCTTAATTAACCTTTAAAAGGGGTAAAAGGTTAAAAGTTAAAGTCATTTGTAAACTTGGCATTTGGAGAACTTGAGAGCCTGTAGAGCAAAGATGGACAAAATTCTTCGCCATACTCACCGATTTGAACGTGTTTTATGCCACCAGCATCTAGCCGCGTATGGACCTCGGATATGTACTCAAACCACTTTTTCAAATTTTAAATTTTAAATTTTGCGACGTAAAATGTATTTTTAAAAAAATGAATTTTCCCACGTTTTAGCGCATTGGGTAGGTAGTTTAGCACATAGGGACTCTGCTTTAGTGAATAGGGTTCCTATAGTAGTGGATCCCATTGGGTTTAAACCCCAAAATAGATTTGGAACATCCAGCTTCCTCTTTAGCGCATAGGGTTAACATTTTAGCACATCAGTGAAATAGCACATAGGAGTGATTAAGTCATACATAGAGTTGATTAAATGGTGCATCTAGGAAATGACACATCAGGAGCCTGTTCCAGTGCGTAGGTTCAATTTTCCAATGCATTGGTGAAATAGTGCATCCAAACCCTATTCTAGCACATTCAGGAGATCTTCTAGCGCATCCGATAAATTAGTGCATAGAAGCCTTGTTTTAGCACACTAGCCAAAAATGATGGTTTTGATAAATTACTCCTAGATTTTGATGATTTTTTATCTTGTCAGCCAATGATAGGATGATGTTGATCGATAGGTTGATGATAGTCCTCATGATAGGAGAGGAATGGTAAATTAGGATAGATTGATTCATCAATTGATTGGTTATCATCCTCATGATAGGCGAGGAATGATGAAAAGATGGATTAATGTTGATTGATTTATTTGATTTGATTATCGTCCTCATGATAGGTGAGGAATGATGAATAGGTTGATTGATTTCGATCTTATGACAAATGAGAATCGAATGATAGGTTAGGTGCTCCTCAAGATTTGATCAAGATTTCACGTGAGCTGATTTGGTTAGATGATGGTTTGATTGATAGACTGGTTGAATGATTTTCTGACTTGATGTGTTGATTTGATTCTAGGAGGGTGGCTTAGGCAACCTTCAGGTTCGCTAGAACTTTCCAGGGACATAGGACATGATCCCATAGCTGACTCTAGTAGATCATGTCATCATAGACTAGTGTGGTTTGATTTCACTTATAGATATGCTCCAATACCGGATTAACCAAATTAATTGGGGGCTACTGACAGCACTTGCAGAGAGGTGGCATAGCGACCACAACACCTTTCACCTATCGATAGGTGAGATGACAGTGACCCCGGAGGATATATATCAGATTTTTTGGATACCAGTAATGGGGACCTTGGTCATGTACAATGTTGAGGAGCAGGGAGGCACATATGCCATTTGTCAGATATTTCATAATGACCAGTTTCTTGGTTATGAGGTTTTGTGGTGAGCGTTGATTGCCACCAAGTGGGCCCTACCTTACGTGCTTGTTGGGTTTATTGGAGGATTCCTCTACCCTGACCATAGGTCGAAGGGCTTCTCAGTGGGTTGGGGTTGATTATTGGAGAGCATGATTGCTCACGACACAGTGTATTCTTGTGGTACATGCATGTTGGCTCACTTGTACCATGATTTGCACTAGGTAGTATACTTACAAACAAGTAGTTTATCAGCAGGGTGTACACTTCTTCAGCTCCGGTCCTGGGAACACATAGCGATTACGCAGCCAGTTGGTGACAAGGTGTGGGCAATAGGACATCCATGTGTTTTTGGATATTTAGGGCCACTTGTCCAGCATAAACTAGGAAAGTTAGAGTACTGGAGGCAGGTCCTAGATGACTTGGATACTATGATCTAGAGATCATATTTGGATTGTGAGGCATGGCCTTCAGATGCTAGAGAGCTTCCTTTCATGTTTTGCAGCAGATACCTGATAGGGAGGACACCATATATTTTAGAGAGATTCATGTTTGGGAGATTCTAGAGGTAGTACATCTGCATTCATGGGATGCCATAGGGGGTAGCTCATTATGCACATCGGTGATGGTATATCCCAGAGTGGGGACCAATGATTGATTATGATTCAGCATGTGCTAAGTTTGTCGGTTTACAGCCCACTTTCTGGTAGTATCTTCCTCAGGTTC
This sequence comes from Sequoiadendron giganteum, assembly GCA_007115665.2. NCBI lineage: Eukaryota > Viridiplantae > Streptophyta > Pinopsida > Cupressales > Cupressaceae > Sequoiadendron > Sequoiadendron giganteum. Next base: position 230,651,683 of record CM021105.1, on the reverse strand, counting down.
TAGATGTTTATATGATAGCCAACTATGCAAAGTATTTTCATACTCATTTGTTTCCACGGATATCTAGTCCTAATGAGCCAACACCAACCTTAGATGCACGGAGGGTAGCAGGACTAGCGGCTTAGCTATGAAGGGGGAGGCGATGGAGGGGGAGGTGGTGGAGGAGGTGTTGGAGATGAGGGAGATGATGATGATGAAGGAGATGTTGGAGGTGGTGGTGGAGGGGTGGGTGTTCCAGACTTTGGGGTTATCCCCAAGAGGTGGAGGTTGGGACAGTTGGGTAGCAATCACTGATTGTATCGATGCCATCCCAGAGACAGTAGGTGCAGATTTTGGTCTTCAGGGGTAGGTTCAGAGTTTACAGACTCAGATACAAGCATTACAGGGTCAGCTCACCTAGGCCTAGGCACAGGTGCAAGCACGGGTTCCAATTCAGGTGCAAATGTAGGGGTAGATGGTACAGTTGTAGGCCCAGGTAGCTATATTGACCACAGAGCGAGATGCTGCCAGGAGGCAACAGAGAAGGTTGAGGTTGTGGTTGATAGGTTATAGACTGTAGTGTAGGGTACAAGTACAACTGATTTATTCAAAGAGCTCAAGCATCCACCAAGGAGGTGGAGTACTATAGGAGTAGATATTATGATGTTGTACTAGCCGAGCAGTAGGTCAGATATGTGAGGTCTAGATCAGGGCGGACACACTCGCACACCATGAGCAGAGGGGTGACTCAGCCACTTCCGCCAGACGGACTTCTACCACTAGGTACAGTACCATCAAGCATAAGACCATCAGGGATAGGGCCGAGATCGGCCACATCAAGTGGTAGTACCATAGGATCTCCTAGGAAGACATGATTCTCATTGTGATTTACAGACTCGACCATTGTGCCACATTTTTGATGTATTTTATTCTCAAATTTATTATTGTATACTTGAGACAGTTTCATGAGTTTATGTGATATGCAATGGTGGTTGATGATCCTATGTGTTGATGTTTTATTATGGATGCATTAAATTTATGTTCTATGTGATTATGTTATGTTTTTATATGCTATGGATGTTGATGTTTTTATTATGAATGGAAGATATGATATGAAATGTGATTCTTTTATTATTTTTCATGTATATGGATGTATGGATGCAAATGAGAAAATGGATGATTATGGATGGCAAATGGATGCAAATGTGAAATGAATTTATTATGGATGATTCATGGATGTAGATGATTTTATTATGGATGTATGATTCTTAGGCTATGAGATGAATGTTATGATGTGGATATGTGATGCAATTTTCTATGTTTTTGGTATTTTCTATGCAAAAAAATGGTAATTTTATGAATGCAAATGTAATGATATGCAAATATGATGTGATGAATAATGATGTTATTATGAATGTAATTGTGAAATGGATAATGATTTTATTATGAATGAAAATATGAGATGATGATGATGAATGTAATTTTGATGAGATGGATTTATTATGATCTCGATATGATGGTAGTATGCTTTATTTTGGAAATAACATCAACCTTGAGGATGACAAGCTTAGAGAATCCATAGTGCAAATGCAAACTAATATGAAATGCAATCCTATCCATGCAATGTTGTCAATCTTATTCGTTGTGCATATTGTCATCATTGAGCATTTTATTAAGTTAAAATTTAGTACAAACATCGATGGCATAAAATAGACCATGATGACTTGAGTACAACTTCCATACAACTTTCGTTAAGATTTGACAATGCAAGATAGCACAAGAATCTAGGTATAATGAGACCAAGATGACATGAGTATCACTTGTGTAAACAGACAAGAGTTGATCATGCACCTATGCAAATTCAAAATGCCATCAATGATACTTTGTAGAGCATGTCCCGCGATAATTTGTACAGTAGTAATAATCAGCTCACAAGCAATAGACAAAGAAAATATCATTCTTGATCACAATGCCTCTAGTTATGAGATCATCGAGGTACTCCCAAGAGATTATAACAACAATCACAATACCCTATTTGAAATTTTTTGTTAAGCTGATCCAACCATGATTCAGAAGATGATCCTTTAGAGTTGATCCAATTTGATGGTGATGTTCAATGTTTAGATTTTTGAGATGGTTATTGCAATTTTTGTTTTGATGTTACAGTTTTGCTGATTGTTTGCTTGTTTACTTATGCTCAATAGTGATTTTCCTCCAGTGAGATTAGGATTTTTCCCCCAATGAGAACAAACCAAATTTATTATGGATATCTACGATGAAAACCAAGCCAGAGTGTGATGACCGCATTAGCCAGATATGGATATGAAGCTTGATATGAGATATGTATGAATGCACAAAGATGGTAGAAGCGGATGATCAACAAATGTTTGAAAAGATGGAAAAACTGACTTATCACGAATAGCGCATGTTTACCAGGTTTTCACCATTTGTTTTTATTGCACTTTACAGATTTTCAATTTTTATTTTTTTTTATACTTTTTCTACTTTTTAGGATTTTTTCAAGATTTTTTGTGCCTTTTTAGGATTTTTTCAGGACTTTTCTACTTTTTAAGATTTTTTTAGGACTTTTTCTGCCTTTTTTAGGATGTTTTCAGGAATTTTAACATGCATTGGATGCATCAGGTGTAGAACTCTTTCAAGTGAAGGTTGTTAATCAGTTCTTCAAACAGATCTCCCTCAAGTGTATATAATTTTTATGCCCCTGATCCAAAGACTGAAACTACAACAAAAGGGCCTAACCAATTTAGTTCAAATTTTCCTTTGTTTTCCTGATCCTGTTGATCACGAGGATTCTCTTTGACTACCAGATCATCGACTTGGAATGTCCTAGGTTTGACTTTGTGATTGCAGCTTCAAGACATTCTCTGTTGATAGACCTTCAGGTGATTCACTGCTAGCTGACGATGTTCATATAATAACTCAAGCTCTTGCAATCGAGACAAATGGTAATCATCATCTGAGATGAGACCTTTCAGGGATACTCGGAATGAGGGTATCTCAACTTTGATTGGCAATACTACTTCAAATCCATAGACAAGTGCATAGGGTGTAGCTCTCATAGGTGTTCGGAGTCTTGTATGGTAAGCCCACAAAGCAGGGTTCAATTGAACATGTCAGTCACGTCCAACACTGTTGACGGTTTTCTTTAGGATTTTCAGGATTATTTTGTTGGAGGCCTCAATTTGGCCATTCCCTTGAGCGTAATAGGGTGTAGAAAACCGATGTTGGATGCGAAATTTCTCACAAAGTTCTTGTACATCTTGGTTTTTGAAAGGTCTCCCATTATCAGTGATAATGGATTGAGAGATACCATATCTACAAATGATGTAGTTTACGATGAATGATGAGATTTGCTTCCCTATGATGGTGATCAGTGACACGGCTTCAACCCATTTTGTGAAGTATTATGTGGTTGTGATGATAAACTTGTGCCCATTGGATGAAGGTGGGTGAATTTTACCCACAAGATCCAACCCCCATCGACAAAATGGCCATGTTGATCCAAAGGGTTGCAATTCTTGCACTGGTGTGGATGAGATTACCGTGGATCTGGCAATTTGACATGTCTTGACAAATTGAAAGGCTTCTCTCTCCATGGTTGGCCAATAATATCCTAGGCAAAGGATTTTCTTGGCAAGGGTTAAACCACTTGAATGAGTTCCACAAATACCCTCATGGACATCGCGTAAAGTTGTTTCAGACTCATCATTTTCTAGACATCGCAAAAGAGTTCCATCTAGACCTCGACGGTAAAGGACATTTGCTATTATGGTATGATGAGTAGATTGGTGGATGAAATTTCATTTCTTATTATAGGAAAGATCAAGAGAAAGGATATTATCTTTTAAGTAGGCGTAGATCTTTCCGTAGAGGGAGGTATTGGCATTGTCATGGTGGAAAATAAGTTGGAATTCAAAGTCATCATATGTAGGGTTATATAGTTGCTCCACCATCAACTCATAGCAACCACTTTTTTTTTGGGATCTGTAGCAAAGAAGCAATAGTAGCCATAGCATCAGCATCCTTGTTGTTACTCCTTGGAATTTGGCCAAATTTGATGTTGACAAAATATTTTTTGAAGTCATCAACCATTCTCTTATAAGGCATTAGCTTGTCATCTTTGGTTTGATAATCATCGTTGACCTGGTTGATGACTATTTATGAATCCCCATAAACCTGGAGCTCTGTTATTTTCCATTTCATGGCTATCTTGATCACAATAATGAGTGCTTCATATTTAGCTATATTGTTGGTGCAAGGAAACATCAAGTGATAGGATCTTGGAATAGTATTCCATAGAGGAGTGATGAATAGGATTCTTGCTCTTGATCCATGTTGAGTGAAAGAAACATCAAAATACAATACCCATTTTTTTTTTATTGTGAGGACATTTGTGTCTTGAAATTCAATATGAAGTGGATGATCATCATAAAGTGGCGCCTCAACTAGTTGATCAACAATGGTCTGCCCTTTGATAGTTTTTTTGTCAACATATTGGATGTTGAATTCACTGAGTATGATTACCCACTTGGCCAATCTTCCTATCAGGTTTTCTTTTCTTAAGAGATATTTTAGTGTATCAATCTTGGCGATGAGCTTAACTATGTGAGTCAGCATATAGTGTCACAATTTTTGGGTAGAAAACACTATAGCTAGATAGGATTTCTCAATGAAATTTTAATTGATCTCATATCCGTTCAAGGTTCTACTAATATAATAAGTTTATCTTTCTTTCCCCATTGAATCTTCTTGTGCCAACAAGGCTCCCAATGATCGTTCAGTGGTGGAAATGTACAATAAAAGAGGCTTCCCTTCTGCTGGAGGTGCTAGGACTGGTGGACTCATCAAGTATTGTTTTAGTCGGTTCAAGGCTACTTCACACTTTTCATCCCATCAAAAAGAAATGTTCTTATGTAGGAGATGAGTGAAAGGATGAGTCTTATCAGCTACTTGCGAGAAAAATCTTCTAATTGATTGGAATCTACCCTAGAGGGATCTTAGCTGACTGATGTTTGTAGGGGAGGAATCTCAATTATAGATTTTACCTTTGCGAGCTCAACTTCAATACCCTTCTTTGAAACTGTATACCCCAGTATTTTTGTTGATGTTACCCCAAATACACATTTCTTTGGATTGAGATAAACATTAAATTTCTCCAGGTGAGTGAATAATTTCTCTAACATCTCTAGGTGTCCTTCTCTAGTGTGGGATATTTCCAAGAGATCATCCACATAGTCTTCCATGAAGGTATGCATAATATCATGGAAGATGGTTGTAATAGCTCTTTGATATGTGGCCCCTGCGTTCTTCAACCCAAAAGGCATAACATTCCATTAGAAAGTCCCCCAAGGGAAAGTGAAATCTATCTTATCCTAATCTTCAGGAGCTATTTTGATTTGGTTATATCCAGAAAAGCCATCCATTAGTGATAACATGTCGTGTCCTACTGTCAAGTCCATAATGATGTCTATATTAGGTAGGGGGAAGTCATCTTTTGGGAAATCCTTATTGAGATCTCTAAAGTCAGTGAAAATCCTTATACTGTTATCAGGTTTTGAGATAGGTACAATATTTGATATCCATTTTGCATAGTCAATAGGCCTGATGAATCCAACATCCAACAACTTTTTTAGTTCATCTTTCACCAATAGGGCAATGTGTGGATGCATTTTTCTCAACTTCTGTTTGACTGGTTTGATTCATGAAGGAAGGGATAAGAGGTGCATTATGAGGTCTGGATCTATCCCTTATCTACATATGACTAGGAAAATTTGATTTGTGTCTCTTCGAAGAATTTGATGAAGTTGGGGTTTTCTTGTTCTGTCAGTGATTTTACCAAATGAAGAATTCTTGTTGCTTTTGTACTGCCAACATTGATAGCCTGTGTTGGTTCAATTAGAACTTTTGATCTCTCTTGGAAGTGTTCAGGGAGAGTGTCAAATTTCCCATACTTTGATGCCTCAAATAGGTTTTCACCATCAGATGCGCTCTTTTTTTTTACTATTTTTGGATCTGATACTACCATGGAATGGTTTTCACCATTAGATCCTTCTTTTGTTTCATTCATTTTGCAACTGGGAAACTTGACACTCTCTTGCTATGAAGTCTTTCTCTGATGTTCAATGGTGGAGAGTATTTTGGGATCTACGACACAGAGGAAGTTTACAATAGCCTCACCATTCGAAAAGGTGGGGATATTGATAGGTTCAGTTTGGTCCCAATCTATTAGTTCAGGATGTAGTAATGTTAGGGGGTCATTGGGTGGATTCAGGTCAGATTTCGTAAGTGTCCTAACAATAGTGTTTCCATCGAACAAGACTAGGGCCAAGTCGAGGTCTATAATGTCACTCTCTTCCAAGGGGTCCATCTCACTATGAGTCTGTTCATCCTCACTCAAGCCATCGATATTGTGTGATTCTAATTTAAGTGGTCTAATTCTTGAACCTTGTCCCTCCTCAAGAATGGGAGTATACTTATGGATCACGTCAATGTCTTTTCTATGGCATGATTCTTCTGAAAATGAATCCCACTCGTATCTATTTGAATCAGACTAATATTGGTTACCGGCTTGAAGTTGTAAGATCCATTCAACAGCTTTCTACTTCAAGTCTTCTTGTGTTTCTTCATGTTCTTTGTATCCTAACCCTGTTTTGTCCCTTGGATTGGTTATGATGGGTTGGATAGGTTCTATGATATCCACTTTTATTTTTCCAATAGGTCCTTGTCCTTTGTACCCCATCTTTTCTAGGATCGAGAATCCCTTTCCATACTGACTAGTTTGGACATTTGTCATTGTTGCTTGGGAATCAGGTTCATCTTTGTAGAGCCAATTCAAAACATCTTTTTCATCAGATTCCTCCTCTTGAGTACTTTGTTTTATGAACCAACCATCAAAAAGGGTGACCAGTTGGGAGGATGTTAAGGTTGATGGTTGACCATATGATTTAGGTGAAATTAGTTGTGAGAGGTAGAGGGATCATTCAATGGAGTATTCACCAACAAATTTATCTTTAATTTGTACTTTTTCTTCAAATTGCTTGGCTAGGGTATTGAGCTAGGCTTCAAATTTGGTGGAGGCAGAAGGGCTAGACTCTTCCTTTTTCTCTGATTATTTGGATGATGAGTTGGGTTGACCTCCTCCATGGGAGGATGTAGCCAAAGGGTTACCTTGATTGGAATTTCTAGAGATATCAAGGGTGGAATTAGGAGCTTTATGGTTATGAGGCACAAATACATCCTGGACGGCCTTGAGGGCATTGCATTGTTGAGGACTATTTGAATTAGAAGGAATAGTGATTTCTTGGCCATTACAAGGAAACTTCAAACATTGATGGTATGTCAAGGGTACAACCTACATTTCATGGATCCATGGATAACCCAAGAGTATGTTATATGTTAAATCCTTATCCAGAACTTGATAGACCACATTTTTCAAGATTGGCCCCACTTGAATGGGCAATATAATTAGAACTTTTGACACTCTCTCTTCATCATCATATGCTTTAATTGTGATCTTATTTCTTGGATCTATTGAATTTTTAGAGAATCCTAGTGCTTGAACAAGTTTCAAAGTACAGATATTAAGTCTATCTCCTTCGTCTATAAGGGCGTGCTTGACGTGACTTTTATGGATTAAAACTTTGATATGAAGGGCCACGTTATGAGGATAGGTGGGTGATACATCATCATTTTCTGAAAAGGCAAAGTAGTGGGGTGAGACTAGGTGTCCCACCATGGCTTGGAAAGCATATACTTCTAGATTATTTGGTACTATCATGTCGACTAGAGCCTTTTCCATAATTTCCTTGTGAACTAGAGATATTTTGAGAAGCTCTAGTATTGATATTTGTGCAAGGATTTTTTATAGTTGGTCAATGATGTTGTACTTCTGAGAGGGGGTGTTGGATGCTTTCGCGGTACTACATTTCAGCACCTTTTTTTTTTGAGACCTTGTGGTCACATTTACAACCTGGATGATGTCTTGTTTACCTTTGATCTTGATGACATTTATTTGATTGTTCATCGCATTCATGTCTTGTTAGGGATTGTTGATTTGATGAGAGGGGATTGTAGTATCATTGATCGAAAGATTGATTGTGATGGGGTCTGAGGTGTTATTGATACGAACGTCATTGGCATGGTCTTCAACAATGGTAATATTGAGGATGACAGTGTCCTGAATATAGTTTACATTCTTCCCCTTGTCATTTTTGTTGGAAGATTCTCCTTTACCATAGTTTGGAAAAGGGTTTTAAACACCCCATGATCAGTGTTGGTTTGGGGTTCCTCAATCTGTATGATCTGGTTGTCCATCACATCCTGTATTTTAAGTTTCAATTGCATGCAACTATTTTTCAAGTGACCCTTGCATCGATTAAATTCGTAGAAATGTGCCTCATTCCACTAGGATGACTTTACTTTTAGTTCAAATCCATGAGTGTCTAGGAGAGTGATAAGGTTTTCTGCTAGAATTTTTTACAATGCAGATTCGTAGGATTGACCCAAGGGTGTGAATTTATTGTTGTTATTTCCTGTTTGATATGGTAGCCTAGTGGAAGGATTGTTGTTGCTTTGATTATTGTTCTATTTTGTGTTTTGATTGGTATTGTTCAAATTTTGTTTGGATTGGGGGTTGGGTTGGTTTTGGGTGTTACTCCTAACAAGTTTAAAACTAGTTTAGCATTGTGGGTTTCTGGTGGATTATCATTTCCATTGTTCTTGAATTTTTGCCAAAACTTTGGTTTATCAATGTTAGAGGAGTTGGAAGAATTGTTCTCATTATGAATTTTCAAAATACCCCTCTTGACTAAGGATTCTTCGATGTTAATCCCATTTTTTATCAGTTTTTCAAAAGTGTGAGGACTATATAATTCAAGCCTATATGACATATCATTATTTAGGTTATTGATGAATACCTCCATCTTTTACTTTTTAGGTATGGGACGGGGATATCTTGCGAAAAGTCTTCTCCACCTTTGTAGAAACATTAGGAATGATTCTCCTTTCCTTTTTTTAATGTTGCAAAGGTCTTTCATCATGATTTCATGTTGGATATTATACGAATACTAAGTGATAAACTTGTTAACTAATTCTTCAAAAAATTTAATTCCCAAGGGAAGTTGTGAAAACCATTGCATACACTGTCCCCCCAAGCTACATGGGAATAGTCTCATTAGATAGGTGTCTTCATGAGAAAATTCTAAGCTCATGGTTTTGAATTCCCTCACATGATCAATTGGATCTATTTTTCCATTGTACTTGTCAAACTTGGGAAACTTGCAATGTTTAGGAAATGGGATCATGTTTACACTTGGATAGAAGGGATAAGGACATGTATCCTGAATGGAATACCTCTTATTGGTCCCCGTTCTCATATTATGCATTTGTTGTTTAAGGGATTTTATTTGTTGGGTTAAAGCATCCATTGGTTCATTGGTCTTTGTTTCCTTTCTTGTTTCGGTGGGTATCTTTGTTTCTATTTTCTTGGAGGAGATAGTTTCAATTTTCTTAGGATTATTTTGTAACATTGTGATATCGAAATCATCAGGTAATTGGACAACCTTACTTTCCAACATTAAGAGGTATTTCTCTCCTTCTTTCTCAAAAATATTTTCCATGAACTTATGGAAATTTGGGTCTTGTTGGGCTTTCTCTATTGTTTCTTTTGTTATCTCTTCAATCTCCTCTGCATGAATTCTAGCAAAGGGATTTTCCTCTCTATCTACCATGGTTCCCTGAATTTTGGTTTCTTGATTCTCAATTTCCTTTTGATCTATTTTTCTCTTTTGCAACCTTGTTAAGACGGGCATGCAAGTGATGAAATTTTTCTAAATGTTAGACTAATAGTTGGGAAAATGCCAAAACGGGTTGGTTGAAATATGATTAGGAAAGCTTTATTTCGGGATAGAGGATGATGAATCATATTGAAGGATGATAAATCCTGATGGTGAAATGCAACTGCTAAATCAGAAGATAGGTGTGAGAAGGCACTTTGATATTTTTGATCAAAAATTTAGACAAAGGATGTTCACTTGACAATGCTGGTTTTGACAAGATTAGGATCTATTGTATAAATTGGTTTGGGTGATTTTTATATTGAATGGCTGGTTGAGGAATGTGAGAATGAAAAATTGGCTGACTATGATTATGCCTTTGGGATAGAGCTCTTATTTGATAATAAGCTTGTGAGGCTAAAGGCTCTAAATCAAATCATCAGTATATACTCTATCAAAGTCATGATACCGATAGATAAAGGTTTGGTAGTCGAGCAAGACCTTCCTACTTTGGTACAAGAAATGTCTCTTTCTCAAAGTTTTCTTAAAGCTAAGATGTTTCTTGGGTTTCTTGATCCTCTTGTTGATGGATTTCTTGAAAAATTAGGTTGATTTCCAATCCCTCAACATAAACTTTAGGATGATGAAAAGATGTTGTCGATGGGGGAAAATCTGGACTGAATGTTGATTGACAGAAAAAGGTCAAATTCGGGTTTTTGTTTGAAAATTTTCCAAATACGCTAAAATAGGGTACAGATGCGTTGAAACTCAGATGCACTACAGAATGGCTCAGACACACTGCAAAAGGTTCTAGATGCACCAGAATAAGGTATGGATGTGGTGGGAAATAGACTAAAAGCGCCGAAATAGGCACCAGATGCGTCGAAAGAGCATATGTTGGGAATGTATAAGCAAAATGTGCTGGAACAAAAAATGAACACACTAGAACAAGCACTAGATGCACCGAACTAGAAAGTGTTTTATGTTTTGACAGTGAATTTGGACAACTTAATTTGGATTTTTCTTTTTTTAATCAATGGTTGAATATGTTGGTGTGATGGTTTTTTTTTAAATTGGTTTGAAAACACATTGGTAAAACACATCAAACAAGCACTTTCCCTAGGTTGTGTAAGACTGTATTCTTTTGGATCCCACATGGATTTTACTCCAACCGCATATTTTTAGCGAATGAATTCAGAAGCTTGGTTGCACGGGGTCCCCCTTATAGTGCACTCACTTCTTAGGCCAACCAAGCTTCCAAATCCCATGAATCTCCCATGGCAAGTTGATCATTTCTACTAAAAACTACGAAGATGTGGGTACCTTCACAATGATCGTTGCTGCACCAAAGAATAGATAAGGTAAATTTTGGAAAACTACAACAAAGGGGTTTTAGTAAGGAATTTTCGTTCATGGGGCACCATCCATTTGGAAAGAGACCATTGTTTCCCTCCTTGTTAGAATAGTGATCATGATACTCAAACTTTCCTTGAACACCCACATTTATATCCTAGCTGGAAGTCACTCGGCTTAGAGTGTGTTACCAGTTCGGTCATTCCCTCCTTTGAAGCAAGGAGATAGGCCCTCTAAGGTTAAAGATGGAAAGAAAGTGAATGGGTCTAGTTTTCTAATCACCCAGTTAAGGGAAGAGGATACTCACCTACCATTCCAAACACAGCAGAGATGGTTGTAAATGAACCCTCCTAGTTGTGCTAGATTCCTATTTTAGCCAAAGGAAAATAACAACTAGATTTAACCCTCCAAACAAACGTTAGTAGTTTTTGGTTTCCTTTCTTTGACAAAATTATTTTAAGTGTTTCTGTCAAGTCTTTGATCACGAAAAAGGTACCTGAAAACAAAAAAACACATAATCAATTTTGAGAATTTGGAAATTTGACAATCAAAACCGAATGCACCATTACAGAGACCGAATGCACTAAAATTCAGACCGAACATGCTAAACTACTAAATGCGCTAAAAGAACAACCCAATGTGCCATACTATGAACTGAATGCGCTGAAACTAAAAATTGATAGAATTTAAATTTTAAACCCCCTGATATGCTGAAATAGAGTCTGAATGTGCTATAGAAAAGGCCAGACGCGCTAGAATAAGAGATAGACATGCTAAAAGAACTGCCAAACATGCCAAAATAGGTAACTGAATGCATCGAAATAGGAGCTAGACGCGCCACAAAAAAATTCGTATGCACCATTTTGAATATTTTGATGAAACTTGCCAAATGAAACTCAACAAAAAATTGATTAAATCACAGGGCTAGGCCTGACGCTACATGCCAATTTATGCGTGTATGGAAAATATGTATCCTGCAATGTTATCACAACACACCTTCATGGAATGCATTACTTAAAAGGAAATCAAAAGAAACAATAAATAAAACTATAGCCTATCCTTTTAACTCATCCCATGTCTCTCTAATCCCAATGAATCCTACAATTTATGCTCTCAGATCTTGTTATTATTGCACAATAACCTACAAAGATTGACAACTCAAGAAATGAGATGCTTAAAATGAAATTTGCATGCCTATGTTATTGGATTTTCAATAACTTGATGCATAAAATTGAATGATCCTAGGATGAAAATGATGCTAAAATCTAAGTTAAGATGATTATGAAGATAAAATGAAAATTCTAAATGGAAAGTAATGAAAACTAAACTACCAAAATGAAAATTCCATTATAACCTTAAAATTGAACTACAAATGCAAACTACACTAGAATGCTCTCTAATTCTCTCAAATTTGCACTAGAATTCAAAAGCATAAACTTGTCTAATCTTCATGTCCTCAAAATTTTGTAGCAAAGGTTCTATTTATAGAGTTTTCAAGCCTCTAGGTGATGTGGCAACAACGAACAGTCTAGATTGTGATCCTGCGGCATCAACGATAGAGCATCAGGAGGTTAGAGGGAATCAAGGAGATGGTTCCCTTCCATAAGACAAATTTCCAAGCGTAGAAAGGAATCAAAGAGCTAGAGAAGCCATGTGTCTCAAGTTATTCAAAATTGGTTAAAAATTTGTTGAGGATAATCCACATTTTTCAATTAAAAAAAAATCCATTTGTGAGACACAAGATGAGGTGGCGGGTGAGTTGGAGGAGGTTAGAAGAAAGTTGTAGAAATGTGCTTAAATTGGATTTAAAAAATCAATTTAATAGGAGATGGTTAAATTAGTAAAATGACACATAAATTCTTTGTGCATCTTAACTAATTTTGGAAGAATATTCTAAATTTGAATTCAAAAATCCAAATTTAAAAAGAAGAGGGGAAAAATAATTAAGTAACAAATTGATTTATTCATCCTTTTAATTAAATTTAGAAAGAAGGTGAAATGTGAAAAGGGGAAATAGACTATGAACTATATAAATAAATTTCACAATTTATTTATAATAGAAGAGGAATTTAGAATATTAATCAAATAGCTAGTATTTAATTAATGCAATGCTCAGACCATTTTTATGTGTATACAACATCAATTATGTTACTCAACAAAAAAATTTCTAAAAAATTGTTCAATTTCTTTCGCAACTTCTTTAGTCTAACCAATCATAAGCTTGTTCACCCTTGTTTTTCTCTTGAATTCCTTTTTAGTTTTATTTAGGATTGCCTTCATTTCTTCCATAGACATTACCGAAGATAATTCTATAAGAATTCTCTCCCTCATTTGCTCTTCTTCTATTCTAGCATTTATTCTTCTCATTTCCAAAATCTCATACAGGCTTTTAGGTAAACCAAGCATTATTTCAATAAGAACCTGATTGAAAATATTTAAATACTTTATTGTAGCCTCCTCAGGAGTTCTTTGGCTAGATTTATCAAAGGTTTCATATAATTTACAAAGAGGCTTAATATTTCCATCTTTGACCAAAGCTTTCTCAACCTCTTCTACTAATATACTAGGTTTTTCAATTTTTACCTTCTTCTTTGCTTTGTCTTCTTCACCAAAGTGCTAACTTTTATAAATTGTTGTTGCCTTTGTACCTTGATGCTTAATTTCTCTTACTCCTTCATCAAATTATGTTTCTTCATCTTTAGAGACTACCACATAAACTATTTTTCTTTTATCCTTTTTTCTTTTTCCTTCCTTATCAAATGTCTTTATTTAAGTTTTCATAGGAATTGGCTTCGTTGCAGTGGCATATAGGGATACAAAGCTCCTTGTTGACCTAGTTCAGGCAGAGGATGTTGTCGGACTAGCAGATTTAGTTCTTGCTAGCTCTTTTTCTGCTTCAACTTCTTCTCTCTTCCTTCTAGCTTATCTTACCTTTTCTACAGATATACCCATTCTTTCTGCAAGTATTTCCACTTATTTTCTTACTCTTCTGACTATCACATGTTTTATGAGTTCATTGTGCACATGTATATTCTTTTCTGAAAAAGTACCAGATCTTTCTTCTGATGAATCTGGAGGTTTGCTCAACAAATTTTCAGCATACATTTCCAAAATGTGTTCCTTAACCTCATATCCCATTAGCATGATCCAAACTATTCTAGGATATGTTTCTTCCATTGATCAATGTCAACCATAAAACATATAGTATCCTTGTACTTATCCACAATAGATGTGGGAATTATTTCTCTAGCATACATCATACTCTGAATTTTTTTAAGTATCCCCAAATTGCAACATTCTTTGTCTTAATATCAAAAAATTTGTGCAAGAGATCTCTTATTTGAGTGGCTACCATTTTATCTTTTTTCCATTGTACCTTCCCAAATCTATGAACCTCATTCATGAAGTAAAAGAACAAGCATAACAAAAAATTACCATACTTAAAGGAATTTTTCTTGTCCTTCTTGATTTTCCCAAGATTTTCCATCAATTGACTTCTTAGAAACTCACATAGATCATAGTCTACATTTTCTTTTACCATATAATACACTGCATAAATGCTTGTGCCAGATATAGAATTGTCTCAGCTTGAATGATAGATTTTATAACCAATAACCATAGATGCAAATCTAACATCTATATCAACAATATCATCAATTTTCATACCTCTTCTATCATACTTAGAACCGGTTGCATCAGTAACTATTTGATTCTTTACGGATTTTAAGATCAGCAACCCACCAGAGGAATTTAAACCTATAACAACACTTATAGCTTCTTTTGTAATCTTGAAGGGTTGATTCAACCACATAAATTCTGCATGAACTTGATTCAAGATGTACCAGACCCATTCGCTCTCTTCAAATATGATAAATTTAACAATCTGTGTAAATTTCTTCTCTTCTAGGGTTCTGAATCCTAGTTTGACATAGAAGTATTCTACTATAATGTGATTTTTATACAAATTTAGTAGTTGTGAGCTTCCTAAATCTTCAATCTTTGTGTGAATGTATGCCCTAGTATCTTCAATATGTAAGACGTATGAAATAGACAAAAATGCACCTAACGAGTCTATCTTGATAAATTTGAAAGGATTAAACTTGAGTTTTGAATGGGGAATGTCTTTTATATCAACTACCAATGGAGTATTCATTTTCACAAATTCACAAGTTTTGTCAATAAATACCTTTTCGCCATATCAGAGTTTTATTGTTGAAAGCTCCTTCACACTTGAATTCTGCCTCAATTCGCCAAAGTTTACTTCAGATCTCTCCAAAATTCTTTTCTTCAAAATGAAAAGTGTCAAATGAAAAATTAAAATGACCTTTTATCACTCACACACCTAACCCTTTTTGTCACAATAAATTCTTTTTACCCGAACTCATTTGGTTAGCCTATTTCCATGCATTATGAAAGATAATTCTTTTGTGGACCTCCAATACTACATAATACTCTCTCCAATAGATTCAATAACATCTATAGATCATCAATGCTCTTACTATAATCATCCACATCCTGGTGTCAGTTACTAGTAGGGGGTTAATATATTTTCTTGACCGCTCCCCCTAGGCCAAAGGCCTAAAACTAATTCCCAAAGGAATTACCAAAATAAGGTTCTGGTGCTAGCGCATTTCCTTTAATAGAGGGACTTTTCTTCACCCATTTCTTTTGAATTTTCTTCTTGATCACATCTATAGTGACTTTTCCTTTTCCCTTAATATCCTTCTACATTTTTTATTCACGGGACCTTTTCTGTTCCAACAGAATCTAGCAATGTGACCAAATTTGTTGTAGTTATAGCACACAACATTTCTCTATCCAGACCAGTTGTTCCACTAATTTTCTCTTGATCTACACTGGTTAGCAATATGCCCAAATCTATTGCATGTATAACATCTAATAGCTATATGAAATTTTTTCATCATGTTTCTACATTGATTTGACTTATGACGATACTTGTTGCAGTTAAAGCATTGATTGAAGAATGATTGACCATTTGAATTTATTCTACTTCTACATTGAGAAGCCATATGACCAAATTTATTACAAACAAAATAGTAACAATTGAATCTTTGAGCATTAGGTTGTCTTATCGGATACCTTCCAAATTGTTTCATCTAATTTCCTTGCCTAAATCTCCTTTGTCCAGATCTAGAACTTTCTCCTTCCTCATATCCAAGTCCTCACTTGTCACCTTCTATCCTCTGAATTTTAATCAATTCATCAAGCTTGGTTGAGCTAATTTTTAACTTCTTTTTGAATTCATTTGTTGTAGCAAGTTCATCTCTGAGATCATCAATCTGTTTTCCAAGCACTTTCTAGTTTGTTTAGATTGTTCCAATTCATTATCCAAATGGTTGCATTCCTTAGATTTTTCTCTCAAGGACTGTGCAAGCTTCTCTTCATTCTTCTTTTTGTCTTCAACCTCCTTGGTCATTCTCATCATAATAGATTCCCTCGCATGCTTTAGGATTGTATTATCTTTGGTAAGATTTTCACATTCTTCTGTCTTTTCCTTCAAGGCTCGACTGAGTTGTTCATCTTCAATTTTCTTACTATCATTCTGCTTAATCTGAACATAGAGTTCCTTTCTCTTCTCCCTGGACTTATTAATTTTATCTTTTAAAGACTCAATGAATTTCTCACCATCCATGAGGTTTTCTTGCAATTTTTGAACCTTAGATTTTGACTGATCAAGATCATCTAGGGCCACCAAAAGTTGTTGTTGAAGACTACTTGAATCCATTGAATTAATTTCCATGATCTTCACCAAGCTATTATACTTCTTTTGAGGAACTGAGCTTTGATACCAATTGTTGGAATCAAGGAACACTAAGAGGGGGGGTGAATCAGTGTTCTACAACTTTTATCTTTATTGATTTGATCCTTCAAGCATTTATAGCATTCAATCAAAATAAATATGCATGAACATAAAACAAACAATCACAACACCATAACACAAGAATTTTTATGTGGAAACCCTATTAGGGGAAAAACCATGGTGGAAGGCCAATCCATAATATTATCTGATTATACTCAAAAATGTTTTACAGAATGGGAATGCACTTGCATTGAAGCACACTGCCTAGAGCTCACTGCTCAAAGAAGACTCGCTATCTTACAAAGATAATCAGATTAAATCCATCTGATATATTGAACTGATAAAATAGCATCTATAAATTCTTGATTACAATTCTGGTTAGGCTCAACAATTGGTCTTCTATCCTTCTGACTGATCATGTGCTTCTTCTCTGCTCTGCTCAAACTCGTATCACAAAATCCTTAATGCATAAGTGAAACTATGCATAATAACTCTGTAACGATTCTGATATTCATAACACACATCAAAAAACACCTTGTTCATATCTCATAATGATATGATCTATTGCTTATATATATCCATGACTAAGAATTTAATTGCTTGTTGTCGGCTCAAAAAAACGTATGAAAATATATTCAAATTGTCTTCTTAATCCATGATTAATTCTTGATGTGCACCAACCAAAGTCGGCCACAACATAGTAAGGACTTAAATGATTATTTTCGAACACAAAAATACTTAAACAATTACTTCTCAAACATTTGTGACATGTTTTATTCATGAAGTTATCTTTTTTCATTGATAAATAGGAAATTAATTAACCAGATCTTCTAACTTGCATACCAATGAATGTGCACCCTGGATAAGATAGTACATGCACCAAAATATCTTCCTTGAGATTCACAACTCAAAATAGTAATAGAAATTCTTTATATGAATTTATGAACACAAAACTGTCAGATGTTGTGTTCTTCCTTGACTACCTTCAATCTGATTGTCGGTATGATCAAATGATGACGTACAAATCCAATCACTGACTAGGGTTTCCATCAATGAAAACACCAAATGGTATTTGTAGTGTCTCTTGCCAATAGACTAAGACACCAGTAAGGGCATTTTGGTCCTCTTGGTGAGATTCTGAAGTTCCAGAGGCTGGAATAGACAACAAACAATAGAGAGAGGATTCTGGAGAAAAAACCCTGAAAGGGACTAAGATGCTAGGAAGGGCGTTTTAGTCCTAACAGAGGTTTTTCTTAGAAAACCAACAAATTTTGGTTTGATAACAACTTTCTCGGGTTGCCTACCCAAGGACCCAATGTTTGGAAACAAGAAACTTTCTATATGGATGTAAAGAAAAGAAACTAATAACAAGCAATTGAATGCAAGATTTGAATACAATTTTTCAATGTTTAATGCAATAACAATGTTTCTAAATATAATTAAGAGGATGAACAATGCACTTTTTAGTTTTTCAATGAAATGAAATGATGAAAGAAAGTAAAAATGTAACCTATATGCACTTTTACTAATGCAGATATAAGAAACCCTAAATGTAATTTCACTAATGAAAGATCCAAAAAACCATAGATGCACTTTCACTAATGCAAGATGCAATCTAGATCTAGGACTTTTATGGACTCCAAATCAGAAAAAGAATGTTCAAAGAAATCGAGTTCACCAAAATGAATCGTAAATAAAATGGGGAAGTGGGGTGACTTCCTATTCTATTTAGGTCATTAAATTATGTCCTAGGAATCCTAATTGTATTAACTAAAAACCTCACAAGGTGAGTCAATTCACAAAGAGGAAGACCTATGAAGGGGTCCTTCTAGACTTTAAGGGGTTCGACACCAAGAAAATTCTTGGAAAGGACAAACAAACATTCAACCTAAAAAACCTATTTATGCAAGCTAAATGAAGTATGTAAATAATGAAAATATGAAATATGGAGATATGATGTGTGTACCTAGGAATTTTGGAGATGTTGTGAGGATTCTAAAAATGTAAAGAAGTTATCAAAATGTGCCTTCTTTGAGGACTAAGACACCCAAATTGGTGTATTAGTCTCGTTGCTACTTTTTGGGGCGAATACACAATTTTTTGGATGTCAAAACCAAACCAAATCTAACCAAATCTTCGGAGGACTAAGATGCCCAAGGTGGCGTATTAGTCTCATTTTGAATTTTTGAAAACTTTGAATGTGATCTTGAGCTCCAAGGTCTCCACTTCCTTTTTCTCATATCTCAGGCTCTGAAACTTTGGGATCTGACCTGTAGGCGAGTTTCTGTGAAGATGACAACTTTTTAATGCAACTTTTCAACTTTTACAACTTTGCACTCTAAATGATCTTCAAGTCTTCAACCTAGATCTACAAACACAAATACACAATAGAGGGGAAAACTTGTTGATTGTTAGTGAATGGGGGTTTCCCTTGGTCAAACCCCTTGTTGGTAATTAAACGTTGAAATGAAATAAAGTAATGAAGGAAATTGTGAATGAACAACATGCAATGCTACAACTCACCAAACCCTTGTAAAATCTGCAATCTTGTGTGAAATGGTTGTAATGGATACGGATCTTGAAATTCTTGATAGATCTTGAATTCCTTGCTTGCTTGAATCAAAACCCTACATCACAAATGTTAGCACAAAAACACACATGATGCAAGAAGATCTTTGATATGATGCTTGAATCTTGATGATGGCTCCAAATGCTTGCTGATTTTCTCTTGAATGCTCTTGATGTCATAAATTTTCCTTAAGAATGGATACTCAAATTTCTAAAATGAATGAATGAAACTTGAATTTACACTTAATTATGATTAATATCCCAAAATTATATCACACCAAGCCAACATATGAATTCATTAAATGAAGGAGGCTAAATCCCACTAGAATTTGAATTTAAATCTCGAAAATGACTCAAGGAGGACTAAGATTCCCTAGGTGGTGTCTTAGTCCCAAGTGATGAAACTTGGGGCATATACACCAAAAAGGGTCCCAATTAAGATGCCTCAAAATCAAGGTCCCAAGATCTCAGGGGGAAAAAGATGCCCTAGTGGTGTTTTAGTCCCATCCAAAAATTAGGGACACACAGATCAGAATCATTAAGATATCATTTATGCATTGTAGAATGTCAAGATTAGCTAGAAAAAGATGTCATTCATCTTGTTGACACAAAATAGGACCAATTAAGCCATAAATAATGATAAATAAAGCAAGGTGTGCCCAAACAAGTTTAAAAATGCAAGGGTATGCATTTTACTACACTACAATATATTTTTGAAATTATATATTAGGCAGAGGAAGAGGGGAAAGTGGCCCTAGAAGGGAAGATGTAAGTTGTTATAAATATGGTAGGTAGGTCCATGATGTAAATGAATGTTGATCTGATAAGAATAAATAGTGTTCCTTTTATGATAATCTAGACCATGACTTGTTCACTTGTGATAAGGCACAATATTAATTTAAAAAATGTGCCACCACAATCAAAGAGTGATGAATTGTAAGGACTAAATTCAATTAAATGTGCTAGGATTATGAGGAAATTCCTCAAGGATATATTACAAGGGGTATGAAGATGTCATAAAGATAAATACAACTTTAATATTTTTTATGAATAAGAAACCTCTAAATAGGATTACCAAGAGAAGAAACTAAGGCCAAAATAAATAGACTTGGTCAAGTATAAGGGTAAGAACAAATTTTTGGGAATAACAAGACAGTACAAACACCACAAAGTCAAAAAAGCCTATATTTGATAGAAAACAGTGATAGAAATGAAGAAGAATAAATTTCCCAAATAAATATCAACATGATAAAATTGTAGAGGAATCCTTGAATATGTCATAAATAAATAACAAACGAAAGAAAAAAATAAAATAATTACTTTTGATAATATTGGAATAAATAGACAATGTAAAAACCTTAAATTTGAAAAATGATAAAAATGATAAAAATGGATAGATCATGGAAAACTAGACCATTGATGATCACCACACTTATTAATCATAGGAAAATAAAATAAATGAATGTGAATCTAGGAGCAGAAGTAAATATTCTCCTAAAGAGATTTTTTGAATAGCTAGGTAAACCAAAATTAGGAGAAGCTTCATACAGCATTAGCCTAGCTAATGGATTGTCAATGGGAACACCAAGAATGTGGAAAAGGGTAGAAGTTAATATATTAGGAATATTTTAAAAATGAGATTATTACTATAAAAGAGCCATTTGACATTTTTAATGCACAATTAGGGTTACAATGGTTTTTCAATAAAAATAGCATAGTAGATTCAAAAATGAAATAATTATCCTTCATAAATGATAACAAAATAGTCTACACACCCTTAAGCATAGATATAGATAATTCATATGTAGAATAGATATCCCAAGAGTAACATGATGATGAAGACTCTAAAATCATCTATTCAATAGCCAAGTTAACTAAACCAAAACCTTAAGAAGAACCTAACTTAGAGGGAGAGTTATAAATTAAAAGTAATAATGAGATTAATAATAATGAATATGTTTTAAATGCTTGGTCCAAGGAAGAATAAAGAACTGAAATCCCAAAAAATTAGAGTGTTTAGAAGAATTGTCATGATACATAGAACAAAATATGTATTGCATGTTTCCAAATCCATGAAAGCCTATTGTAAAAAATAGACATATCAAAATACCACTCTAAAAACATCATCCAAAAATCATAATAATTAAATCTCATTTCACAAGATATTTCACACATTAAACTACCAAAGTACTCAGGGATGATTATCCTAACACCTATTTGGAAGATATAGAATGAAATTTTGATAAAACATGAGGTTAGATGCATTACAATGTACACTAGTGTTCAATGCAACAAGTTTGTGGAAGACTCACAAAGATAATATTTATGGATTGTATGCTTTCAAAATTTTAATAAAAATAAGATGCTAGTGGGTAGAAGGGGAATGTGAACTAATTTCAAAACTTAATAGGACATTTTTACTATATGAACACTTAAAAATCTCTAAACTATGTGGAAGAATAGAAGAGAATAAAACACAATATTAGACATGTACATATGTTTTACTAGACCCTCACATTAGTCATATAGACCTGGTATACTAACCAAGAAAGAAGAACATAAACAAGGGATTGGTAAGAACGCCAATAAGATTATCTACACATTTTTACTCTAAAATTCAAACAAATATATCCATAATGTATTACTAAAAATGAAATAAATCATATTTAACCATACAAATGAGGACATGGTAAATACTTATCAATAATCTCCAATTCCACCTAAAATAAAAGGAATATGGAATCCATAGAGTGGAAGGATAAGGAAAAATAGTGATTTGGAAGAAGGTGTTGCATAAGACATAAAAAAGGAGAATGATGAAAAAAATTAATTGGATATAGAGTTGAAACAAGGAGAAAGAGAATAAACACTAAATAATTATTCTAAAGAAAAATATTATAACCAACCATTGAAATTTAGAAAAGAAAATATAGATACCAGAGGGGACCAAAGCTAGCAAAAATTAGGGATTATTGAGATGAGAAGGTGGTTATGCATGTAGTATAAATATTATCAGATTATGAAGAACTCTTACCTTCCATATTTACTAAACTAAAAGGAATAAAATAAGAAGCCTTAATCATAAAAATATAGTCAAAATAAGGGAGAAACCCACAAAAGAAGAAACCTTATAACTTAAATCCAAATATAAAAAAGAAAGTAAAGGTAGAATTGGATAAGATGTTGGCCACAATAATCAAAAAATAAGTACTAAAGGGGAACATGATACTAAATATATATCTATGATACACACATGAATGGATGAAGGAAATAAATAGGATGAATAGGGTGGAGGATGAATGTGATGGATGAAGAATACAAGATAATCTAAAGAGCCAATGGTATATGGGAGATGGTACTTATTTACACAAGATGCCTCTTTGATAGGTTCTTACCAAGGTACTTTCTCAAAGCACCACCAAAGTGGTTTTAACTAGAGGATGATTTTTCTCTTTACTCTTTTGATCCTTTTTCTATTTTTTTATTTTTTTTATTTTTATTTTTCTATTTTTTTTTGCATCTTTTGGATTTATACCCTTTAAGACCTAGGCATAAATTTTTTTGAGATGTGTTCTTTTAATGGGGTCCTTTAAGGTGTTTCCTTCAAGGGTTGACAGTTGATAAGCTCTTAAACCATAGCTAGTTGTGAAAATGAATGGTCCTAACTAGTTAGGTTCAAACCTCCCTTTGTTGTTTTGATCTAACATGTTCTTTTGATTTTATTTTAGGACAAGGTCTCCCACTTGGAAGCATCAACCTTTGATCTTCTTGTTTTAGCTCCTTCTAAGTCGATTCTGATAGGCTTTTAGATGATTCGGCTTCAAGGTGAGATTCATCTAATAGCTTTAGATCATTAAATTTGGATACTCTATATTCTTCATCAGTGATGGGATGTTCCAATGACACTCTTAGCGATGGGAGCTCAACCTCAATAGGAAATAAATGGATTTGGTTCCATAAACTAGGGAGTAGGGTGTAGAGCTTGTGGGTGTGTAGATACTAGTTTGATAAGCCCATAAGGTGAGGTTCAACTAGAGATTCTAATCACAACAAACTTCATTAACTATATTTTTAAGGATATTTAAGTTAGTTTTGTTAGAAACATTGGCTTCACCATTTCCTTAGGGGTAGTATGGAGTGGAAAAGTGATTTTGGATATTAAATCTTTGCCATAGCTCGCAGAAAACCTAGTTCTTGAAAGGTGTTCCATTTTTTGTGAAAAGAACTTGAGGAATACCATAATAGAAAATGAGATAATTCAAGATGAATTGGGATATCTACTTTCCTATGATATAGGTCATTGGTATCACTTCAATCCACTTTCTGAAGTATTCAGTGGTTGTAATGAAAACTTTGTGACAATTAGATGAGGTGGGGTTTATTTCTCCTATGAGGCTGAGTCCACACTATGAGAAACACTAAAGTGTAGTGATTGGTCTGGGCTCTTGATTTGGTGCATGAATGAGATCTCCATGTTGTTCACATTGCAAACATTTCTTGACAAACTGATTCGCTTCCTATTCCATGGTAGGCCAATAATATCTTTCCCTCAAAAAATTTCTTGGCCAAGGTTATACCTCTCAAATACGACCTATAGATGCCTTCATGTACTTCTTTTAATGCATTCAAAGCTTCCCCTTGGTTAATACATTACAATAATGTTCCTTCAAGACTTTGCTAGTAAAGGGTATCACCTAAAAGGACAAATCGAGATGCTCTTCTTATAAAAGCTTTTCTAATGTTAAAATTAAGGTCATATGGGAGGATACCTCTATGTAGGTAAGTTAATGTGTCATGATACCTTAGGGAATCAGGACCAATGATTTCACACACAAACTCATATTCCGATACCTCGAAAGCTGGTACAAGAAGCTACTCAATGAGGAATTTATATTTTAAAATTGTGTGACGCATATCTATCAAGGACCCAATAGTATCCATAAAATTTGCTTATCAATTATTGATCCTAAGTATTTTCTTGAATTTTATATCAATTAAATAATCCTTGAGACTATGCACCATCTTCTTATACAATGTGAGCTTGTCATCCTTGGTCTGATAGTCATCATTAACCTAGTTCACAATTAGCTGAGAAACCCCATAGACTTTCAACTCTTGGATTTTCCATTGTACTATGATTCTCAATCCTATGATAAGGGCCTCATACTCAGCTATGTTATTAGTACATCAAAAATCTAACAGGTATGTCTTAGGGATGCAATCAACTTGTGGGGTAATAAAAAGGATAGCTACTCTAGATCCATGTTGGTTGCATGAACCATCAAAATACAACTTCCACTACTCTATCATGTTGAGGAAAAATATTGATTCATCAAGAAATTTAGACACCAAAGGATTCTCTACATAGATAGGTGACTCTTCTAGTTGATCTATGATAACATTCCCCTTGATAAACTTGCAATCCACATACTCTATGTCAAATTCCATGAGGAACATTACCCACTTGGCCATACATCCTATAAGAGTAGCTTGGGATCTAGTAAATACTTCAATGATTCCACCTTCGAAATGAGCTTTAGCTAGTGAGAGAGCATGTAGTGTCTTAGAATTTTAGAAGCAAACACCACTACTAGGTTTGGCAATGAAAAAATTATCCTTCTACACTTTCCCTAATTTAGGTCCTCCTTGTTAAACTGAGCTTAATGTTGTCTTTATTTAGTGTTGTAATGTGTTTAACACATTCACATTAGGTCTTGGGACCTTGTAAACTAAATGATATTAATTTTACACTATTTAAGGTGTTGTAAAGTGTGGTACCACACTTTCACACTAATATAGGGTTTTCATTATTAATTGGGCTTCTTAATGCCTTATTTGGTCCTATTTTGCATCCACAAGCCTTAATTAATGCCTTTCTGAGGATAATCTTGAAATAAAGTAGAATCCAATCATAATTCATGTCTTTTTAGTTTGTGTGGACTAGATTTAGTGATCTGGGACTCATACATCACCTTAGGCATATGGGCCCCACCTATGTTTGAAGGCTTGAATCCTGATTTCACATGAATCTAAGCATTTTTTTTAAATGTGTCTCATTGTTAAGCCTAATGGGACTCATCGGCCAATTTTGGTGTATGATTCCTATGTGGCCCAAAATCAAATATAATTCAAATTCTTGATATGTTTTTATCGTCCTAGATCTGATGTTAGCTTGTAGTGTTGTAATTTCAGGAAATTAGGCATCAACAAGTATAAATACAAGGTTATTTCACTCATTTTCACCAAACAAGCAATCAAAAGACTTAAGCATTCATGAGATCAAGCATTATAGAAAAATCAAGTTTACAAGAGCATTCAAGAGTCTTCAAGGGCTAATTATCAAGCATTTTGGAGCATTATTCAGTATCAAGCATCATTTCAAAGTCATTATGCATCATATTTGTTTTTGAGATAAAAATTGTAGGGTTTTATGATTCAAGCAAGATTTCAATTCAATATCTATCATATTCAAGTAAGAGTCAATATCTACATCCATTGGAGTCACTTCATACATGTTTGTAGCACTTTATTGCTAGAGTTTGGTGACTTGCAACATTAAATTTTGTTCATTCATCATTCCTTTATCTCATTTGATTTAATTATAATGTTTGATTACAAAAATGGGGTTTGACTAAGGAAAACCCCTTTCCACTAACAAATCAACATTTTTCCCTCTCTTTAGTGTATGATTTATAGATCTAGGCTGAAATATTGAAGAGTGGGTTTGGAGTAAGTTGTCAAAGTGGTCAATATTATCAAAGTTGTCACATCACCTACAAGATCATTGGAGAACTTCTACAAAGAACAATTTGACATTTTAGATCTAGAAATCAAGTGGAGAAGATAGAGCAGAGGTTGAAGAGAAAATTTAGACTTTCAATTTCTAGAAAAGTCAAACTGGATTGATACGCCACTTCTGGTGTATGAGTCCCAAAACGAACAAATTTGCAAATTTTAAGAGTTTCAGAAATATCTCTACCAAATTTATATTCCTACCCAAAAACCCTAATCTAGGACTAAATCACCCAAACTAGCGTATGAGTCCCAACAGGCCTTAATTTTAGTGTTTTCAAATTTTCAATTCTCTATTCAAGCTCCTATAGGTTTTTTGGTGCACATCTCTAGTTTCTCAGCTTTTTGTTTTGATTTACATGCATTTATAGGTCATTTAGTTGAGGTTTGCATTACACTAAGTTTCAACATTAGATATTACATAGCATTAGTCTTTACAAGCCCTATGTTGGTGGTGAACCCCTCTTTAGTCATTAATCAAACCCTAGGAAATCCCTATTATAGATCTATTTCCTCTTTATATCCTTGGATTGAGATCTCTAGAGGTTTCCTTGAGTGAAACTTGAGTGAAATAGGAGGATCCCTATCTCTTCAAGGATAGTCACATGCCTCTTCCAATGTTCATTTTTTCACTATGTAATCCTTTTCAATAGGTGAATAGTTTAGCTCATATTCCACCAAGTTTCTGCTAATATAGTAAATAGCTCTCTCCTTTTCCATTTTGTTATGTTGAGCAAGAAGATCACCCATGGCCATTGAAGTAGATGAGATATAAAGAATCAAGGGTTTACCTGCTATTGGTGGAATAAGGATAGGTGGTTTTTCTAAATAAATTCCTTGAGTTTCTAAAATGATTCTTCACAATTTGATTCACAGTTGTAAGCTACACCCTTGTGGAGGAGATGATAAAAAGGATAACACTTGTCCGCTAATTATGCAATTAATCTTCTGGTGGACTGGAGTTTTCCCTAAAAGTTGTGAAGTTGCTTGATATTTTGTGATGGTTACATGTCCATGATTTCCTTGATCTTAGCTGGATCCACTTCAATTCCCCTTCTTGATACATTGTATCCCAAGATCTTTCCTGTAGTGACTCCAAATATGCACTTCTTAGGAATTAACCATGCCTTATACTCTTCAACTCTTTCAAAGATTTGTCCTAACAAATCCAGTTTTCCCTTCCTTGTCCTCTAGATTTTTGTGACTCGTGTCATGAAAATTCAAGGTTATTTCTCTTTGATAGGTGGCTCTAGAATTATTAAGACAAAATGACATCACATTCCAACAATATGTCCCCTATGGGCATATAAATGTTATCTTATGTTGATCTTCTTTAGCTATCATAATCTTATTGTACTCTGAGAATTTGTTCATAAGTTAAAGAATTTCATGTCCAATTGTTAGATCCATAATGATTTCATTATTAGGTAGAGGAAAATCATTCTTAGGACATGACTTATTCAAATCCCTGAAGTCTATGCATATCTTGATGCCCCTAGTGGGTTTTGAAACTAGTACCAAGTTGGAAACCCACTCTGGATAGTAATCAACCATATGAATCCCACATCAAGAAGCTTTTGCAACTCCACCTTGAATAATTATGCTATTTTCCGATGCATTTTCTTTAAATTTTTCCTCAGGGGTTTAGCTTGAGGGTGAACAATAAGATGGTGAAAAAATACTGATGTGTCAAGGCCAGGCATTTCTACATAGGACCAAGCAAAATTTACCTTTCACTCTTTCAAGAAAGTTGCTAAGTTCTTTTGTTCTTCATCAAGGAGAGATTTTGCATAAAAGTTTATTTGTGGTGTCTCCTTTGTTCCCACATTGATTAGATTAGATTTTTTGACAAGAACCGTTAATTTCTCTTGATGCATCACACTATTGGATAGATTGAATCCCTCATCCTTAGGTGCCTCAGAGAGGTTTTCACCATTAGATACATCCTTTATTTTTATTGTTTTGTGATTAGAGAGTTCCATAGTGTGGTTTTCACTTAGGAATCAAGATATGATTTTTATATTTTCAATTTTGTGACTAAGGGATTCAATCATTTCCCCATACTATGCTTGCATATCTAGTTCAATGTCAAAACCTGCTTTGTGATCTCCAAATGGCATGCAATCTTGGAACCCCATGAATTTAGAGATAGCCTCATCATTTTTGAATGAATCCAAAATAGGTGGTCCTCATTGGTCCTAGTTTATAAGTTGGGGATAGACGAGTTTAAATTCAATGATTTGGCTAGTGGAAGTGAAGGATGTGGTAGTGATCATGAATATGAAATTATCCTCAAATATCTCTATGATGCCGAGGGGAAATTCATCAAGATGGTATCATTACACGGTGTAGGTAAAAAAGAGGAAGATTCATTTCTCAAGAGCAATAGGTTATAGAAAACCATTATTATTTTGACCAAGATTTTCATTTTTAGTTTGTCCCATGCTCTTCATCAGCTTAAGTCCTTTGTTTTCATCATCCATAGGAAGAGAATTCTTTGGTTTCTGATCTTGGTAGATCCATTTTGATGTATTATCCTTGCCAATAATTTTTTTATTCAAATTTCCCCATTTTGTGAAGGTGGTAGATTCCATCTTGATTGTCTTTGCCTCCTTGTTAGTAGGTTGAGGTTTCCCATAATATCTAGGAGAAAGAGGAATTTATCCAACTATAAAATTAATTTTTCCGGTTATAGTCCCCGCAACCATTATATTTGATAATTTCCTTTCTTGAATATCTTGGATTTTCTATGTGAGTGTCTTGATTTTTGAAGAAAGGTCCTCTTGAGGATTGTTCAATGATGGAGAAAATGTGTTGAATTGTGGGATGGTAGATGAGTTGTAAACCAGATTTTGATATGATGGTGTGTTTTTATATGTTATATGGTGTGAATTGTGGATTGGTTTGATATTGTTGATTTTGAGGTGATGATGGTGGTTGTGTACCATATGCTCCATATGAATGTTGATTTGTGACATTTTTTTGAGAAGTAGTGTATTGTTGTTGTTGTACAAGAAATTATTGTTGTTGAGTTTGAAAATATTGTTAATATTGTAATGATTTTTTAGCTTGCAAAGCTTGTTGTGCTTGTTGTTCTTGCAAGGCCTATTATTGTGCAATAGCTTGTTTTATTTGTGAGGATTGAATGATGTGTTGTGAAGGTGGAATGTTTGGATTCAATGTGATTAATTAATTTTTTAGAATATGTGATGCATTTTGTGGGATGGTATTATGAGCATGTTGTGATGCAAGACTATTTTGATTTTGAAAATCTTGGTATTGATGTTGTTGTGGAACCAAATTTTGATTTTGAGACACATTATTTTACAAATTTTGATTTGAGATACTTTGATTTTGATGAGGGGAAACTTTTCCTTGATGTTGTGATGTTGTTTTAATATGAGATCTTGGAAGATTTGATATTGCAGGGTGGACAACATGATTTTGTGAACCCATTTGATTTTGAAACATTTTTTGTGATCCTTGATTTGGTACCAATCAATGTTGGGACATGGGTTGAATATTTCCTTGATTTTATGGCAATGGATTGTAGGATATTAGTTGATGTTGTGATGTGTGTTGCATGCCTTGGTTTTGAGATCCTAAATATTGTGATACTTGAGGACCTTGTGTTTGTTGAGGTATGTGTTGACAACCTTGGGGTTGTTGTGATATGTGTTACGACCCCTGAGGTGGTTGGATTTGACTTTGAGGACTTTGAGGACCTTGTGATTTTTGATATCCTTGTGGTTTTTTTCATATGATTTGAGAACTTTGTGATCGTTGGTTTTGTCTTTGAAAGCCTTGTAATGTTTGATACCCTTATGGTTGTTGTGATATGATTTGTGAACATTGAGGTTGATTTGATATGAGTTTTGAACCTTGTGGTTGTGAACCTTGAGGTTGATGTGATGTGATTTGTAAACCTTGAGGATTTTTGTGTTGACTTGTTAGATTAGTTGCATCCACTCTAGTATTTGTAGGCTGGCTTGGCACATGTAATGAAGATGTTTTTGGCATATATTGAATTATCTTGTGTACCAAAGGTGCATTTTGATAAGATTGACCAATGTTTTGAGAAGGCTGACCCATTGATGTACTGTTTGATAAGTTTTGCTCCCTAAGTGTGTTTACATCAAAAGTTCTGGGAAGTTTTGTTCCTTTTTGTGCAAGTGTCAACATATATTGAGTAGGATTTAAGCTCAAAATTATGTTTATGATTTGATGAACCTAAGTTCTTGTTTCATTTCAAGTTACTCTTTGATGGTAAATTCAGGGGGTTTGTCCATAATATCATATATTTGAACACTTGTCTCTTGTGATGAGTGAAATGGCGGTGGATTTTTTGGTGAAGTGGAAAATCCTCTAGGATTAAAATCGAGCATCCCAAAGGTAGGTTCACTAGCACTTGTTGTAATGGGTATGTTTGAATCACTAGGGTTTAACTCTATGTTTTTCTTGTGTTTTAATCTTGTTGTAACCATAAAATGTGTATCAACCCTATGAGTTATGTGTTGTGAATGGTATTGTTTAAATTCCTTGGTTTATTCAAATTTCCCTAAAAGACCCCCTAATAGGTTTTGGACCAATGATGTATGATGTTGTGAAGATGATGAATGATATGGAACTTTCAATTTTTGACCATAACCTAGACTCAAGTTTGATTGATGTGTTTTTTCGTGATGATGTTTATGAACTTGTAAACCTTGAGAATAGACTTGTGACTTCAAGGTAAACTTGTCCAAAAAAGATGTGGACTAATTCCCCTAAATGTCTAGAAATAGATCCTTTCTAAATATAGAGTTGTGTGAGGGGGGAAATCATAGACATAAATAAGATAAAACATACTTGAACTAGAATCTAATCTATAATCAAGAACATAAATCTAACATCTATTCCTACACTTACGAAATGAAACTAAGCTATTATAAAATTCAAGAAACAAGATCAAAATATGAAAGAATACATGAATTCATGAATAATCATAGTGTTACCATCCCATATTGGAGTATATTTGTGAGGATTTGGTTGCTCACATCATTGTGAAGCCTCCATAGTTCATGTGAAAAATCTTGATACATGAATGGTTGTTCAAAGGTATGTTGAAGCTCTAACAATGGTGATTGTGAATGTCGGAAGTACTTTGTTGTTCCAATGGTGTTGACTCTTTGATCCTTTTTTGTGAGGAAAGAGGTTTTTTATATAAAATGTGTTATTTGAAATGGATGATCAAGATTAAACAATGTGATGTGTTGGTTCCCAAATCAACATATGCAATGAGTCCAAAAGAAATAGCCACTTTCTCATATTCAGACTCAAAGGTGGCTTTGGCCAAGGAACAAGATTCAGTCAAAGAGACTGAAATATTTTGCACTTATGGCTCTGTTAAACTAGGGAGGGTAATCCAAATAGTATATTTATAGATACTTGTGTGTTAAAGTACCAAAACAAATGATTCTCCTCTAATTGTTTAAGAGACAACACCCTAAAGTTTTGGTTGACCTTCATGGCAGTGTCTAACTCAAACATGAGAGATGTAATAAAATGAGCTCAACACATAAACAAACTGAGATTGATATTTGATTTGATTTAAATTTGTAATCAGTTATTGAATCAACCACGAGAATGAAACAAAAATAACATACTTAGATCAGTGCTTCATCCATTGGAATAGATTCAACTTCAATAATTGTGCAACCTGATAACAATTTAATACACAACATCATCTAAGCTTTGAAGATATTGTATTATAGTATTTCAACATAACATCTCAACCACAACTTCTTATCTAAATCCTAGCACTCGGCTTAACATAAACTAGTAGCCTCACTCAAGCATTTACATCAATTCCTTTAATCAATAAACAAGAATAAAACTAAACATCCATTGGATTTCAATGGAGACAAATAAAATAACTCTTGATTATGTTATTCATTGTTTATCAAACTAGTAGATAGGAGAGAAAATGGTTCAGAATCTTCACCATTCAGTATAATTATGCCAGTATGGCTATCAAAATTACATACATATTGGCAAACTCAAAACCTAAGACTTAACTCTGAAATGTTTTGTATTCCTATTATAGTGTTCTTTGTGACTAATTAAAAAACAACTAACTCCTTACAATGAATCATAAATTTTGCACTTAAGAAGAAAGAAACCCTAAATGCACATCAGAAGAAGACACTTGGAAAACTCAGGAACAGTGATGAATAATTTCCCACCGGTTGAAGAGAAAGCCCTAATTTGTATTCTAATTCACGCTTCATGCACCTATTGCTCTTTAACAAAAAAATATTCCCCGGCTTTAATAATCACCATTCCCTTTTAATCTGTAGTTTGAAAAATATTTTTTCCTTGCAAAATATTTCACCCCTTTGTTTATTTTTCACCTACTGTGTGAAATCAATGCTCTTTGTAAAAACTTCCTCAGCCAAGAAAATATTTTCTCGTGCAAGTCTTTATGTTCTTCACCTTTTATTTTGACTGCACTCTTCACCTTTGTTTCCCAAAAAATAATGTTCCTTAACTTTATTAATGAAGGCTTTAATATAGAATTCACCTATGCTCATTTACCTTCACCTCTTATTAAAATATAATACCCAGTAGTAAAAGTTTTTAACTCTAGTTTTACCCATGGAAATATTTTATCAAAATATTTGTCGTCGTGCTCAAGATTAAAATATTATATTTTAAAAGAGGAAGTTTTAAAATATTTCATTCGATAGAGATTTTAATAGTAAAGAAACTTTTAAAACTTCACTTGGGCCCACCATGGCCTTCCCAACCAATGCCCATTCCCCGATCTATTTGATGATGGCAGCGAAAATTCCTACGAGATCACAGGAAAAGCATAAAATAGTAAAAGAAAGCATTTTAAAATCTTAAAATATTTTTGGAGGAACCAATCCCCATGCCCCCACTATTCTTCAATGGCAGAAGCATCCATACATGTGGACAAGTGGGGAGACCTTCATTTCTACTCTGTAAAATATTTTAAAACTTAAAAAATTGTTTGCTTGGTGTTTCATTCCTCATGCTCCTGTCCTTTTTGATGAAACAATATTTTAATCTGGCAGGCTAGCAGACAAACTCATTTCACAGTGCATTCTCCATGAACATGGACAACAAGGAAATGTTTACAGTAGGAAAAATGAAACTCTATATTCCTCTCCATCGAAGGCATGCTTATTAAGATTTCTATTCATTTTTGTCCAAATCATTCATTATTGGGTCATTTTTTTTATGCAAGGGCATTTTTGTGGCTACAAGCAATTGAAATCCATCACAAACATGAATAAAAACACCTCTCAAGCACTAGGAATGGTCAGTGTATGAATTTTAAGCATATAACATCAAATTTGAGCTCAAATCCGATGGAAATCCATCAGAGACACCTCAATGGAGATCATAACATTCCAATCAATATTGCAATAGAAGTTGTAGACAAAATCACCCCAAACACTGTGCTCACAGCATTCTCTCACTTCCTGGTGGCACCAAAAGCTTTCAAGGGCTTACGGGAAAAGCAAAAATAACATATAAATTGATTATCTACCATCCAATGTTTAAACATAGTCATTAAAAACCGTTTTAATCACCCACATTGCCTGTTGCAAGCCTTCCTTCTTCTCTTTCCCTTCTCCATGAGCCATGTTGATGGTAGCACTGTCATGCCACATCAAAAATTAAAACATGCCCTAATTTATCTCTTTTCTCGTGCATGTTTGCCTTTATAGTATTTAAAACACATTAAATATTTTAAATATATTGCATCAAAACATTAGAGAATAGGGAAAATTCATTGTAGGAAAACCTGGACACTAGGAGCCATAAAAATTTGCACATGGACTCTATAATTTATTTAGAGAAAACCCATTTCCTCAAAACTTGCATTGTAGAAATATTTCAGGTACCTCCTTTGTAAAATAGCCCTCAGAATGCCTTTGCTGCAACTAAAATGCATTAAAATAATGCATCATGTAATCTCCAATTTTGACGAGAATGGATTTGGAGATGTTTAAAGATAAAAAAAGAAATGGGTTGTCCTTAGATTTACAAATTTTGACAATTTCTAAAACACCATTTTTGGCCTTGTTGCAGTCAAAAAAATTAGATAACCCATCAACACTTATCTTGAGACCTTGAAACTGGGCAGGTATGTAGAAACTTGACACAAGAATTCATTGCAACAAACAGCTCAAAAAAATTCATCCTGAGGTGAAAGGTATTACTCAAAAAAGTAGCCCACTCAGACTTTTTTGCAACTATTTCTATTTAAAACCAATTAAAACACACCAAGTTGCCATTTTGAAAAAATATCAAATCATCTTTTGGGGAACTTCCACTAGAAACACTAGGTAATTTAGGCACATTGGGTGTGTGTGCCAAAGGGATTCTCTTGAATCATCATTCATCACAAGATATTGAGGGTCAAACTTGACCACCTTCAAAAGTTCTAAAAATGTAGAGGTCAAAACAGAGCAAACTGCATTTGCTTTTGGCCTAGTAAAAATAGTAAATCTGATCATGAGGCTTTTAAATTGGACCAAGGAGTACATGAATGTGGGGAGAATGAAGAGAAACAATATGTTTGACATGAAAATCAACTGGCTCTTAATGGTGACCCTTCAAAGTAGGTCACTTGGACAGATTTTGTAGGTGCATTTCTGAGTGTGCAAAGGCAAATTTTTAAACATGGGCACTTCAAATTTGCAAATTTTGAAGGTGCCAACATGATGCAGAGGAAAGACGGGGATTAACAAAACTTGATTGTCCTAATTCACTACCCTTAAGGATTTCATTGGAACCAAGGCATAAGCCATCTACACACAATTTGTCACTATTAATCATTTGGCCTATTAGGCATCCAATAATGGGAAACACACTATTAAAGGTGTAGCAACATAGATTAGTGGGGACAATAAGACTTTACTACCCTTTGACACACTTGGTTGATTCTATGTACCATAACACAATGGCAACTCCTTAACAAAGGCTTGCACTCATCAATGCGACCACCTATCATTACAACAAGCATAGAAAAGTGTATAAGGAACTATTGGGTTTGTTTTAGACTTGAACCAACACAAGAAAATTGTTCTCAAAGTCTCATAACACAGACTTGAAGGAAACACATTCCACAAATCTGGCATTATTGCCCTAAAGCATGTTTTCAACATGAACATTCACCCAATTCAAGAGAGGATTGCAAACTTGCTTCCAATTTTCTGCATAACCTTCAAAAACTTGTCGTAACCTACATTAAACCAAAACTTAGAATACAATGCAATAATTTTAACACAAACAAGCATAAACTAGGCTTTTTTAGACTATGAATGAAGCAAAATATAGCAAACTCTCCTTGAGTTCTCCTTCCCACATGCAAATGGAGACTTCAAACCCTGTATGCATGATAAACATATCAAAATAGAATTTATTACAAGTTTTCATCTAAGTTATCTTATGGTGGAAACTCGCAATTTTGCATTTTTCTTGTTGGTTGGAACCCTAGGTAGGGTTTTGGACTGTTCTCAATAAAAATGCAATAACCTTGAAAATAGTCAATGAAATTTGATGCCACAAAAATAAAAATATATTAGATTCACACAAAAACACAATGCAATCATTTTTAGATCAATACATGAGTCGTACATGTCATACCAAGTGACAAAAAATAACTGCAACATTTGAAATCAAGAAAAAGCTTGCTTTCATTCAATAAAAATTCAAAAATCAACTTGATCCAACCTCTCTTCGACATTTTTAGAGTGTATACATCCATTACAAATCAT
The DNA here is from genome assembly GCA_007115665.2 of Sequoiadendron giganteum. Classification (NCBI taxonomy): domain Eukaryota; kingdom Viridiplantae; phylum Streptophyta; class Pinopsida; order Cupressales; family Cupressaceae; genus Sequoiadendron; species Sequoiadendron giganteum. The sequence goes on along the minus strand of CM021105.1, from coordinate 230,615,582 downwards.
TTTTCAACTGATTATAAAATTTCTTTCTTTTTTTGTAACAAATCTTTTCTTTTTTCCACTTGCCAAAGTTGCATGACAACTTTTACAAACTTTTTGATAATTTTTAGCAACATTAACAACTTTTGAACCAACAACCCAAAACACTTCAAAAATGGATTAATATGATTCCAAATTATCATAAATGACCTTATTAAACACTAAAACACACCATCAATCTAAAAACCCCAAAATGAAAAAATTTAGCTTATGAGGCTCTTAATGCCCCTGCACCATCATGTTGCATCAAGATCGACGGTTGAAGATTGTTGAGAGGATTGACATGAATAGATTGTGAAAAGTATATTTCACAATTTGTGTGATTGAGGAATAGATTGGTTAGTCAAGATTTAGATTGATGAGTCGGTAATTATATTGATCACTCAAGAATTAGATTGCTTAGTTAGGAAATTAGATGGCGTAGTTAGCAAATTAGATGGCTCAACCAGCAATCATAATTTGCTCAATCAGAAAATGGGTGAGGATAACTGATTAATTGATTTATTTAATTAATTCCTTTTTGGATTTGAACGTGCAAATCAAGTTTGACTTTTGTAAACAAAGTTGCATTAGTTTCATTTGATTTTTGATAATGTTTTGAATATTTTATTTCAAATTATTCAAATTTGGAGGGAAAGTGAGTTAATTAAATTATCATAATTTAATAATTCAATTAACTTAGGGGAATAACATGATTTAGTGATGTAATTAAATATTTGGTGTTATTTAACTAATCAAAATGAAATAAAGTGAGATTAGGACTTTATTAAATAAATAAATTTATTTAATTGGTTGAAATTGATGAAACATGAATTAATTAAATAATGTCATTTTATTTAATTAATAGTAGAAATATTGTTTTAGGATTTTATTGAATAAATGGAATTTATTTAATTAGTCAAAAATGGTGAAAAGTTCAATTAATTAAATAATGTTGTATTATTCAATTAATAGGGGAAATTAGGGTTTTTGATGCTTTAGATGTGAAATGTAGTGATGTTTGATGATAATGATGTCGATGATGCAAAAATGTCATTTAGAATGTGTGATAGATGTTAGGTCAATTTTACATGTCTACATTTTGCCCCTCTTTGATAAAAAGTACTGGTTTCTTTGTTTCAAAGATTTCGATGTTAAGAACAAGTTTTTGAAAAAAAATATGCCCCACTATGCCCCGGTGGTCAGAGGAGTGATGATAAGACTCTGTGTTTCCCCCTCAAGAGGTTGGCCAAAAATTTCAATTTTGAGGTCAATCTCACGACACTATTCTATTTCAGTTCAAATGTGTTTAGGTCAAAAAATTAATTCTATAGGTCCCTCATTGCTTTTTTAAATGTTTCTAGGAGCTCCTAATTTGAACATAGGAAGGTTCCCTAATTAAAAATTAGGGTTTCCTATGTGAAAATTAGGGTTTTTGAGGGTTAATATAGGTAATTAGGGTTCTAATTACCTCATTTGTGTTTTGATCCTATAGTGAATTCTTAACCTTGGATTTCCCATTTTTTCAGTTGTCGAGGAGCAATGCCTAGGATTCAGGGAGCCCCAGATCGATTGAACTTGGTTTGAGAGTTTGGATGGCCCGTAGATTTCGGTGGCCCAGTATGTACCCTCTTGCTTCTTGTTTTCATCTTGTCATGTTCTCATAATTCGTGTACAAAGTTTTCTAAGTTAATAGCAAGGTTTTAAGGTTTTTGGTGCTTTTTCATCATTTTCTGCACATTTGACTTGTTGGAAAGCTCACACTTTCTCTAGGTCTTTGCACTTGCTCTAGGTCTTCACACTTGTCTTAATTTTTCACTTTTGAAATTTGCATTTTCTCTAATTCTTCGCTTTTGAATGCTCTAAGACTATTTTTGTGCATTTGAGTTAAACCTACGCATTTGCAAAATTTCTTCACTTTTGATATTTTCGCAATTGCAAATGCTCCTCGCTTTTGACTTTTTTCATTGCACTTGTTAGTGACTTCATCACTTTTGTTAAATGTTGCTTGCTTTTACTTATTTAGAACCCTAAGTCTCATTTTTTGGAATTTTTTGTTTTGTTTTACGTGTTCAGAGTGAAATGCTAACATCGTGGGTTAAAATGATTTCAGGTGGTACTTAAACCACATCATCCAAGGGAGAGATGACCTTGTTATCTATTCAATCCAATTTCTCACTTTGATGTTTTGGAGTAAGATTTCCTAGATGTGTTCAGGATTTGTCATATTTTTTACATGCCTCCAATCTGATCTCATACAATGATGATGATCACACTCATGAAGCAGTAGCATTCAGAGACTTCTTCATTCCATTTATCCATAGGAGAGGCAACCATTACACTCGAGGATGGGTGGAGGATTCTCTACATTCCTATCCACGGTGAGCTCATGACATACCATGGTCAACGAGGTACCTATTCCATGCAACATGTGCTAGGTGTCAGACACTTGGAGGTTTGACAATTTGATATTGATTTGTCTGAGTTCATTGGTAGTGCAGACTCTATTAATATTTTCCTTTGCGGTTTGATTTTGGGACTAGTTGTTCCAGATAGGAGAGGTTGTTAGTTCCCTATTGGATGGGGAATTTTCATTGAGGTTATGTTTGAGCATGGGCCCAGATATGCATGGGGTTTGTTTCCTCTTTCCCACCTCTTCAGAGATATGCATGAGGTTGTATATTAGGGAAGGAAATCTATTTCTATAAGTGTCTCTATTTTTCACATATGGGCTAGGGAGCACATTGTAGTTTCTCAACCTAATGGGATACAAGATCGTACTGCTAGAGATCCATATTGATATCATTATGGATATTTCTTACATTACACCTTTCTTGGGGATCTTTTGTACTAGCTCCGTGTGTTTGATGACATGGAAAGTTTTGTTTGGAGACCTTATATGGACTATGAGGCATGGCCAAAAGATCTAGAGTAGCTTGTGTATTGTCGACAAATTGGATGGTTGATTGATTTCTCTCATTCTCTTCTAGAGAGTTACTTACCTCACAGAGTATGTTGTCAGTTTGGAGAGATAAGGCTGATTTCCTAATAGTTATGAGGCTCAGTTTGGTCAGACCACTAGGGAGGTCCATGTATATGGTCATCAGGTAGACAAAGATGTTGTTGTTGCTACATTCAGAGCACTTTCCCCAGTTGGATAGGGTTGGCCAATTAGTTTAGTGGATATAGGTACTATTCTTGATTTTGATCAGTGGTGGGCACAATGCATGCCATTGAGGTTCATAGATCCTAGGGTGATCCTGCCTTAGGTAGAGCAAGCATTACAAGTTGGTGCAAGGAGTGATAGTGCATTGAGGTTCTTTTATACCAGCTAGGTAGGTTTTGATAGGATGCAGCACAAGGTGATCAGGTGTAGGTTCTGGGACAAGTTCCAGGTCCCCCTCCACCACTTGGGGATGGAGGTGCTTAGTTAGCAACAAAGATAGCATGATGATAGGTCTTGGAGGCACAACTTGCCAAAATGATAGCAGAGATAGATACTACTTGAAAAGAGTGAGATGGTTTTAGAGTAGAGTGAGACACAAATATTGGTCATCATCACATTGTTGAGATATAGTTACAGGGTGTTATTATTTGTAGGGATAATCTAAGGGTAGATTGTGATAGTATACGAGTTGAGTGATATCGATTGTTATAAATTTTGACATACTATCAAACCTTGTATGATGCTATTGTTCCTAGGGCTGCTCAGCCTCCATGGTTTGGAGAGCCTAGTGTTGTAGGAGGTGGAGGTGGTGTTGAGTTAGGTGGGAAATCTGTTACATATCCATATCTAGATGGTGGTCCACAGCCTTGTCTATAGAGTTCTCTCCTTCTTGTCGGCCAGTGTTATATTTGTACTTGATCTTTTGTTTTTGTTCCTTAGAGACATATTGCAGACATGATTTTTGTATATATATTCATCAGCCAAGTCAATGCATCATTTATATGTATTATTTTGTATTATCCTATCACACTTGTTTTACTAATGATGATGTACTATGACATTCTCCCTTTTTTGATGATTATATATGTGAGATATACCTTCTTCGATTCGGTTTTATTATGTGCCATGTGATGATCATGGATGATGATGTATGATGATGCATGTTTATGTATGTTTTTGTATATTTTTTGATGTATGCATATGATGTGGATGAATGGATCATATTTTATATATATAATTTTTTATTATGGATCATGATCAATATATCGTTTGGATATATGATGTATGGATGATATGATCGATGTATTCCTTTATACATGATACATGATGTTTTCATTGCTTTCACTATCATCATGATATGTATTGAAGACATTGTGGATGCAAGATGGATATGGTACTAAAGATATTTCTATGTAGGAGGTATGCTAGTTTAGAAGAAATTTTTGATGATGGATAGAAATTTGATGTTGTGAGTAGTTGATGATGTTGCTTTCGCTTTGCTTGGAGGTTTCACAGTTTTGAACAATCCTATTTGATGTAGAAAATAGATACGATGCACAAGGGTATTAATGACCAAGGTGAATTTATATCCATTGCATGGAATTTGACTCTACAAACAAAGAGTATTCTTGTTCATACTAGACATACGAAAAATTTGTTTAAAGTATATAGCCAGTTTGTGTTAAAAAAAATTCAGACTAGTCACACAAAGAGGTATAGAACACATAACATGAAACTAATTCACGAATTATTTCAACACAACTTTAATTTACTCAATAAAGTAAGTATTCACCATGGTAGTGTTACAAAAATATCCTACAAACAACAAATTGAAATGATGCTCAATTTCTCCCATTCCTTCTTCTCTAAATCCTTATGGTTATCCTCAAGAGATCTTGGGAATGAGTCGATAAATAAATCGAAAAGATAAGACTATAAAAAGATAAAAACAAAGTTGCAATACCACTTGCCATATCTATTTGGGGTGGGGCTATTATCTGGTGTTGATCATGTCTATCATAGGAATGGATTCATTAAGGCATATCTTAGGATGTTGTTGGTGACTTATCAAAAAGATAGGTAGTTGATACTTTGGCATTGTTTGCATCTAATTATAGTCAGAGCTTTGTGATTTTTTTCTTGAAAGTTCTATCTTTTGATGTTTGTTTTGTTTCTTTGTTTTCTTTTTCAAAGGGTGAAGGTGATGATTTGTTTATTATGGGTGAAAAATTTATTGTGAATTGTGATCATGGAGTGGGTCTTTTTGATTTTTTGAGTTTTATGATACTGTTTTTGTTGTTTTTAGGGGACTAACCTAGGGCCTTAAGGGCTCATCAAAGATAATCCTTTCCTATGTTTTACACATATAGGCTCATAGTTTGCTTGGTTTTTGAATATTTTTTACCTTTCTATTTTGTGAATGGTTTTGGATTTTGTATTTTTTGACTATTTTTGGATTTTGTATTTTTTGACTAAGTTGAAATAAAGCTTGATAGAAACCTAAGGGGATAGACCTATGGTCTCAAGATTTGTTAATTCTTGCCTATGTTATACACGCACAAACCAATTGTTTGACTAGTTGACTCAAAGAATAAACTATTTTTTGGATAAACAACATTGATAACTTGGATTGATATTCCACTTTTGTGTCTATAGGATATGTTGTGGGAAATCTACTTTGAACTAGCTATGGAGCTCAAGAAAATTTTGATATCTTAGACTATTTTGAGTGAAGGAATAATCCAACGATGTTGTTTTGTTTTTGATGTTTTTCAAATGTTTTTAACTTACTTTTTTCTAGATGTTTTTGATTTTCTTATTTTTGACCATGATAGGACACATAAAGATCTAATCCATGACCAGCTTCAGGAAGTTACCCCCAGTTTGAGACAAGATGACTTTCCTAAATTAGAAACAAGCCATGGTTGGACATATACTTTATTATGGGACGAATGGGTGGATGTTATGGATAGTACCGATAGAAAATGATGCGAGTCTAATTCAAACATAGTGCTTTTTTTCCAAGTTTTCACTATGGTAAATGTTCTATGAGTTCCACAAAGTGGTTTTCATTAAAGCAATATTTTATTTCTCTTTACTATTTTTCTTGCTTTTTTTTTTTTTTTTTTGGATTTTTATCCTTTTGCCTGGGGTATTTTGATGTGCTTCATGTGTAGAACTTCTTGAGGTGGTTTTGTTCAAAATTTCAGCTAAAGGTTCTCCTTTAGGAATAGTCAACTAATAGGCCCCAGATACGTAGCTTGTTGTGATGATGAATAGGCCTAACCAGTTGGGTTCAAATTTTCCATTACCCTCCTGATTCAGTTATACTTTTTGATTCTCCTTGAGGACCAAGTCACAAACTTGAGATTTTTTATCTTTTCTTTTCTTTTCATAGCTACAGATGGTTTAACGTGGTCAAATTCCTTTCATCTAGGAGCTCTAATTTATTTAGCCTGGATACCCTATATTCTTCATTGTTGACCATACCTTTTAATGAGATTCACAATGAGGGGATTTCAACCTCGATAGGTAAGACAACCTTTAATTCATAGAGCAAGTAAAATGGTGTAGCACCTATAGGTGTTCAGATGTTGGTTTGATAATCCCATAGAGCTGGGTTTAGCTGTAAATGTCAGTCATGGTTGGCTTCATTAATAGCCTTTTTTAGTATTTTCAATATGGTTTTATTGGACGCCTCATCCCAACCGTTTCCTTGGGGGTAATAGGGAATGGAAGACCTATGTTGGATAGAGAATTTTGGAGTAGAGTTCTTGGATGTCTTGATTTTTGAATGGGTTTCCATTGTACATTATTATTGTTTAGGGAATTCCATACCTGCAGATTAGATAATTCAAAAGGAATTTTAATATCTATTTTCCATTGATATAGGTCAATGGAATTGCCTCTATCCATTTAGTGAAATACTTTGTCATTGTGATAATAAACATGTGCCTGTTAGATGAGGCAAGTGAAATCTTACCTACCAGGTCTAATCCCCATTGCAAGAAAGGCCATGGTGTTGTGATGGGTCTCAATTTTAGTGCTAGTGCATGAACCAGATCACTATGCTATTGGCACTAACGACACTTTGTAGAATGTTACATGCATTCATGTTCCATTGAGGGCCAATAATACCCCATTCTAAGTAATTTTTGGACTAGGTTAGTTCTGCTAGAATGTGACCTACAAACACCTTTGTCTACCTCTTGTAAGTATGTTTGTGCTTCTTTTGCATTAAGACAGTGAAGTAACATACATCTAGACTACAACAATATAGGGTATCTCCTAAGATTGTAAAGTGGTAAGTTCTATGGGTGAAGGTTTTCTTTTGAGTGGTTGTTAGGTCAAGTGGCATGATACCATTCTAGATGTAGTTAAAAGTATCTTCGTACCATGGGGAGTTAGAACCAACAACACATACCAGTTTCGATTTTAGGATGTCGAATGCAAGTACAAGCAATTTTTCGATGAGGAACTCATACTTAGGAACATTTTGTGGAATATCAAGCAGTGAGCCTATTGTTTCCATTGCATCAGAAACTCTTTCGTTGATCCAAGGAATTTTCTCAAAGGTTATTGTGACAAAGTATTCCTTGAAGTTGTCCACCATCCTTTTATATGGCATCAACTTATCATCTTTTGTTTGGTATTCATTGTTCACCTATTTGATCAATAGCTGAGAATCTCCAAAGACCTTTGACTCTTTTATTCTCCATTCTATAGTCATTTTGAGCCCTATGATCAAGACTTCATATTTTGAGATATTTTGCGTGCATGGAAAAGTGATCCTATATACCTTGGGTATATTATCACTATGTGGTGTGAGAAATAGAACATCTTCTCCAAATCCATGTTGAGTGTCAGACCCATCAAAGTATAGAATCCAATGGCCTATCTATTCTATCATCAAGATACTCTTATTTGGAAAGTCCATTGTGAGAGGTTTGTGATCATATATGGGTGCTTAGGCCAACTAGTTTGTTATGATTTTTCCCTTGATATCTCTTCTATCCACATACTCTATATCAAATTCATTCAGGATCATCACCCATTTGGTGATTTCACCTATTAGGGTTGTTTTTGCTAGTAGGTACTTGAGCAGGTCTACTTTTGAAATTAGTTTTACCTTCTTGTTTAAGATGTAGTGTCTCAAATTTTGTGTCACAAATATGACTAAGAGACAGCTCTTTCACTGGGTGAGTAGTTAAATTCATATCCCACCAATGTTTTTTTATGTAGTAGACTCCTCTTTCTTTGTTGTTATCATCTAGATAGGCTATGAGAGCTCTCAATGCTACTTGTGTGGTAGACATGTAGAGCATCATTTCCTTGTCTAGGATATGTGACATGAGTATAGGAGGAGTGATTAGGTACTCCTTGGCTTGTTGGAATGCTTGGTCACATCTCCCATCCCACTTGAAGGAGATATCCCTATGTAGAAGATGAGTGAAGGGGTGACACTTGTCTGCCAATTGTGTGATACATTACCTAATCGATTATAGCCTTCCTGTAGACTTCTCAGCTATTTTAGTGTTTTTGGTGGAGGCATCTCTATTATAGGTTTTACTTTTTTAGGTCACTTAAATCCCCCTTATTAACACTATAAATCCTAATATCTTTTTGGATGTTACTCTGAACACGCACTTCTTAGGGTTGAGTCTTAGATTGTATTGTTCAAGCCGATCAAACACCCTCACAATATTTGACAAGTGATCTTCCCTTTTTGACAGACTTTTCTAGAATATCATTCACATAATCTTCCATGATGGTGTGTAGCATATCATGGAATATGGTTTTCATTTCTCTTTGATATGTTGCTCATATGTTCTCTATGCCAAAGAGCATTACATTCTAGAAAAAGCCCCCCCAAGCACAAGTAAAGCATGTTTTGTGTTGATCATCTAGAGAGATATTTATCTAGTTATATCCAAAGAAACCATCCATTAAGGATAGCATCTCATGCCCTACTATGAGATCTACAATCATGTCAATACTTGGAAATGGAAATTCATCCTTTGGATAGGCCTTGTTCAGGTCTCTGAAATCTATGCAGATCCTTATGCCCCCAATAGGCTTTGACATAGGTACTATATTTGATATCCATTGTGGATAATCGATGGGTCTGATAAAACCCACGTCTAGTAGTTTCTTTAGCTCTACCTTTACCAGTAATGCTAACTGAGGATGCATTTTTCTAATTTTTTTCTTGATAGGATTTTCTATAGGGACTATAGCTAAATGGTATACCACTAATACTGGATCTAGTCCAGACATGTTAGCATAGGTCTAGGAAAAATTTACCTTTCTATCATTGATGAATTTTGTGAATCTTGCTTTCTCTTCGGGATCAAGTGATGCCATGTGGTATGTTATTTTTGGATTCTCTATGGTGCCAACAGTTATGGACTGTGCTTCCTCTATTAGGAGCGTTGATCTTTCTTGGTACTAAGATATGGAGAGATTGAATCCTCCATCCTCAGGTGCCTCTAGGAGGTTTTCACCTTCTAATGCATCCTTTATTTTCTTATTTTCTAGATTTGATAGAGCCACAATGTGGTTTTCTCTAGGGGCCTCATTTTGATCTTTATATTTTCCTTTTCATTTTTGTGACTAGAAGGTTCAATCTCTCCACAAAAGTATGCATATTTTTTCAGCTCCATGATGGACCCTACTTTGTGATCTCTTGCTGGTATGTATGTTTGAATTCCCATGAACTTTTTGATTGCCTCATCATTCTAGAATTGATCCAGAATGGGTGTCTTTTGTTTTTGGTCCCAATCTATCCATTGTGGGTAATAGAGTGGGAGGCTATTGTCATTGTCTATAAAGCTTATGGAGGTTGGTGAAATGGTTAGTATGGCTCCCATATATTTTCCCCATTGGGTGTCTAGTTCATCATTACTAGAAGTGGGGGAACTATATCCCATTAAAAATGAAGGGGAGTCCCATTTGTATTCATTAGAGTCATTTCTAGACTGATAATAGATATTGGGAATGGTTTTGATTTGGAGAGGGAACCTATCACTGCTAAATTTGTTGAATAATTCTTTGGTGGGTAAATTGTTGTCCATGATATGGTAGATATCCAATGCCTTAATGCTTGCAGAAGTTTCTTGTTTCCTATAAGAGTTTTGTGCAGTCTTTGGAGTAACCATGTCTTTTGGCTCATAACCTAGTCCCATATTTTTCTTTCTTTGTTCCACTATTATAGGCTCCCACCTACCTTATTTGTGTAGCCTAAGGCCACCTATTCCATTGTATCCCATTTGTTTAAATAGATGGTAGCATTTACTGCTAGGGTCTATTAGAAGGGTTTGTGGTCATTCTAGCTCTTCTTGATCCTCTTTGTATATCATGGATGAGAAGTCCTCTTTGAATATATATTTTTCTTTCATATCTCTCCACTATGTGAAAATTGTGGGTTTGGTTATCATTTGCACTATCTGAACATGCCTGATTTATTTTGGACCTCCATATATTTTGGGTGTTGGTGGCAGCATACCAAAATAGAATGCTTGGTTAAAGTTGTAATTCCCATTACCCCTATCAAGTACTTGCACCTTGGTTTCTATTTTCGGTTGCTCACTTGATGTGGTCTTGATTGAGGTCGATGGAAGCATGGAAGGTTCAAAATAAATAATGAGTGGAATTATATGTCATTGCTAGGTATGTGTTGGATCTTATTATACTTTTCTTCCAAATTTGCACAAAAATGGAATGGCTTTGGATCAACATATAAAGTCACTTCTTTTCCTTCATGGGGAAAATTTAGGCATTGGTGGAAAGTAGAAGGTATTTCTTGTAGTGTGTGAATCCAAGGGTGTCCCAAGAGTAGGTTATATGGAAATTCAAGGTCAAGTTCTTGACAGGTGGTTTCCATGGTGGCTGGTCCTATTTGCACTAATAGTTTGATTGTTCCTTCATAATTCCTTTCAAGATCATCATAGTCCCTAATGGTGATACTCCTTGCTTTATCTATCACATCATCATAATACCACAACTATTTGATGAATTTCAAGGTACAAATGTTTATACATGCACCATTATCTATTAGCACTCTCTTTACCATTCTCTTGTGGATACCAACCTCTATCTATACCTAGGCTTGGTTGTGAAATGACTTTAATAGAAGGTCTTTCTCATAAAAGACTAAATGATTAATGGTCATGATTTTTCCAACCATTTCTTAGAATTGATTTGGATCAATTTCATTGGGGAAAGATGCTTCCAATTCTTTTTCAAGTATTTCCCTAAGTGTTCATGATAGTTTTAACAACTCTAAGATTGAGATTAAGGTAGGAGTCCTCTTTGGTTGCTCTACAATGTTGTATTCATTCGTTGTCTTAGTTATAGGTTTGGGTAAGGTTCCTTGTATTGTAACTCTCCCTCGATGGGTAGTTTCATTGCAGTTATTGTCTCCGCCTCCTATAGTGAATATATTTTCCTTATTGTAATCCATTTGAGAGAGGATTCCTAGAACCATGTCAACATACGTGTAATTAGCATTGTGGTGCTCTTGTTATTTTCCTTTGCCATTCCTTTTAGCATGGTTCAGGATTTGGTTGGTGTATATTTGAAGGTCCTTCTTCCCAAGATGATGTTTGAAATCCACTTTCCCTTTGTATATCAACTCTTGGATGAGGTGATTGAGTCACATGCAATTTTTTTTCATGTGTCCTTTGACCTTATGAAATTCACACAAGTCTTTCTCATTATACCATGGTGTCTTGAAGCTAGGTTCCTCATAGTTCGTGTGATCATTCACCTTGATGAAGTTCTTTTGTAATATTTTACGCATGACTATTTCAAGTGACTCTCCCAGTACTATGAATTGCCTCATAGGTTGATCATATTGTCTCTATTGCCCTCCTTGATTCATTTTTTGGCTGACTACCTGATTGTTTTTGGGATAGGAAAGTTGGTTGTTTTGTGTACTATTTGGAACATAGGTCATTTGTGCCACTTGTGGTTTATTTTGAGGTACATTTTTTGCATTCCACAAGGTTCTCGTGTCAACCACTCCATCATTTGAAACATTCTTGTTCTTTTCCCAGGTTTTTGGTTTATCATTTGAACTAGAGGGACTGTCTTTTGATTTGTTCAATTTAAGGAATCCCCTTGCTATGAGGGCTCTCTCAATATTTAGTCCTTTTTCAATTGTTTCTTCAAACTCTATAGGACATAACATAGTGATTTGATAGTTAATCTTGGGTAGGATATTGAAAATGAAGATGTCTACCAACTGCTTGTTAGGAATGGGCCATTTTCATTGACTAGCTTTGTGCCTCCATCTCTGTAAATATGAGGTAAAGGACTCTCCTTGACTCTATTTGATTATGGATAAACTCATGATGGTGACTTCTTTCTCTATGTTGAATGAAAAGTGGCTTATTAAATTTCTAGATAGTTCATCGAAGGTTTTAATTCCTATTGTCAAATGGGAAAACCACTCCATAGCATGACTTGTAAGGCTGCATGGAAAGAGCCTTATGAGGTAAGCATCTTTGTTTTCTACCTTCATAAATGATATTGAGAAGTCTTGTACATGCTCTACTAGATCTCCTCTTCCTTTTTAGTTTTCAACCTTGGGTATCTCAAATTTTATTGGAAAAGGTAGGTTGTGATGGAATGATCAAATGGGAATGGACATATTTCTTGTAGGGTGTAGGTCTTCTTTTGTTTTCCAACCTAAATGTCTACTATCTTTTGGGTGATAGCCTCTAGTTTAAGTTCCATTTCTATTTTTGGTACATTTTTTTGCAAGCCTTGCATGTAATAACCTTGTTGTCCTACCATGCTTTGGTCAGAAGTTGGATATAATAGGGGGTATCGAACCTTGGTAGTAATTTTGAAAATAGAGTGGGTTATGTCCTTGTTGTGTGTAAAGAGGGTTAGCTCCGTGTTGCTGGGATGAAGTAGATTGAAGCTTACCTTGTTGATGAATTAGCAAGAAACCTTGTTGATAGGATGAATTTGGAGGGGTGCCTCATGGCATACCTAGTTTTTGATATGAACTATGTTGATGGTTTCCCTAATGGTGCATTGACGATTTACTTTATTGATGGGATGACTGAAGAAGGGTACCCTGTGACACACCTTTTTTGGGATAGACTATACTGAAGGTTTCCCTGATGGTGCATTGGTGGGTTACCTTTTTGATGGGATGATTGAAGAAGGGTGCCTATGGCACACCTTATTTTTGGGATGAACTATACTAAAGGTTTCCCTAATGGTGCAAACTGACGGGTTACCTTGTTGATGGGATGATTGAAGAAGGGTGCCTTGTGACACACCTTGTTGTTGATATGAACTATATTGAAGGTTTCCCTTATGGTTTGTTGGCAGGTTACCTTGTTGATGGGATGAATGAAGAAGGGTGCCTTGTGGCACACCTTTTTGTTGGTAAAAACTATATTGAAGGTTACCCTGATGATGCATTGGTGGGTTACCTTGTTGGTAGGATGATTCAAGAAGGGTTCCCTATGACACACCTTTTTGTTAGGATGGACTATACTTAAGGTTTCCCTAATGATTTGTTGGTAGGTTACCTTGTTGATTCAATGACTAAAGAAGGGTACCCTATGGCCCTCCTTTTTGTTGGGACTAATATGGGAGGGGACCTTTTGGTCCACCTTGTTGTCGGTACTACTGATTCGAAAGGGGACCCTATGGTCCACCTTGTTAGTGGTACTGATTTGGAAGGGGACCTTGTGGTCCACCTTGTTGAAGGTACTAATTTGGAGGGGGGCCCTATGGTCCACCTTATTGATGGTACTGATTTGGAGGGGGACCCTATGGTCCACCTTGTTGATGGTACTATGTTTTTTTAGAAGGGTCGACATTTAAAGTGTTTTGAGGTACATATTTTTTGGGAGGTGTATTATTTATTTGCAGTACGTACAAGGATGGACATCCTTGATACTATTGTACCACTACCTTTTGTTCAATCTGAGTTGGTTTTCTATACAATGGGTTTTCCATGGGTTGACCATTATTTTGTGAGAATATAGAAGGCATGTTTGGAACTACTATGGGTTCGGATATTTGTCTCACTATTGATATATCCCTTAAGGGGATGAGATTACGATCTTTGAGATCCTCCACATTAAAATCTATTGGTAGTTTAGCACCACATTGTGCTAACTTAAAGAAATATGAATTTGGGTCTTTTCTCAAAAAAAATTCCATTAGTTTAAGAACCTTGGGGTTGTTGGAATGTTTGAATACTTCCTCATTATTTATTTTCTCCTCATTATCTATCTCCAATATGATTACTCTTTATGGGTCCTGGTTGTTTTTTTCTATCACCTCTTGTCATTTGCGGTTTAGCTCTTCCTCACTAAATGTGCCTATGTACATGGGTCTCTTTTGGGATGTTTCAAGGTCACTTGGCCTATAGCCCCATGGGCCACCTTCTTCATTCATGGTGTTTGATGGTGGGATGTTGGCATTGTTCTTCTTCACTTCCATGTTCTTTCTATGTTGTGATCTTGTAGTTGTCATAAATAACTTCCATGCTTTTGTGAATATTTTCATGACTCTTAGCGATGGAAAAAGTTGGCTCATTGTAAAGCATAAATAGAAATTTTCTAGTGTATTTTTATGGGTGATTTATCTTCTCAAGATGTACCCTTTGATGAACTTTAAGGTAGGGAAATTCTTTGGAAGATAAAGTATGGATTTTCACTTAAGGAGTTTTCTCTTGCTGGATTTAAGGATCCTTCTATTGCCATAGATCATGAGGTGTGTATATCTATTGCCATGTAGGAGGTGGTAACAAGGGTCTTCTAGCTGCTAGGTCTGCTTTCTCTTCCTCTTTGTCTAATATTTTTGTTATGTTTCTCCACTGGTTAGTTGTTTCGTTCTTGTCAAATATGAAGGTTCTTAAACTGCTAATGATATAAGTTTATTCACCTTCAATTTGTGTGAGACTAGGTTGTAGGATTTCTACTACAAGGTTTGGTTGTTGAGCCAGAGCAATTGGTCACCAAATGGTCATACAATGAAACTATGGATGTTTTGATATGGTTTTTTAAGAAGCTCAAGACCCTAGGGTTTGAATGTTGTTTGGGTTGATACTATCTTTGGAACTCAAAATGTTGAGGGCCTGGATTGATATCTCATTTCTCCTTCTAGAGGATATGTTGTGGGAAAGCTTACTTGAACTCTCTGTGACTTCCAAGTAACTGTTGATATCTTAGAATTTTGAGTGAGGTAATAATCCAAGTTTACGTGCTTTGATTCTGATTTTTCAAAAGTAGGATGGAATGGTGAAAGTGGGTGAAGGACTATATGACTTATCTAGTTTTTAAATTTTGTTTGTCCTAATAAGGATCTTATAAGAAGCTTCGGTTTATTTTTCCCAAACATCAACCTTATAGAGAAATAGCACTAGTTTCTAAGAAAAGGCACCAAACTATGAGCAAGAGCAGCCAAATTCATCAACTGCAAACTAGAATGTGATCAAGTGTGTGGGTTCTTGAGAAGAAAGTGTGAGATGGAATGGCAAGTGTTGCTTTTGTGTGTTTCTATCAAATGTAGTGATCACTTAGTCAAAAGGTGAGTTGTTCTAACAAGTACGAGCATATTCATGGAAAGTGCACTAGTTTCTACGAAACAAGTGCGAGCAAAAACAAGCTAGTACATGGGATTTGCATCAAGTGCATAGTTTCTGTCAAATGCAACTGATTTTCATCAATGGCCTTTTCGAGACAGAGAGAAAATGCAATGAAATTTTAGAAACTACAACATAAAATGGGGCAATTGTGCTAGAAGTTCATGCAAAGGTGGTCTCTATGTGTTTTGTTTCCAGTTTGAGCAATCTTTCTTTCGATCTTTGCAAGTTTAAGTTGGTTTTTTCCTCAATTTCTCTATATTTGGATTATAGCAAGTGATACAATATTACTAGGTTGACTCAAAAATCATGAACTTTGTGTAACCTTCATGTTCCTGGCCTCAAGTTTTTAAATCACGATACCCAAGCCATAGTTTCCAAATTTTTACTTTGTTCCAATGCAACCTAAAATTAAAGCCTAAATATTTGAAATCCTTTTAAAGAAAATCCTTTCAAGGGATACAAATATAGGGCTTCTCTTACAAACATACACTAATTCAAAGGTTTTGTAATTCAATGATCATGTTTAGTGTTTGTTTAGATGTATTTTTTTTAGATCAAGCACAAAATTTGATGTCAAGTTTGGTTTGAATTTTTTTTCCAAGTTCAACATAAACAAATATTTACAACCCTAGAGATAGAAACCATTATTTTAGGTAGGCCTGCCTCATGCCCCAAAGGGATGATTTCACATGCAACTTATGGTGTGGGCATGTAGTCATACTTGGAAAGTAACATCTCAAAAGTAAATTTTGATGCACCACTTTCAAAGAATGTTTTTGGATAAAAGGGTAGATTCTCCAAACATTTTGGGTCTTAGTAATGTTTTCAGGTTATGAGTTTCAGTTGTCTATACATGTGGTTTTTTTCTCAATTAAGAGGCCTCCCAGCCCTTTCGAGTTTCAACATATCATATAGATACTTGGTGAGATAGACGTCGGCATAGAACAACATCAACCAATAAGTGAGAACTTTCCTCACACCCATAATAATTTATATAGCGGTCGAAAAAAATAATATTGCTTGGGTCACCTATGAGTTCTCTGGCACGAGATGTGTCTCAATAGGTAGACCTTGAGTACGTGTAGGATCATCATGGAAAAAATAGGCCCTTAAGTGGCAATAAAATTCAAAAAATCAGAGTTAGGCAACTTGAAATAAAAATTTGAATAAGTTATATATATTATTTCAAAAATATGTAAGAATAGAATCTATAGAAAATTGAATGTAGTTTCTAAACTACTAGGTTTATTTTAAAAAAAGAAAAATCTATTTGGTGAAAATTTGAAATTTCAATGCAATAGTACTTAAATTTCAAGGAAAAAATAAGAAGTAGGTGTCTGTCTGACCACCCTAACCACAATAAAATGATAATATTATTTTATAAGATTTTAGATATAAGTAGGGGACTCATGTCCCGATGTGATGCCTACTTTTTTGTAATTTTTTCCAAGTAAATAATTAATTATGAATTTTTTATTATAAATTTTAAAAAATATAAAAACTCATATGTCTAACCACCTTAACTTGGTCAAAACTTCATGAAATTCATTTTTTGTTTTTTTAATCCTATAGTATGCAAAGCATAGAATGTGAGGCATGTTTTGGATTCAAAAAACATGATACCATTTGAAAGCTATAGATTTTTTTCAATCAACCTATCAATCAGGACTTTAGTCGTAATTCAAATAGAAAATGAATAATAATTATTTATTAAATTCAAACTAAAGTATAATTTATATTGGTGGAAAGCTGAGAATATCCTTTAAAAACCCTTTTCGTTTCGTCAATTTTGGGTTAAAAAAAATCGTCAGCCACATGGGCCATCATATCACTTAGATATCGCCACTTTTTGGCCCATCATGATCTTGCACATACCCCCCTCTAAAATGTATATTTTGAAAATAAAGGTGTGAAGCTCAAGATATTTTCGCTCACCCAAGATCGCCAAAATGTGTGAGGTGAGAAGACAACCATATAGCTTTCCAAACACTAAATGCACAACATACAATTCATAACAATTTGATTCCTTTTAAGCACCTCGAGCGGTTCTATCCCCAAAAATATATATGAAAAGAATAACAATGGTTCTTTTTAATTGCACCAACATGAAGTATTTTGAGATATCAATCACTTAAGATAGCAAAGGTGCAATACAAAAAATTATTTGTTCATTTTTAAGCCCAAAATTTGAGTGTTTCTAAATTGTTCTTGGTCTTATTTGGTAAACAAAAGAAATTCATTTTTGTTACTTAAATAGAAATCAAACATTCAAGAGTTACTTTAAAAGTTTAAAAAAATTTAGAACACCAAATTGAATTGTGTTGTTCTTTTTATGCACCAAATCAAAGTTCCTAATTTAGAAAGCTTTGAAATGGTTCAATTTTAGAAGCACCAAAAATAAAGTTTTCATTTGTGTTTTTCTTTTTATGCACCAAAATGAAAGATTCCTAATTTAGAAAGCAGTGAAATGATTCATTTTAGGAGCACCAAAAATGAAGTGTGCATTTGCATTGTTCTTTTTAAGCACCAAATAAAAATTCCTAATTTAAGAGCTTTGAAATGGTTCAATTTTAGAAGCACCAAAAATGAAGTGTTCATTTGTGTTGTTCTTTTTAAGCACCAAATAAAGATTCCTAACTTAAAAAAACTTTGAAATGGTTCATTTTAGAGCACTTTAGAAACAACTGTGTTTGTTCTTTTTATGCACCAAAATAAAATATTCCTAACTTTAAAAAGAGTTGTAAATCTAGAGTTCTTTGACCGTTTGTCTTCCCTATAGAAAACGTGTTAGTGTTTCTCAAATCTTGCATACATAACTATTAATATTTATCACACATCCAAATAGGCATTAATTAGCATTAAAAAATCAATTTAAACTTGTAGATCTCGAACACAAATTTGATAGAGAAAAAGCATAGTAAAATTAGCAAGTGTGCCCTCTGTCAGAGAGAAAAAGGGAAGAAAACTACAAGTGCACCCTCTATCATCAGTCAAGTGCACCGATTTCAACGTCAAATGCGTAGAATCTTTGATGAGGAATTACGAAAAGTTTTGGAACAGTGCGTGAAAATTTTTCAAAAGCACTTTGAAAACCTGCAACTTCAATTTAAACTCATAAAACCGTTAGTATTTAGGACCGTGGTCCCACCAGGCATGCTAGAATATGTGCAAGGGGAAAATCATAGACATAAATAAGATAAAAACGTACTCGAAATAAAATCTAATCTATAATCAAGAACATAAATCCAAGATCTATTCCTATGCTTATGAAATGAAATAAAGCTATTACAGAATTCAAGAAACAAGATCAAAATATGAAAGAATACATGAATTCGTGAAAAAGCATAGTGTTACCATCCTATATTGGAGTAAATTAACAACAATGTGGTTGCTCGTATCACTGTGAAGCCTCCATAGTTCGTGTAAAAAATCTTGATGTGTGAATGGTTGATCGAAGGTATGTTGAAGCTCTAACAATGGTGATTGTGAATTTCGGTAGTACTTCTTTGCACAAATTATGTTGACTCTTCAATCCTTTTTTGTGAGTAAAGAGGTTTGTTATATAGAATTTTTTATTTTAAATGGATGATCAGGATTAAACAATGCTGCATCAAGATCAACGGTTAAAGATTGTTGAGAGGATTTAGACATGAATAGATTTGCAAAGTAGATTGCACAATTTGTGTGATTGAGGAATAGATTGGTTAGTCACGATTTAGATTGATCAGTCAAGAATTAGATTGATCAATTAGGAATTATATTGCTTAGTTAGGAAATTAAATGGATTAGTCAGCAAATTAGATAGGTCAGTCAGCAATCGTAAGTTGCTCAATCAGAAAATGGGTGAGGATAATTGATTAATTGATTTAATTAATTACTTTTTGGAGTTTAACATGCAAATCAAATTTGACTTTTACAAACAAAGTTGCATTAGTTTGATTTGATTTTTGATAATGTTTTGAATATTTTATTTCAAATTACTCAAATTTGGAGGGAAAGTGAGTTAATTAAATTATTATAATTTAGTAATTCAATTAACTTAGAGGAATAACATGATTTAGTGATGTAATTAAATATTTGGTGTTATTTAACTAATCAAGATGAAATAAAGTGAGATTAGGACTTTATTAAATAAATGTAATTTATTTAATTGGTTGAAATTGATGAAATGTGAATTAATTAAATAATGTCATTTTATTTAATTAATAGCAGAAATAGGGTTTTAGGACTTTATTAAATAAATGCAATTTATTTAATTATTCAAAAATGATGAAAAAGGTGAATTAATTAAATAATGTTGTATTATTCAATTAATAGGGGAAATTAGGGTTTTTTGTTCTTTTGATGTGAAATGAAGTGGTGTTTGATGATAATGATGTCAATGATGCGAAAATGTCATTTAGAGTGTGTGATAAGTGTTAGGTCAATTTTACATGTCTACAAGAGTTAAACTAGTTGATGTTCAAAAACTTAGTCTGAGGGGTTTGTTGCCAAAAATTTCAAGCTATCATGTCAAGTTGGATGTTGTAATGTTGATTTTGATCCATTTTGAAAACCTAGGAGATAGTTTTGATAAGACCAAATGATTTTGATAAAGAATTTTTTATGATGTATCAATGTTTGATACTTAAAAATTGTTTTGATAAAAATAATAATGAGCATAAATTTACTTCTTCTTTTTTGTTTGAGAGAAAGTAACCAAATTTTTTTTGAATCAAGTAACCAAGGGAAATATACTTTATGGGTTAAATTCTTAAAATTTTATTTAGGATGAATTATTTTTACCACATAGAAGTATTGATTATGAATTGTTTAAGAATAAGATGTCTACAACAAAGAAAATTATTTTCCACAAAAGCTCAAAATTTATGAAAACCAAAGTGTTAAATTATAGTTCCCTAGGTTTAATTTGACATAATGAGCAAAGATATAGCCAAAGATACTAGGAAGCACACTAAGATATTGTTTTGATAAAAGCAATATATAATTAGATGCATGCAATAGTATAATTCCCTTCAAGTGCACTCATTTATGATCAAAGGGTTTGAATTTTTGGTCATGACCATGTTGATTTTTGTTTTGAGTTTGAATGATAAGAAATCTATTTACTGACTCAATGGGTAAGGGGGATATTTCACAAGCTTTCTTCCATAAAGCTTACTAAGAAAATTTTGATACCACCAATCAAGCACATTCCTATTTACTCAAGTGGGTAGATCTCTTAAGTCGGGTCCACACGATAAAATACCTAGCTTGAGAGGATGACTAGAGTATGCATGCATACACGATAAAACTCTTACTTTAAAAGGAAAATTTCCTTACAAGGTGTTTGTCACCTCAACAAGGATTTAATACATAGCAAATATCTTCATGGAATGACCATATATTTCCTATTGCACCTTCTTAAGAGATGTTAAAAATTGGTAAGGCTTCTAAGTATGACAATTTGTAGTGACTCAATAAACACTAGTGGTATAACATCAAACATGAGACACTAAATCCTCTAGTCAATGTGATGTGGCTGCACAACTGTGTTGACACACTTGGTATACATCACTAGATAAGTACTACTTTCTTTTACTTTCACACCCTTTATATGGCCCACTTGAACATGTACTTGGAGGTCACCTTGAGTTCTCCATTGTGGGATGTATCTCAAGGAAGGCCCCCTCTACTTAAAAAAAAATAAAGGAATGTTATTTCTCTTCACCCAATATCACATGAAGCACGAGGGGAAAGGATACATAGTAGGCCTTGGGTGACTCAAAGAAAAAAGTGCAAAGTAGGGGTGTTTCTCTTCACCCAAGATCACACGAAGTGCAAGGGGAGAGGATACACACTACTAGTCTACTAAGAAAGGGAAAAAAATCACACTTGTTCATTTTAGGTGCACTAAAGATAAATACGAAATGAATTTTAAAGCAGCAAAAAGAAGTGTGATATTTGTTTTGTTCAATTTTAAAGCCCAAGGTAAAGTGAGGTTGTTTGGTTAATTTTTAAGTCCAAATTGAAATTAAAAGTGGTATTGTTTATTGTTAAACCCAAATTGAAGTGTGATCCCAAGTTAAAGCTTGAATTAAAAGTGCTCTCATATTATCATTCACATAAGTCTTGAAAGAAACTTTGCAAGATTGATAAACTCGTGATAATGAAGTATTGATAAAAACTTAACTCCCATTCTTGATCCCTCCTTCAAATTTTTCAAACAAGTTAGACTTAAAGAAACAAAAAATAGAAAACTAGGTTAGGGTTAGAAATAAAATAATCATGAAATTAAAATGATCAACCTAAGATTTAGCTCTTTGATATACCTGCAAGTTCGTAGCTCTATCAAATAATTGTGTTGGTCTATTAGACAAGTGTGTTGGAATCTCATTGACAAGTGTTATACTATTCACATTTGTGTTGATATCTCTCTAGGAAAATTCACTACTATTCACATCTATGTTGATCTTCCTCTAGACAAGTGCACTGAGATTTTCAAGTGTGTGGCTCTATCAAGCTTCAAGTGCACTAATCTGTCAAAACCTGCAATAGAAAACTGAAATGATCAAATGCATTGCAATATCAAGTGCACAGTTCTATATTTGAAAAAGTGCACACTAATTCTACAAGTGTGTGTCAATGCAACAAGTGTGCAGCTATGTATCTAACAAGTGTGTTAGTCTACTTCTAGTTCCTACAAAGCATAGAAATCTAAAGAAAATTTTGATTAGTTAGGGAGATGGGGTCCCACCAAGCATGCCAAATATGTGAACATGAATATTAATTAGGTTAAACATAAATGAATTGATCACATAAATCAATCATTTAGCCTAACTAAGTCATATTCCCAATGAAATTCTTGAAATATCAACTAAGAAGCCATTAAATCACAAAATAGCATGAAATCATAAAATTCCAACCTAATTAGCACTCAAACCTCATCCCATTGGGGGATTAGTGCTCAATTGATGTGGAATGATCAGCCCTTTCCTAATCCCATTGTTGAAGAAAGCTTTGAAGTGATGTTATAATGGAGAAATGGATGTAAAAATGCGTTTGGAATGGATATGAAATGGGTAGAGTGCAATTACTCTAAAGCTTTGTGGATTTGAAAATGGATATTGTTCAATTGCTTCAAGGCTTATAGATCCATAACTCATATAAATGAGGACTATTTATAGGATTTTTAGGTGAATCAATATCTAGGATCAAAATCAATGTCTAGGATCAATTTGGTTAATCAATGGATAGAAATGGATGAGAAGGAATGACATGGATCAATGATCAAATGAAGGATCAAGATTACTCAAAGCCATGGATCAAGAGAATTGATCAAAGGCTTGAATTGATTGAGACAAACACAAATCCCATGGTTTTTGGAAAAATGTGAATTATATTTCCATGTGGGAGGGAAATATTTGAATTTAAATTAGAGGAATATTCCTGAGAATATTCTCTTGTAGGTGGGAGAAGTTGGAAGAATTAAAATATATTAGACAATTAAACAATTAAAATATTATTTAATTGTGCAAGATGAAAGAATTTAGGATTTTAATTAAATAATTAACTCATTTCATTAAAAGGGTGGGATTAATGTCAATCAAATAATTAAGATTATTTAATCAAATGAGAGGAATTAGGGTATTTAATTAAATAATTCACATTATTTAATCAAATAGGATGTCAATTAGTATGAAAGAGGTGAATTAACCCAATGATGTTGATTATTTGATTAATAGAAGAAAATGATGAATTTAATTAAAAAATTAGGATTATTTAATTAAATAGATGAAAATGGTCGAATCGACATGAAAAATGGTGTTAATATATCGAATAAAATGTTTGATATTGATCAAGAAAATTTTAAGTGTCTACACTTAACATATTTGATGAGTCCCCAAATGACTCTATTAGAACCATGTTGATATAAATAGTAGATGATACTCAGACTAATAGCCAACTAAATGGTGTGGATGACTAGTTAACTCTCAAGAAAAAAGGAAAAAAAGGGAATATGTGGGAGTTGAGACCAAAGCGGGTAGACCTTCCCAAAGAAAAAACAAGAATAGGGAAACAACTAAGGAGATTTCTATTGGAAAATAGAGGGCATTGGAAACATCCTCAAAAATAAAATTTAAATGAAGATCCTCTCTTGGAACATAAGAAGGATCAAAAACTCACACAAGAAGTTGGATATAAAAAACTATATTTAGGATCACAAGATTGCCATTCTATTATTATAATTTTAGATGAAAAAAACTTTGAATTGATTGCTAAGAAATTTTGGCCCAATGCCTACTTCTTTTTCAATGATGCCTCTAGTGTCTCAGGGGTTCTCACGGTTATCTGGAATCCAAACAATTTGTGTGGTATTGAACTTTTCCAAGCCAGGCACAACTTGGGTGTTTAGTTCTCTAATGTTGGGTTTTCTTGGATATTCATCAATATCTATTCCCCTAATATGAGGAATACCAGGAAAAGCCTCTAGATTTAACTTTGTGATTAGATTTTTTGTAGTAAAGAGGCTCATTTTTTTATTATCAAGGACTTCAACTCCCCCTCTACCCCTCTAATAAGTTGGGGGGTTGATTGATTACACTGACAATATGGTTAACATGGAAAACCTATTGAATACTACTAGGCTAATTGATATAGACCTTCAAGGCCAACCCTTTAATTGGACTAATATAAGGCTTGGGAAAAATCTTATACAGGTTAGACTTGGCCATTTCCTATTCTCCCCTAATTGGGCATCCCTCCATAGTTCCAACTTGTAGACTCTTCCTCAAACTACATTCTACTGTAACCCTCTCCTTATTTATTGGGATGATAACTTTGTTTTTGGTCCTTAACCTTTCAAATATGAGATCATGTGGAGCTCCCACCTAAACTTTCAGGAAAAAATTTCCACTTACTAGAGTATTCCCATTCATAGATCCCCTATGTATCGTGTCTCTCAAAAGCTCAAAAATATCAAAAATATAGTGAAAGTTTGGAACAAGTGGGTCTTTGGTGATGTTTTTCACGAAAAGAAAGATGGATAAACTCAAGGATATCTAGGTCAAAATGGTGAATGGTGATGCATGTGATCAAACTTGCCAAAACGAGAAGGATTATTGCATTGATTGGGCTAATGTTCTAAAAAATAAGAATTATTCTAAAAACAAAAGTCCAAAATAAAATGGTTAAAAGAAAAGGAACATAACTCCTACTTCTTCCATATTTTAGCTCTCAAACACAAGAAAATGAATTGGATAAAGAAGCTTAAAGATGATTTTTTGGATTAAAGGAACTACCTCAGGTCAGATTAGGTTAATGGCCTCTACCTACTTTAAATTGTCTTTCTACGTGCTTTCTATCAATCCCAATACTACCTTAGATGATCACTTGTTGGAAAACACCCCCTCCAATTTAACTAACATTGATAATTTTGTTAAACAGCCTAGATAACTGAGAGGGGGTGAATTAGTTATCACAAAAGACTTTTCCTTTCTTTAATTAATCTGAAGCAATCTTAAATCAATCATATAATAATTAAAAAAAATATGGACATAAAAGCACTTAACAACACCATGCACAAAGAACACCAGAATTTATGTGGAAACCCAAGATGGGAGAAACCATAGAGAATGCTAATTCTCAATTATAGAACACCAGTTAAGGTGACACTAGTTGAGTTGATTTTTACAAGGTCTTGGTGGTACTTTTAAAAGTTGTAGGAGGGGAGGCTTAAGTGTTTAGGGTTTATATTACCCATCGTAATATAAACTGTCAACTTTTGAAACCCTCACGTTATATTTCAAAATTGACTTGCTACTGAGGGTAACCGGTCACTTAAGTTGTCTTGTTGAGCCTTTCCTTCATGCTCTTACCGGACCCCTTTTCACTTGACCTACCGGTTTCCTATCTACCACTTTGGCTTTTAATATTCGTGTCACCGAGGGTTTTCCGGTCGGCCCGACCACTATTTTATAATTATTACATTATGCTTGGTGAACCGCCAGATCACAAGTGATCTTGACTGTTCCTTGTAGACCTCATAGGTTTTCCTGTTGATATCATTCAGGTGGTGCAAGGTCTACAAGATACCACCATCTGTCATATACAGAGAGGTAGGGCCTTTTCCTGAGGTTCCAGAAGTTATAGGTGGCCATCCTTTCACCAACGAAGGAATTTAATGATGGGGATTAATAATAAATGTCCCTCGCAAGCCTCACACGATCAAAGTAAATGTTCCTAAAGTACTGTGAGGTTTTCGAAGAGGTGACACATGGCCTGGTTCTTGGAACAATGGGGTTTGGTGGGGCCTACTACCAGATTGTAACCTCCTATTTTTGTGGGTTGTGATTGATTGTGGTTTTTCCCAGGCATTGATGTGGATTTTCAACACTCATTGACTCGATCTGAGTCATCCAACTCGCTAGGTCTATTCCGCATCAATGGTTCAAGTTCAAAGGGGGTACTGATCATCCGTGTGAGGAATTTTTGCACTCTGTAACTTGTTTCATTAATGGTGGGGTTTTTTCAAAGGATATTCTTCTTATTTTCTTATGTGCGAATGATTCCATCCTATTAAGTGCAATGATGGGTTATACGTCATTTCCTCATGAGCCTGGAATACTTTTGTGGTGGCTACATCAGCCACTAATCGCTCAAATGCTCATACTGCATTTAAGCAATTAATATCCCTCACACCAATTCACTCTATAAATGCTTGTTGACTTATCCAGTGTTATCATTGCATTTTGAGTTGTCTTGTTTGCAGGTGGTGGATTTTTTCTCTTGTATTCTGAGAGCTATTTTTCTTCAATGGAAAAATTTGTGGTGCACAGAAGTGCCAGAGTAAAGGCTAAGAGGTCGATGCTCGAGGAGGAGCAACTTGTTCCCAGTACACCCAACGTTGTTGCTCAAAATATTGGCAAAAGGCCTGAGCGTTGTGTGTCCCCTGTTGTGTTTTCTTCAGGTTCTGATGGCAACGGGTCCAAGATAGATTTGGACTACCGATGTTACCTAGTGGCCATGACTGAACTTGTGGGGGTGGATGAAGAGGTTCTTGCTGTTTCACCAATAACTTCAATGGCACCGTGCCAATTGGTTGGAGCTCGTGTTGATGTGGATGGAAAGAAGAAGGTGGTTCCACCTCAAACTGAGGTGAGAACTAGAAGTGGTCACTTGTACTGGGGTCATGTGTTGACTTAATGATTGTTGGTGTTGGGTGTGTTGCTCATGGTTGGTGTCTTTCCTGGTGGTTATTTTTCATTGATATGGACATGCGCGTGCCTGGCACACCTTTTTGTTTTTCTCTCCTGCTGGGTTACTAGGTGTAACCATTTTTTGATTCCTCAGATCATGCACTTTGTTTTCAATGATGAGGAATGTGAATTCGAATTTCATTTTTAATGAAATTCATTTTGAAATTAACAATGTAGCCCAATGCTTGTTGCTCTCTTGTTTATAAAGGATATTTCACATCTCATTGTTATGGTCAGATTTTCTGTGTCATGTTGCTTAGGATATGTACAGTTCGTTTTACTGTGGGCTTTTTCCTTTTGAAGATACTATCCAGGAAGTCATTCTAGGTTGGGAATAGTATGAAATAAGTACGCTAAAATTTTGTAATTACTGATATTGAAACAAATCTAGAAAAATTGGTTAATACAATCGCTCTCTTGTTTATATGTTATGAATTTTGGATGAATGCATCAATGGTTTATTCATTCAGCTTCAATGGTATATTTGAAAGGTGTATTTTGTTTTCTTGCTTTAACTTAATGAGTTAATCAAATGCTTGAGAATGAATTACTAGTTTGTAATATTATGCTTAGGATTCACTAAGGAGTAGTGTTTTAATAAACTAAAATATCTCATGATGTAAAGCATTGTGGGATAAGTTTGTAATATCTTAATTACATTTTATATGACTCCCGCCCAATGGATGAGGTACTAGATGATGTTTGCAAGAAGTGCATGGATGTAGTTCTAAGCATGGTGGTTCAAGATCTGAACAAATTAAAATATCAAACCTTATCTCTTTTGAGATGCAAATCTTATGTAAATATATTCAGTCCAAGTGCTCTAAGATACATGTAATTAATCTTTGTTCTACCAATACTAGATTAATTACTTTCTCATTGCATGTGTAGGGACTGTAATCTGTAAGAAGACGTGTTCTTATCGGTCACAAAAAAAAATTATGAACACTCGGGAAAACCCTCCTTGGTTTCACAAAGCCAAAAGTGTAGGAGATGTCAGTCTTTGACTAAATCTCGTTAGTTGGCCACTAGGCCTTTGTGGTTCTTTATTATAGAGGTTGGATACCTCTTAGGGAATTTCAAAGTCTAGCGGGAATATTTAAAACACCAACAGAATGGCGACTCTGTTGGGAAAAGCTCAGAGGTTTTGGTTGCAAACGGTGTTGTTATAGAGTCATTAAAGTGTTGAATTATTTTTGTAACCAGAGGTTGAAAATTATTGAAAGAAATTTTGATTACAAAATCTAGCCTTAGGAGTTATTGAATACAGTCAAATGATTTGCCATTCTGAATGTAGTAGTGAAAGTTTTGTAACCTTAGAAAAGGGTGGTTGGAACGAACCTGAAAGTCTCACGATTTGTGGTGTTTCGTTAGCAAAGGATTCAGGAGTTCTGGGTGCAGACAATCTTGTTATAAATTTCATTTGAATAACTAATGTAAAGATTGAACTAAATGAGATGGTTGCTCTGTTTGAATTTTTAGTTGAATGGTGGTTCTATTAGGGAGAACTTTTGAGAAATTTAAAAGAAAAGGGAAGGAAGAACCACAGCGGTTGGAGGCGGATATCCGAGGTCATTAATTTGTGTGGATTTGAATGCTAAGCTTGGATGTTGATAGGTTTGGATCTAGAAGATATTGGTAGCAAGATGGTTTTAGAATAATCGAGGTATGACTCTGTTGTGGAGAAGAACCCAGAAATGTGATAAGTTTTGAAAAGAAATTTCATTTTCTTTTTGAAATTTAGTCCTCTTTAAAGATAGGTGGCAACTCTATCTGAAGAACCAGTTGATACATGAAGAAAATATCCCAGATCTATGACATTTTACTATCAAGGAGAAAGGATTAATAATTGCTTTTGATGTTACCAGGTATTTTCATTTTAAGTAAATCACTACTTTGATTGTGAAGGGTATTTGTAGTTAAGGATGAAAATGCTTCCAAATTAGATGTTCTAGCATCAAGGAAGGAACAATGATTAGATTCTCCATACTTCTAATAATGCAGTATGTAAGGGAATTTGCAAAATATGTCATGTTGTATCATACTTCTAAATGTTGCACCATGATGTAAATTATTTCAATCACTGATGGAATCATGGTTGAGATGGTAAATGATATGTTTGATAAACACATGTACTATTTAATTAATTTTAAATGGGAATAAGTGATTTTCCATATGTAAAGTTAGACATAAATATGCAAAGAGAACAAGTTGCATTAGGCCCTTTAGGGGGTTTTGTGACTCAAAGGTATATTCCTTTTAGTTTCAGTGATATCAATGGTTACCCTAATCTAATTCCTAAAAATATTAGGAAGTATTTTCCTAAATACAAAGGGAAAATTACCGAATCAGCCTCTAAGCATCTACAGGAATTTATAGATGTCATGGGAGATTATGAAATCATTCATGAGGATGTTTCTATGAAGCTGTTTGTACAATCCTTGGGGGGTGATGCTAGGGATTGGTTTTCATATTTACCCACATGTTCTGTTAACTCATGGGATCAGTTGGTGATAGTTTTTATGGAACAATTTGGTGAAAGAGTCAATCCAAATGTTTTAAGAAAGGGTTTTATGGGTATCCACATAAAAGAAGATGAGTTAGTTCCATATTTCAATCTCAGATTTTCAAGAGCTTTAAGAGAAATTCCTAGAGAGGTCAGACCAAATGAAGCTGAATGTTTAGTTGTATATCTTGGTGCATTTGACAAAAGGATGGGTTATTTATTAAGGGATAAAGAACCTACAACCCTATACCAAGCATATCACATGGCCATGGAGATTGAAAACAACTTGAAATATTCAATGATAAAAGGGTATCTGGCTGCAAGTATTGATTACCCTATTTTAACTAATATTGCTAAAATTTTAGTGTTGGTTGCTCAGAACCTTCATGATAATAAGAATGCTTTGAAAAATTCCATGTTTCCATCATTATAGTTTGATGGTGATGAGATCCAAGCTGATGGCCAATCCAATTTGAATAGTGATGATCAAAATTCTTTTGTGCCAAAATTGTATGAAATGAAAAGGCAAGAGGAAGAATCACCATATGAGTTTTTCTTGAGATTTTTAGAAGCCTTAATAAAAATTCCTAGAGGTCTTAGACCCAATGACTATGAATGCATTGATTTATTTTGTGAACTTTATGAACCAGGGCTAAGTGCTTTTCCAGAAGAATTAAAACCTGCTAGCTTGGCCCCAGTCCTTAAATGGATAGAAATTGCAGAATCAGCCAAAAATGTATCTACACAAAATGAAGATAATGCTTGCCCTCTTGAAGAAAGTTGGATAACTGCAGAAGAATTTGAGGGGGAAAATGATGAAGGATTAAGGAAGACACCTATTGTTGTTCCTTATCTTGAGTATAATGCTCATGTAACTAAGATCCTATTACAAACTAATGATTGTGATTTTAGAGGTGATGTTTGCATTACTCAAAACGAAGTTGAGACTCTCCTCTTACCAGAATTACATGGTGAAATGACACCTCATGTTCCTACTTGTTTCTAAGTAATGAGACAGTTTTCAAATGATGAATTTCTGGAGTATACTTCAGGTATATTGGCAATGGAACAAGTTTGTTGTAATGTTGAGGAACTGGGGAACATTGAGGTATTTAATCAAAAGAACATGACTAGAGATAACCAATATATTGATGAATATATTGGTACTATGGATCTTCTTGACTGTCTGTGTGAAGTTGAGATGGATGTGTTGTTACCTTCTAACATTGATATTGTTGGTGAAAATTTTTCAGCTTATAATGAAGGTGACATTGACATTGTTGGTGAAAATTTTTCAACTTGTGCCAAAATTTTCACTTATAAATTAACACATACAGAAATGGTACTAAGAACAAGGAGGATAGTGCATATTGTTGTTTCTCTTTTTCCCAAGTTGAGATTGATATATTTGACTTTATTTTTGAGGGTTTTCATTTGGGAATAAATGAAGAAATGCAGGGGAAGATGTATATTGAGAGGCCTGAAATGAATGTGTTTACACATTCTCTAGAGAATGATGTAGCTAGTATTGCCAACATTTGTAATGCCAGAATGTATTCCAAATTGACAGAATTTAGGTGTTGGCAACCAAGTTTATGTGGGAAATTCCAGGGTGAGAATTCCCCAAGTTATGTATTATCTTTGTTGCACAATGTAAGTATGGATAACATACACACAATTTTGTATGAGAATTTTCAGTTCGATGTACAAATTGATGATGGTTCATAGGTGTGTGATGTTATAGACCTAATAAGTTATGAATGTTTCTGCTTCTCAACTCAGTTGAGTAAGTATCCGATAAAATTTGACCAGGGGTAGAGTAAGGTGAAATGTTATCATGGTTTTATTATGCTTTTAAAGTTTGGGTATAGGGCATCGACTGAATTGGTGCAAGGGAGTATTAGTAAACATTGTGATACTTCTAGGCATATTGATTACCCCATTAATTTTGAAGCATCAAGAAGTAAAGACTGTAGACTTGGTTTACTCTAGGTACTTGAGAATTTTGTTTTTGACAGAGGCAAGTTTTGATTTTCTGGTTTGGTGGCCTGGGGCCACCAAGTTAGTATGCACAAGTCCAATTGAAAAAGCATGGTGAAATATCCATCAAGGCACCTATGTAATTCAATTATCTGGTCTATGAAACCAGAGATTCTAGATTCTTGCTATGCCCGCAAGGGGCATACATCTCCAATTAGAGCCACTGGTGGGACTTTTAAAAGTTGTAGGAGGGGAGGCTTAAGGGTTTAGGGTTTATATTACCCATCGTAATATAAACTATCAACTTTTGAAACCCTCACGTTATATTTCAACGTTGACTTGCTACCGAGGGTAATCAGTCACTTAAGTTGTCTGGTTGAGCCTTTCCTTTATGCTCTTACCGGCTCCCTTTTCACTTGACCTATCAATTTCCTATCTGCCACTTTGGCTTATTATATTCGTGCCACCAAGGGTTTTCCAACTGGCCCCACTACTAATTATAATTATTACTTTCTTCTTGGCGAACCGTTAGATCACAAGTGATCTTGATCGTTCCTCGCAGACCTCATAGGTTTCCTACTAATGTCATTTAGGTGGTGCGAGGTCTGTGAGATACCGCCATCTGTCGTATACGGAGAGGTGGGGCCTTTTCCCTAAGGTTCTAGCAGTTATAGGTGGCCATATTTTCACCAACGAAGGAATTTAATGGGGGGGATTAATAATAAATGTCCCTCGCAGGCCTCGCACGATTAGAGTAAATGTTCCTAAAGTACTACGAGGTTTGCAAAGAGGTGACACTTGGCCTAGGTCTTGGAACAATGGGGCCGGGTGGGGCCTACTGCCTAATTGCAACCTTCTATTTTCATGGGTTGTGATTGGTTGTGGTTATTCCCAGGCATTGATGTGGATTTTCAACACTCATTGACTCAATTTGAGTCATCTGACTTGCCAAGTCTATTCCGCATCAATGGTTCAATTTCAAAAGGGGTACTGATCATCCGTGTGAGGAATTTTTGTGCTCTGTAACTTGTTTCATTAATGGTATGGTTTTCTCAAAGGATATTCTCCTGATTTTTTTGCATGCAAACAATTTCCTCCTATTAAGTGCAATGATGGGTTGTACGCCATTTCCTCGTGAGCCTAGAATAATTTTGTGGTGGCTACATCTGCCACTAATCGCTCAAATTCTCATACTGCATTTAAGAAATTAATATCCCTTTCACTAATTCACTCTATAAATGCTTGTCGAGTTATCCAGTGTTATCATTGCATTTTGAGTTGTCTTGTTTGTAGGTGGTGGATTTTTTCTCCTGTATTTTGCGAGCTATTTTTCTTCAATGGACAAATTCGTGGTGCGTAGAAGTGCCAGAGTAAAGGCCAGGAGGTTGTTGCTCGAGGAGGAGCAACTTGTTTCTGGTACACCCAACGTTGCTACTCAAAATACTGGCAAAACGCCTAAGCGTTGTGTGTCCCTTGTTGTGCTTTCTTCAGGTTTTGATGGTGACGGGTTCGAGACCTATTCGAACTACCGATGTTACCTAGTGGCCATGACTAAACTTGTGGGGGTGGATG
This sequence comes from Sequoiadendron giganteum, assembly GCA_007115665.2. Classification (NCBI taxonomy): domain Eukaryota; kingdom Viridiplantae; phylum Streptophyta; class Pinopsida; order Cupressales; family Cupressaceae; genus Sequoiadendron; species Sequoiadendron giganteum. The sequence goes on along the minus strand of CM021105.1, from coordinate 230,582,706 downwards.
AAGAGGTCCTTGCTATTTCACCAATAACTACAATGTCATCGTGCCAAGTTGTTAGAGCTCGTGTTGATGTGGATGGAAAGAAGAAGGTGGTTCTACCTCAAACTGAGGTGAGAAACAAAAGTGGTCGCCTATACCAGGGTCCTGTGTTGACTTAATGATTGTTGGTGTTGAGTGTGTTGCTCGTGGGTGGTGTCTTTCTCAGTGGTTAGTTTTCGTTGATATGGATGTGCACGTGCCTTGCACACCTTTTTGTTTTTCTCTCTAGCTAGGTTATTGGGTGTAACCATTTTTTGATTCCTCAGATCATGCACTTTGTTTTCAATGATGAGGAATGTGAATTCAAATTTCATTTTTTTAATGAAATTCATTTTGAAATTAACAATGTAGCCCGATGCTTGTTGCTCTCTTGTTTATAAAAGAGATTTCACAGCTCATTGTTATGGTCAGATTTTCTATGTCATGTTGCTTAGGATATGTACAGTTGGTTTTATTGTGGGTTTTTTCCTTTTGAAGATATTATCCAGGAAGTCATTCTAGGTCGGGAATAGTATGAAATAAGTATGCTACACTTTTGTAATAACTGATATTGAAACAAATCTAGAAAAATTGGTTAAGACAATCGCTCTCCTGTTTATATGTCATGAATTGTGGATGAATGCATCAGTGATTTATTCATTCAGCTTCAATGGTATATTTGAAATGTGTATTTCATTTTATTTCTTTAACTTAATGAGTTAATCAAATGCTTGAGAATGAATTACTAGTTTGTGATATTATGCTCAATGTTTTAATAAACTAAAATATCTTATGATGTAAAGCTTGGGATAAGTTCATAATATCTTAATTACATTTTATATGACTCCCACCCAATGGATGAGGTACTAGATGATGTTTGCAAGAGGTGCATGGTTGTAGTTCTAAGCATGGTGGTTCAAGATCTGAACAAGTTAAAATATCAAACCCTATCTCTTTTGAGATGCAAATCTTATGTCAATATGTTCAGTCCAGGTGCTCTCAGATACGTGTAATTATTATTTGGTCTGCCAATACAAGAGTAATTACTTTCTCATTGCATGTGTAGGGACTGTAATTTGTAAGAAGAAGTGTTCTTACCGGTCACAAAACATTTTTATGAACACACTCGAGAAAAACCTCCTTGGTTTCATAGAGCCAGAAGTGTAGGAGATGTCAATCTCTGACTGAATCTCGTTAGTTGGCCACTAGGCCTTTGTGGTTCTTTATTATAAAGGTTGGCTACCTCTTAGGGAATTTCAAAGTCTAGCGGGAATATTTGTCTCTAGTAGACAATAACTCAGCTTGCATCTCACCAACTCTTATTCTTTGTTTTCCATCTTTATCTTTGAAGAAGTCGAAACACTTCCAAAGGGAATTCAATTTAGATTCAATAGCTTCAATTTTGCTTCTAAAATTATCAATAGCAGCAAGCCACAAGAGACAATATTTGTAGATGTTAGACATCTCCTTAATGCATTCTTTTGTCTCACCAATGTGTTTGGATAACTTTTGTTTGGTTGTGACACACCTTCTTTCAACCATATCTTTGATTTTATGTCCTTTAGATCCTACTTGCAACAATCTTTCTTCAACGACTTCCACTAGATCATTTGGTAATGAGTCAAAAATAGTAGAAATAGTAATACCCTTTTTAAGAAAATAATCAACCAAGGCCTCTTTAATTCTAGGCCTACTAACCAAAGAGCAAACATTCCACATTTCACCAATATTTTTCATATCACCCTGATCGAACATGGAATAAACTTCATATGTATCAAGAAGAGACTATTCTTCCTTCTCCTTCTCTTTTGAGATAGTGATGACATCTTTTGTGTTAATTTTCCTCCTTTTAGGTTTTGGAGGGGAACCACCAATGACAACCTCAAACTCCTTACCATAGGAGGAACCCTCCTTAAATTGATTGATAGGTGTAGTACTATACACTATTACACTGAAGCACAGATCCATCTACAAGGATGAGAAATAAAATTTGCATGCATTTTCTTTATCCTCCATACATTCCAATATTTGTAAAAAAAATTTCCTATAGGGATGTCGGATTTCCACTTAACATTCTCTTTTTAAAGTAACGAATTTAGAAAGTAGAATACTAAACACATGAGAAAATATGAAAACTAGAAGGGGTAACTCTCAACCAAAGATATTCTAACATTATCATATACCTTTTCCATTACCAGGCTACATAGGTCAAATAGTTGTTTTTCCCTCACCATCTTATATGAAAGATACACAACAATAGAAAATGTAGAACCTTCAAGATTTTGGAAATAGATTTTTTATGAGATACCATAAGAAACATACCTTACTACAGGATCGGTAATGGTATTTATCAGTAGATCTTAGGGGTCTTTTTTTATACTAGTAAGTTCCTCCACACCTTTGTATTTCACCATTTTCTTCCCAGGGAGGTCACCAACTCTACACAATCCAATAATAGCTTTAATGGCTTTCTTAGTGATCGGATAGGGTTTGTCCAGAATGATGTTTCCATCCTTGAAATGACTCAATAGGAACAAGATAGACTCTTTGTCATCAAACCAGGGGAATTGTCCCCATAGATCCATACCCAAGGCACTCACATTTTGCAATTCATCATTCAACTCTAGTTCCATTTCCTTCATCTTTTGATGATCAAATTTGTCCAACTCTACTCCCTTCAGCTTCAAGAAAATACCACCACTAGATTAACTATCAATCACCATGGATTCCATCATCATTCTTAGCTTCTTCAATATTTTATCACTCAACAAAAACCTCTTCTTCTTCTTTGCAAACCATGAGAAATGATTTGAAACTTCATCTTTTATCCTTAATTGTTCATGATGATTTCAGTGCCAAAACGTTCATCGATGACACTAGCAATTGTACTTCACTTTTAAATCAATCAGGTTAAGCTTCATCATACATCACTAACCGGATCTAACTTAGTCATGTTGAAAACACATCAATATTACTTTGAAGAGGGGGAGCCGACAGGATATAAATTGCAAAAACTCCCCCTAAGCCAAGATAGTAGGCTCAGATTCTGGAAGATCTTGTACCAAGATCTGATACCAGAGAAGAGCTCCCCACACTTGTTTCCTTTTTCCTCCAAAACATGAAGTTCTTCTTCTTAGATTCATCTAATTCTGCAACCTTGTTTTCAAACTTCTTTGGAGCAACATATCTGCATGTGTTAGCATAATGTCTGAATTGATTGCACTTGTAACATATTTCCCCTGATATAATTGAGTGAACCTTGGATCTGCAGTGATTTTCTTTGTGACCATAACCATGGAATAAGTAGCAATAACGATGAAATATATTATTCATTCCATTCCTTCTAGCCAGGTTAGATAATTGACTTATGTAATGGCTTGCTTTGTGACCAAACGTGTGACAATTAAAGCATTAAATACTCGGCTCCTTCTTGCTTCTACACTGTGTAGCCTTATGTCCAAAAAAATTTCATAGAAAACAATGACCATTAAATTAAAATTACCTTTGAGCATTTGGTTGCCTAACCAGAGGTCTTTTTGTTGATGTTCTAGAGTTCCAAACCTTGCTTGTTACAATAGATCTTTCTTCAGCTTCAACTACTTTGTCTTTACCCATAGTGTTTTGATTTGAGATTTCCCTTGAGAAGCCAAGTCCTCCCTTATACTTGTGACATTTCTATAGGAACAAAATTTGATCCATAATTATGCTACTTTTACATACTCTTGCTTCTAATTTACGCCTTCCTAACTATTGATCTAACTTCTCATTTTCTTCCAATTTTTGTTTGATGGTATCTTTGAGATTTTTTTCAATCTTCTTCCATTCTTCCATTTTCTCTTTGAAGGTATCTTTGATATTTTATTTATTCTTCTTGCATTCATCCAACTATAGCTTTAGATTCATAGCACTTTCCTTTGACTCCTTTAATTCCTCATTGACTTCTTTGTGTCTTGCTTTGAATTTCTAGATTTTCTCCCTTAGCTTTGAGATGCAAGCATTTTCCTCTTTGATGTTTTCTTTCAATTCCTCATTTTCAGATTTCATACTTTCCATATCGTTTAATATTGTCTTCAGTTCTTCATCAAAGTAATAATCTCCTACCATCTTGTTCAAACTGCCAAGATCTCTTTCAAGTGGTTAAGCTCTATCTACAAGGGACTAGGCTCTGATACCAATTGTTGAACAGTCTGAATATTTGAGAGGGGGTGAATCATTTATCACAAAACAATTTTCATTTCTTTAATTAATCCAAAGAAATATTAAATCAATCAAATAATAATTAAAATAGATATGGACATGAAAGCACTTAACAAAACCATGCACAAAGAACACCAGAATTTACATGGAAACCCAAGATGGGAAAAACTATAGAGAATGCTAATTCTCAATTATAGAAAATTTGTTAAGGTTACACCAGTTAAGGTGATTTTTATAAGGGCTCACTGCAAGTAATGCTCAGTTTCGGTGGGATCACTGCTCAATTAATACCAAAAATCTGATAACAAAATAGGAAAAACATGAACTGATGAAGTTGCATCTACTTATGCATGGAGTCGGTTCTTATTAAGAGAACAATATCTATCTATAGTAGATCCGATCAAGAATCTTTTTCCCACTTTCCTTGGACAACCTCTACAATACATATTACTTCTTGACACTTTCCCTCACTTCCTTCTCTAATTTCTTATCACACAATCCTTTGCACCCTTATCATTTTTTGCATACACCACACTTCTTGTTTTGTACAAAAAAGAGATGTTCTACATATATATACCCGAAGAAAAAAATGAGTCGGCCTAGCAAAACATGTCAACTTGAAGAACAACCTTGAAATATTCAATAAGGCTTGGAATGCTAGCACCAGACCCAGAGGATAGGTCACACATAAATATCTTCTTACCACATTACCATGGGACCCATAAATAGGTCACCCATAAGATATTTTCATCACATAACATAACTACCAAAAGATAGCGAACTTTGAATTACATGAGATATATTCTGAAGTCGATGGGAACGCCACAACCAAGACCAAATCTTGATCATCATCAATTGATAGGAACACCACAACCAAGACCAAATCTTGATCATCATCAATTTTAGTATAAACCATAGGAATGCAATTAGACATACCAAAACTTGTAGCATATTGCATGAATGTCCAGATAGCAAGGATACCCGAAATAAGCTTTAGGCATAGTGCAACCAATATCAAAAGATTAGTCTTCATTATTCTACATCAACTATCTTCCATAGTTGTCCCAAAAAGAAGTACTACCATATCCAGATCAAGGATAACATCCAAACTACGCAACATTATAGCATATGATAGGTTAGATCATTTATGTGTATCATCTAGAGCAAAACCTTCCAAATCCCCAGTTTTGACATCAATGACAACAATGCCAACTCAACAACTTCTCAACGAATGCTGATATTCTCAGAATTTTCACTCTTGATGAAGTCAAGTTGGTTGTTTTTAGCATGAGGGCTTTCAAATCCCCTAGGCCTGATGGCTTCCCACCGGCCTTCTTCCATAATTTCTAGGAGGTTGTGGGTCAACTTGTCTTCCTTGCTACTAAAGACTTCTCTAAAATTGGAAAACTCTTGAAACAATTGAACCATATAATTTTATAGCTCTTATCCCCAAAAATATGAACCCACAAACTATGGTTGATTCCAATCCCATCATCTTATGCAGTACTATCTATAAAATTTTCTCCAAAATCTTTGTCAATCGACTGAAACCCCTCCTAAAGAATATTATTAGCCCCTATCAAATAGGCTTTATTCATGGCCAGAAAATTTTGCACGTTTCCATCTCCACTCATGAAATTATACATTATATGGATAGATGTAACAATGTTGGCATAGTCTTTAAACTTGACATCTCTAACCTAAAATGTATGATAAAGAGTTTTGGATGTTTCTTCTCAAAGTTCTTGCTAAGTTTGGTTTCAATCAGTTGGTTATTAACCTCATTAATGAATGCATGTCCACTATTAATTATTGTCATCTATTTAATGGGGTGTCTTGTGGTTTCTTGAATGTTTTTAAATGGATTAGACAAGGGGGGAGGGGGGCTTTCTCCTTGTCTTTTCATTTTGGTTGTTTATGTTTTAAGCCACAATATTTTTAAACTACTAAATGAAGGTACTATCAAGGGTGTTAAACCTACCACCTCTTTGGACCCCTCAGCTATAGAAAAATTTGTGGATGACACTATCCTCTTTGGGAAAGCCTCAATCATGGAAGCTGGGAAATGGAAGTGTTGTCTCGACAATTATGCTTTCAGATCTAGTCAATGCATAAACTATAATAAAAGAATGATTTACTTCTTTAACACCTCTCAAAACTTTCAAGATAAAGTGACTGTTATCTTGGGTTGTGAGAGTGTCCCTCCTAATGCTATGTATCTATGTCTTCCTCTAATTGTTAAGGAATTCACCCCTAACTTTTAGAATTTAGTGCTAGAAAAAATGTAGAGAAAATTTGTGAGGTAAAAGGGTTCAATCTTGAGTCGTGTTGGTAAGAAAAAACTCCTAGCTACTACTCTTCAAGGGATCACAGTGTACTTCATATCCCTATTTAAAATCCCAAGATATATAGCTGAGAAATTAGAAAGAATCCAAAGAAACTTTCTCTGGTTTGATATTGAGGAGAAGAATAATTTAGCCTTATTAAGTTGGGATACTATTTGTCTACCCAAATTTAGTGGTGGGCTTGGTATCATAAAAATCCAAACTACTAACAAAGCTCTCCTTGATAAGGTTGACTAGGATTTGTTGAGCAACGGGAAGGAATAGTACAATATTTTGAATGCCAAGTACCTCAATAATACTTCCCTAATTAGGATTATTTCCAATGGTCACCCTCACAGCTCCTTAATTTTGAATAATATCAGCAAAGTCAAATAGTTGTTGTAGACTAGCATGAGATGGAAACTTGGTAATGGCTGCAACATCAAGTTTTGGGATGATCCTTGGTTACTCGAGCTACCCCTCAACCAATTTTATTTCAAGGATTTGGTGGGCCTTTCTACTAGATACTTTGGTAAGCATGTTGAAGACTACAATATTGGTCAACAAGGCACTCAAAAGTGGAAAGTCTTGGTGAATTGTTGTCATAATTCTCAGGTTTTAAGTCACTCAATAAGATTACTTCAGAAATCTCTCTCTTTAACTAGAATACCAATATTCCTCCAAAAATATGCTTTTTTCTAGACCTAGGAAAGCAAAGGCAACCTTAAGTTGTCAAATCAGCTTACAGACTATCGTCGATGTAGGGAACCTATGGTAGATTTTGGAAATAGATTTGGAACAAACATCTTATTCCAAAAATCAGTTTTTGTTAGTGGACTACGACCCACAACAGAATCCTCACCTAGGATAACCTGAGGAAAAGGGGGTTCTAAATCCCTAATATATGTATGCTTTGCAAGATGTATGAGGAGTCTATTCCTCACCTGTTACTCCATTTTCCCTTTGTTGTTGAGGTTTGGGCTTATGCTCTACAAAAACTTGGGGTCTCTTGGACCATGAATGGGAACATCAAAAATATTTGTGTAGAATTGAATCAATCCCTATTCCCATCCCTTTAACAAATAAATTTGGCAATAGGTTCCTCCATTATCTTTTGGTGTGTATGGAAGGAAAGGAACAATAGGATTTTTTTTGTAATGTGGAAAAGAGCCCCAAGGAGGTTTTCAATGTTTGTTTCAAGATTATCATTAAAAACAAGTCCCTTTTTGTTTGAAAACCTCCAAGAAAACCCCCTAGTGCTTTGGATATCACTATTGCTAGTTATTGGAATCAGCCTCTAAACCTTAATTCTTATAACAACTCTAAAGTGTTGGCAAGGCTTAATACTAAATCGAGGCCTCCTCTACAAGTTTTGCACAAAATCAACTTTTATGGGGATGAAAAAGGAAACCCTGGTCTCGCTAGTATCAGAGGTATCATCAGAGATCCTAAAGGAAAATTATTAGTTGGTTATGTTGGAGGGAGAGGGGTGCAATCTTCTATAATAGCTGAAGCAAGGGCATTTTTTAGTGGGGTCAACTTTTCTTTCTCTATTGGGATAAAGTATCTATATGTTGAGAGTGACTCTAAAAATTTTCTTGATGTTATCATAGACAAAAGACTTGAATAATTTACCATTAAGGATATTATGGTTTATATTCATCACATCCTTAGTAAATTAGAGGGGAAAAAAAAATTGCACATCTTTAGACAAGGTAATAAGGTGGTCGATGCTTTGGCCAATGTTGGCACTCCTTGGACCTCTACCAACTGTTGGATAAAACTTAATGCTTTTTCCTCTATTGTGAAAGGATTGATCCTTGATGAACAAAATAATTGTATCACTAATAATGAGTGCAAAAAAATTCTACTTGGGTTTTGCTATGTTTTCTCTTACCATCAGTTTCGATAAGATGAGGTGGATTAGAATTGATGAGATTGATATGAACATGTGGACAATTGTGATGAGGTTCGACCTATACTTCTTCCTTGCTAGGTTAGAACCACATGGGATAAAAAAGATATACACTTTTATGGCTTACACAAGGCTACTCAGCTTAACATTAATGATATTTTGATGAATTTGAGTTGGAAAAATGATGATTAGGTATCCCATCCTTTAAAAACAAAAATTATTACATGGCACTATAATTATGACCTATGAGGTGATAATTACTAAATCTCTTGCCTCGATGTCCTCTATCTCCCTCTAGTATTTTTATGCAAATTTTGGTTCTTTGGAAAAGATCGATCATGCGTGCCCAAAGCTATTATCATCTTAACTTGGAGTGGTATGAAGATCATTTCCTATTTTTTACCTTGGGAAAGGTTATCTTCTTGTTTATCCTTTTTGATAGTTTACAAAATCTTCACTTCTCTCACTACCCTTTTTTGTCTATGTATTACTCTATGCAAGATTATGGATGATGAAAAGGTTAGAAATGAGCCTGTTTCTTGTGAATAATTTTGTTGTGATGCCTTGGTTTGGTAATTTGTGTTGAGAGGGGCTTGGCCCCTCTTATGGAGTCTTAAAGGCCATGATGAAAAAAATTCTACCTAATTTTCTAATAGTTGGTGTGATTGTCAGGTGACTTTGGGAGGGATTTCCTTTGAAGTCAATGAGGAATTGATTGCTAAGGTAACTGAGATTTCATGCATTGGACAGAAGTTAAAGAAGCATACTAAAGTCCAAGATGTAGATAGCATGCAACAATTATTCAAAGAAAATGAGAAACCCTCCAAGCTTCATGCGGATTACAATAGAAGCAAGCTCATGTCACCTTGGGACTAGGTGTGTCTTGTTCTCATAAAATATGTTACTCTTAAAGTTCATTTTAAATGCTATTATTACAATAATATTCCCTTTCTCAACCATTTTAGACACCATCTTTGCATAAGTTTCTCTTTTTTCATCCTTCCCTCTCTGGAATGTTTGGTGAAGGAAATGCCTAAGCTTGCTACTAAGTTTAGTGTAGTAAAATGCATACCCTTTCATTTTCACACTTGTTTGAGCCTACCTTTCTTTATTTATGCTTCCTTATGGCTTAATTGGTCCTATTTTACATCCACAAGACTAATAAACTATATATTTTAATGGAAAATATTGACAAACATCAAAAGATAAATTATCATCTAATGTTTTTGTATGTGTGTCCCTAATTTGTGGACTGGGACTAAAAAGCCACCTTGGGCATCTTTTTCCTCCATGGGTCTTGGGACCCTGAATCTGAAACCTCTCAATTAGATCCCTTTTTGGAGTGTGTGCCCCAAAATTTGAGCCTCAAGACTAAGACGCCACCAAGGGCGTCTTATTCCTCCTTGGCTTATGTTTTTGGTCCAATTTCAAATTTGGGCATGAATTTTTCCTCCTTTAATTAATGACTTCATATGTCAGCTTGTTGTGGTGTAATTTTGGGTTATTAAGCATGAATAATTATAAATACAAGGCCCTTTCACTCATTTAGATCCAAGTCTTTTGTGACAGCATTCATTATAGTCAAATTAAGTTCATAAGAGAATTCAAGAGCAATTCTTCAAGCAATTGGAGTCATCATCAAGTTTCAAGCATCATGTCAAATATTGTTCTTGCATCATGTGTGTTGTTGTGCTAATAGTTGTGATGTAGGGTTTTGATCTAAGCAAGCAATTCAAGTCCATATTTATCAAGTATTTCAAGATCTAAGTTCATTGCAATCATTGCACACAAATTTTCAGCCTTTGTAAGGGTTTGGTGAGTTGTAGCATTGCATGTTGTTCATTCACCATTTCCTTCATCATTTCTATTTCATTTCAAGGTTTAATTACCAACAAGAGGTTTGATTGAGGCAAACCCACATCCACTAACAATCAACAATTTTTTTCCCATCTTGTATTTATAGATCTAGATTGAAGACTTGAAGATCATTTGGAGTGCAAGATTTCAAAGAAGAAAAAGTTGCATTAAAAAGTTACCATCTTCACAAAAACTCACCTACAAGCTAGATCTGGAAGTTTCAGAACTTGAGATCCAAGGAGAAGCAATTGCAGATCCGGGAGCTCAAGACCACATTCACACTTTTCAAAAATTCAAATCAAGACTAAGACAGGAGTAAATGTGTCTTAGTCCTCCAAGTGGAATCTTTCAGAGATCCTTTGGGATTCTATTTTATTATTCAAATCTTTTATGTTTTCCCTAAAAAATAGTACCAGGACTAAGATGAGATTAAAGGCGTCTTAGTCCTCTAGGGCATTATTTGGTAGTCTATTTACATTTCTAGAATCCTCATTACGTCTCCAAATTTTCTAGGTACACATACCCTAACTTGGTGTAGCTTAATTTCATCATTTGATCTCATTATTTGGCTTATATTACCAGATTTTGTACGTTGAATGTTCATTGTCTTTTCCAAGCATTTGCTTGGTGGTGAACCCCTTAAAACCTAAACAAACATCCTCCTAGTTCCTCCTCATTTTGAATTGACTCACCTTGTGAGGTTGATAGTCAATCCAATTAGGGTTCCTAGGACATTATTGAATGATCTTAGTAGAAAAGTGGTGTTCTATAACCTAGGTTATAAAGCACCCATTTTCGTACTAATTAGTTTGGTAAACCTGACTTCTTTGAGCATTCTTCCTTTTCTGATTTGGATTCCTTTAGATTCCTAGATCTAGATTGCATTCATTGCATTATGCATCTAGGGTTTCTTGCATCTTGCATTAGTGAAATAGAATTTAGGGTTTCCTATTTTTTCATTAGTGAAAGTGCATATAGGTTGTTGTTTTTCTTTCTTGCATCATTTCCTTTCATTGAAAACCTGAAAAAGTGCATTGTTCATCATCCTAATTGCATTTAGAAGCATTGTTATTACAGTCAAAATTGAAAAAAGTTGCATTCACTTTTCCATCCAATTTCTTGTCATTAATTACTTTTTCCTACCTTCATTTGCACAATTTTTTATTTCCAAACATCAGTCCCTGGGTAGGCTACCTAGGAATATTGTTATTAACCTAGAATTGTTTGATTTTCTACAAAAAACACTTACTAGGACAAAAAAACCCTTGGTGGTGTCTTAGTCCCTCTCTATTTTTTTTATTGCAGTACCCTATTTGAGTGATTTTCTATTTGTTTCAGCCTCTGAAACCTTCAAATTTCATCAAGATGAATAAGACACCCTCCCTGGCATCTTAGTCCTTGTGGAATTTTAGATTGTAGTTTTCAGGATCTAAATTAGCATTTTTGTGCTTCTATTTGCTGGCATTGGTTACCTGTTTCAGTGGATTGACTTTTTGTTTCATGCATTTTACTAAATCTATCTTCAAGTGCTTCATTTCATGCATTGCTTAATTCCATTTTTGCATTCACAAAATTTCATTTTCAGATCATTACATATAGTAATCAGTAAATTACCTTAGTTGAAATTTGAATATTGCATTTCATTCTAGGCCTTTACATTGCATTTTAATATTGCATAGATTATTGTTCAAAAATGTTACTTTCAGTCTTTTCCAAATTTGTAAGGAAAAATTTAGTCACTAAGAATGTTAGTCATTCATTCAATGCATTCCCTAGTTATGAGAGTCTCTTAGTGCAAGAGAGTGAAAATGGTGATGCTTTCCTTAAACCTACACCCCCTCTTATCTCTCTTATTTGTGAGGATGGTGTGATAGAAGATGTTACAAACATAGATAATCATGATTGTTCTTCTCTCGATACCTCTCCTTTTAGTGATGAAGGTATCTTGGTGAACGAAGATACAATCATTGAGAATCGTGAAGATCTTGCTTGTCCTTCTCCTAATCCCCTTTGGGAATATATTATAGCACAAGAGAATGAGATTGTAAATTATGAGGATGGTAGATTGGTGTTAGATGATCAAATATTTAAGGTCTATAACCACCCCCTTTATGATCATTTCCCTACTTGCGATGAAGTCATTTTAGAAGAACCAACCCTTGAATGTCAAAAACATTCAATTTGTAGTTCTCCTAAAAACTCTCCTCCTAAGGAGGATACCATAATGCAATAAAATGTGAATATTGACACATATCCTTCAAACACTAGTAATGAGCCTTCCTTAGATGAATATGATGAAGTGACACTCGACTCCTCTTTACTAAGAGATCATGAAAATATCGACAATTATTTTGAGGTTATGCAAATTAGATATCCCTTGGAGTATTCTCTTGAGCCTAAATTTATCATTCATCCACCCTCTCATAAACCACAATTCCAAAACAAACTTGTCCTTATCCTCGAACCAGCTAAAAGAAATGTTTCACAACAACTGAGTTACGATATCATTTCTCATACATACAACACTATGAACAATCTGCAAACAAGACAAACACCTTCAACATCCCTCCCGTTGCCTAATCCCATCTTACCAAGTCCCCCTCGTTTGACTTCATATAGTGGAAAGGAGTATGATCTTGTTGAATAACTTAAGAACACTCCTACTAAGATATCATTATGGGACCTTATTCAAGCATCCCCCCACTATCACAACATGATTCAAAGTGCCTTACAACAAGTTCCTACCCCTTCTAATGTGCAACCAAACGACATAGAAGCCCTGATACAAGGAATAAATGTTGACATTGTTTTCCACCAAAGTGAATCCCCCCTTTGGAAGTGCAAAAATAACATGAAGCTTTCATAATAATATCTCGATATAAAAGCAATGGAATAAATCAAACCCTTGTTAAAAATGGCTCAACCCTTAATCTGTGTAGTGTGACCCTTTTGGATAGGCTTGGCATCGATAAATCAAAAATTTAACCTAACTCTCTATCTATCAAAGGATTTGACAATGTAGGAAAACAAGGTCACTTGGTGTAATCACTTTGCCTATTACAGTTGGGAAGGCCACATTAGAAACATTGATACATGTTATGCTTTGTGATCTTTCATATAATCTCCGTTTAGGTAGACTATGCATTCATACAATGAATGGGTTGCCTTCTACTCTTCATCATAAAATGAAATACATATACAATAAAAAGGTGTACACATTGGACGTTGATCTTGAGCCCTATAGTTTCTTACAACTTGAGAAAAACATAGACATCCCCTTGAAAACATTAAAACCAACTACACAAGTAGAACCTGTGCAACAGAAAGACAAAGAAAAACACAGAAAAAGTCATGAAGCTATTAGACAATGGCTAGGGTTCCTTGGATTTCATACCCACCTTTGATGGGCAACTGAAGATCATAAAAAAAGACCCTCTTAAGGAAAAAGAAAAAGCAGTAATTTCAATGCAAAATTTAGACAACCCTTTGAAAGCATCCACCTCAACCATATTAGACAAAGAATAAAATTATACAACAAACTTCGATGAACTTAATCATGAGAAACCACCAAATCCACAAGAGATGAATAATCTTTATGGAAAAGGTTATGAAATGATTAAATAACTTGGTTATAGTGGAAAAGGATGTGGTGCTAGAGAACAAGGTATTTGTGTCCCCATAGAGCCTAACATGCAAGAAAAGACTAGTGGTCTTGGTTATTGTCCTGGATGAAAGACACAAACAAGCCTTCACTTAATATCAACACTATCATGAAACATCCTTTTAATCCAACTTTAACAGTAGTGCATCCCAAGTCGATAAACACTAGTGGTCTTTGTCCTTTGCAAGAATTGAAGAAAACAAAGAAATCTTCACTTAACATTAATGTCATCACACAAAACACATGATTTGAATTCATTAGATTTTACACCCTCCAGTAAAGGAGAGAACAAAATATCACAACCTAAAGATTCTTGTGTAGGTACGACATCTTGTGCTAAGAAAGAGATATCTTTGTTGCAAAATAAAGAAACATCCTCAACTTTTGACCAAGAGAGTATCTTGATGAGACTCCTCCAAGATCGTTTGATATCTCTCCCCCCAAGAACACAAAATAAATTTTATTATATATCATAGAGTTCATGGTCATGCTACTAATGAATGTAAGGCTTTGCATAACAAAATTCAACATCTTAAGGACTATGGTGCTCTCCCTTTGGTTGAAGCACCTAGTTCCTCCTTGCATTTCGGCTCATCCTTGTCTTGCACTAAGTGGGGGCAAGGGGTTAGATAGCCATTTTCTCATATGTCACTTTTCATTGTCTCTTTTGGCTAGTTGACCACCTTTCATGAACATATAAGAGCAAGCTTGGAATTTTGGCAATGTACCTTAAGTTGGCTCAAGTGTGAAATTTTGGGGGCAACCCTTTTCCTATTGCATGACATAGCTTATCAGAAACATATGACTTGGCATAGGGATTTCTGAATAAGCTCGCATGTCTTCTTCTACTTTAAAGAAATTGCTCACAGCAATGGTGTTAGCAAATGCTTTAAAGTGGGGGCATACATCGACACTCATGTTTCATCATGCGATTTTATTTCTTCCTATGATGTGTTTCTTTCTTGGTGGTGACATTAGGTTTGATTCCCTCCAAGATTTTTATATTTCTTTGACTTTTCCTCTCTTGGAAACATTAAGCATAGTGTTCCCTAAGACGAGACCTTGCAATAACTAAACAAAATCCCTTTGAACGTCCCTCTTTCTTGTTGCATTTTCTTTTTGTACCTTATTAAAGTCCTGGAGGTATGGATTTGATATGGTCCCCTGAGGCTCACCTAGTGAACAAATACATTCACTAGCCTTAGTGAGCGTGTATTTTCTTTTGTCCTTATCATATTCATGGGGGTATGATGTTGGTATGGACTTCCTAGGGCTCGCCTAGTAGACAACTAGCTCCCACTAGCCCTCATGAGCATGTTTTTTTTTTTGCATAGTGGATAGTGTGTTCCACTTGTAAACCCTCTTCAAGCCTAGACCCAATCCACCACGTTGGATGGCCAGTTGAAGCTTGATCCATTGCAGTTCTTTTCTTTTTTCCTTTTCCATGTCCTTTATGGTGTATGTTTTTGATCTAGTTATGGCTTCATCTATCATCCATAAGTGTGTGACTTTGTGCCTATGTTGGTTTGTCATAGGATCTCGACCTTGGGGGCTTAATCCTCTTAATCGATTTTCATCCTATCTTACTACCATTGGTACACTTGAACCCCTCTTGATTGTGTGTTTGGCTACTTTAGTGTGAGTTTGAAGCAAGTTCATCCTCTCACTAAAGTGGGAGCTAAATATAGTGTAGTAAAATACATACCCTTGCATTTTCACACTTTTTTGGGCCCACTTTTCTTTATTTATGCTTTTTTATGGCTTAATTGGTCCTATTTTTCATCCACAAGCCTAATAAACTATATGTTTTAGGGTATGTATAGGATCATCATGGAAAAAACAGGCCCTTAAGTGGCAAAAAATTCAAAAAAATTAGAGTTAGGGAACTTGACATAAAAATTTGAATAAGTTATCTATATTATTTCAAAAATATGTAAGAATAGAATTTGTAGAAAATTGAATGTAGTTTCTAAATTACTAGGTTTATTTACAAAAAGATAAAATCTATTTGGTAAAAATTTGAAATTTCAATACAGTACTACTTAAATTTCAGGGAAAATATAAGAAGTAGGTGTCTGTCTGACCACCCTAACCACATTAAAATGATAATATTTTTTTATAATATTTTAGATATAAGTAGAGGAATCATGTCCCAATGTGATCCATATTTTTTTGTAATTTTTTTCTAAGTAAATAATTAATTATAAAACATTTATGACAACTTTTAAAATATATAAACACTCGTATGTCTGACCACCTTAACTTGGTCAAAACTTAATGAAATTCACTTTTTTCTTTTTTAATCTTATAGTATGTGAAGCATAATATGTGACGCATGTTTTGGACTCAAAAAATATGATATCATTTGAAAGCTAAAGATGTTTTTCAATTAGCCTAAAAATTAGGACTTTAGTCATAATTAAATAGAAAATGAATAATAATTATTTATTAAATTCAAAGTAAATAATTTATATTGGTGCAAAGCTGAGAATCTCCTTTAAAAACCCTTTTCGTTTCATCAATTTTGGGTTAAAAAAAAGTCATCAGCCATATACCCATCATATTGCTACTTTTTGTCCCATCATGATCTTGCACATACCCTTTAATGGAAAATCCCAACAAACATCAAAAGATAAATGATTATCTAATGTTTCTATCTGTGTGTCCTTGATTTGTGGACTACGACTAAGAATCCACCTTGGGAATCTTTGTCCTCCATGGGTCTTGGGACCCTAATTCTGAAACCTCTCAATTAGGTCCCTTTTTGAAGTTTGTGCCCCAAAATTTGAGCCTTGGGACTAAGACACCACCAAGGTCATCTTAGTCCTTGGCTTATTTCCGGGGTCAAATTTCATATCTAGGTAGGAATTTTTCCTCCTTTAATTAATGACTTCATATGTCAGATTGTTGTGGTGTGATTTCAGGATATTAGGCATGAATAAGTACAAATACAAGGTCCTTTCTAGTGCAGGAGCACCTTAGGTTTAGTAGGTTAAGTGCAAGTTGTAAATTTTGTTTTCTTATGTTGGTTTTATGTAATAAGGTCTTCTAATACCATTTCATTTTTTTTATTCTAATTTGATTCGTTTGGTGTAAGTTAGTGTCTTGTTGCAAAAATATTGTCAATGTTGCAAATGTTGTCAAATTGCACAATATGGAATGAGAAGGGTCAATGTTGCACAAAGTGGGAATTTGAATAGTTGTAATTTGAAAGATTGGTTATAAAAAATTGGGAACTCATAAATACATGCTGTAAACACAACCCAAGGGGTTGGAGAGAATTTTGGAGGAATAAGATACAAATTAGACAGATTTTTATACATTTTTCTATGTAATTTGACTAGAAAAGTTGTTGCTCCATTGAGTTGTACAAATCTATATGACATTGTACGGATCATAAATTGATTTTTATTGATAGAGAAATGAATTATATTTCTTTTGGCATTGGTTTCATGCATTTTTATGGAGATATGAGAAAGGTATTGCAAATTTACTAAAACAAGTTTCAATCTGCCCTAGGGTTTCCAGTTTTGGGAAAAATGACATAACTGTTATATCCATTGTTTGATTTTGATAAAAATTTGATTACATGTCTATAATAAGGTCCTCTTGAGTCTCACTAGAGATATTATCTTAATTATTTTATTTGTGAAAGTTATAGGTGACTTTTCCTTTCATTTGCATGCATATTAAGCCTAATAAGGCATAGTTTCAAGTGTAGCAGTAGATTTTTGACCTTGGTGTTCCAAAATACCCCTAACTAAAAATTATATATGTTTTCAAATGCATTAATTGGTATCTAAATCTACAATTATTTTTTGGGTATGAGGTTTGGTTTGAAAACTATGTCAAAAAAACCCCATTTGTTGTCCTACAAAGCCTAGTTGCAATTTGTGAAGAAAGTAACCTTGTTTGGTGTGTAAATAATTTTACAAAGGGTTGTTTGAGTGATTTCTAGTATTTGGTACCCCTTATATGCATCTCTTTCACTCATTTCAATCCAATTCTTTTGTGAGAGCATTAATTATAGTCAAATTAAGTTCACAAGAGCATTCAAGAGCAATTCATCAAGAAATTGGAGCTATCATCAAGTTTCAAGCATCATGTCAAAGATTTTTTTTGCATCATGTGTGTTGTTGTGCTAAAATTTTTGATGTAGGGTTTTTATCTAAGCAAGCAATTCAAGTACATATTTATCAAGTATTCAAGATCTATGTCCATTGCAACCATTGCACACAAATTTGTAGCCTTTGCAAGGGTTTGGTGAGTTTTAGCATTGCATGTTGTTCATTCACCATTTCCTTCATCATTTCTATTTCATTTCAAGGTTTAATTGCCAATAAGGGGTTTGACCAAGGAAAAACCCCATCTACTAATAATCAACAAGTTTTCCCCATCTTGTGTATTTGTATTTGAAAATCTAGATTGAAGACTTGAAGATCATTTGGAGTGCAATATTTCAAAGTTGCAAAAGTTGCATTACAAATTTTTCATCTTCATGGAACTCACCTACAAGCCAGATCTAGAATTTTGAGAACCTAAGATTCGAGGAGAAGCAATTGCAGATCTGCGAGCTCAGGACCACATTCACACTTTTCATAAATTCAGATCAAGACTAAGATGGGAGTAAAGGCATCTTAGTCCTCCAAGTGGAATCTTTCAAATATTTTTCAGCATTATATTCCGTTATCTGAAGATTATGTGTTTTCCCTGAAAAATAGCAGCGGGACTAAGACGGGAGTAAAGGAATCTTAGTCCTCTAGGTCATATTTTGACAGTCTATTTACATTTCCAGAATCCTCATTACATCTCCAAAATTCCTAGGTACACATACCCTAACATGGTGTAGCTTAATTTCATTATTTGATCTCATTATTTGGCTTATATTACTAGATTTTGTAGGTTGAATGTTCATTATCTTTTCCAAGAATTTTCTTGGTGGCGAACCCCTTAAAACCTAAATGAACCCCCTCCTAGGTCCTCATTGTGAATTGACTCACCTTGTGAGGTTTATATTCAATCCAATTAGGGTTCCTAGGACATTATTGAATGATCTTCAGAGAAAAGTGGTGTTCTATGACCTAGGTTATAAAGCACCCATTATCCTTCTAATCACTAAGAACCTAGATGAACCTCCCCTCCCCTTACAATAAGGGCTAATCTTGCATTTGTATCACTTTCATATGAATTTTTGTCCCCTAAAGCCTATTCACATTACTAGGGTTTTTTATGAGCTTGAGCCCCCTGAAGTTTCCCCCAAAAAACCCTCCCCTACTACTACTTCTAGGTCTAAGCATAAACTTAGCCTCCCTACCAAAAAACCTACCCCTGACACTAAACCCAAGGAGCCAAGTAAAAATAAAAAGGTAACCTTGTGAAATCTCATAAAAATGTCATGGTTGGGTTGTGCGAGCTGAAGAACACTCCTGTCAAGAGGGCTGGTAAACAAATGGACAATTCTAAACTATAACTAAAGAAGAAAAATCACTCTTTCTATGTGGAAGAACCTATTTGAGAGAATTATGAGGGGGAAGTTGATACCAATGGCTCTAGTGAGGAGGATAACATGAAATCTATGGATATGGAAGTTGGTGTGGAACCAACTAGCATTAGGAGATCTAGTCATCTAGCCAAATAGAAACATGAGGTCTTAATTGATTCTACCAGCTTTGAACATGTTAACAGGTAGGAGGACAATAAGCACAACACTGCTGAGGAAGCGGAAGACTATGTGGAGGGCCCTAGCCACTTGCCTGAGCTAAACATGATTTTGTTGGAGGAATCCACTCTAAACTCCTCCAATCATCATATGGGGAAAGAGGAGGCTAGCATGCCTATCCATGGTTCTAATGAAGAATACAAGGATTTTTTGGCTCATGTAAGTACTCTGGAGAGGAAGCTAAACAAACTTACCTTCTTTACCATCAAAGTCAACATCACTTTGTTGTGAATCTTGCTTCTATGTTGAAGGATGAAATCAAGAATAATGTGCTAGAGACTAATCCAAGCTCTAGTCAAACTAAAATAAATGTTTTCAAATTCCTCATGGAGGAATGGGAAAAAATTGTTAAGTAGTGTTATGGGGCTTGTTTAGTCCCTCTAGGGGGTTTTTGTCTCTATTGTTTCTATGTTGTGTCTTTTATTCTATTAGTTTTTTGTTACTACTAGTTTTTCTTTTTATGCTTTGAACTAGTGGTCTTCAGCCCTAGTGGATTTTTGTGTTAAGGGTACTACACCCTATAAATGCAACTTATTAAATTATCAAAAACAAACTAGTCTTTTCTACCCACAAATTATCATTTATATTAAGTGCATAGGTTAAAATACAAATATAATGATGGAGGATGAGGGAAACCATGCTACTACTAATGCAATTATTGAGCTCCAAATGTCAATAATCTTCATACCTAAACAAAACTATCCATCTCATAGATTTTTGTTATTTTCCTTGTATTCTACTATAAAGTTATGATGTCTACTTCATAAAAATTTTATAAATGATAAGGTGGCCAAACTAAATTTCATTTAATCCAATTCTCTTGTCATTCAAGTGGTTGGTCACTACTACTCTCCATGTGACTGTAAGTATCAAGTAGCTTCTAGGGTTTCAACTCCTACAAATTTGTTATTTATAGAGAATCATCTTTCATAAATCACAAGGAGTTCATTATATTATAAATATTTTATAAAACTAAAAATATCCACAACTCTATTTATAGATATTTAGGGGAATTATATGCTTATTTTCTCTCTTGCCACATATGCTAGTATGACTATAATAGGTATTTGATGAATGTCATAGCATTCTAATTTATTTAAATATTTATAATGGTTATTTCCTTACTATATATAGACTTATGTAATCTAGGGATGGATAAATAAGTATTCTCAATTATTTGATATAATGTATGTGGTATATGTTTCTGCAAAGCTCATATTCCTTTATGATTTCAATATATTATTTCTATTGGCATGTTGTGACTCTATAACCCAATGGAATCAAAACCAATCCTAGAAGTTAATGATCCACCATACACTCAAATGAAAATATATTACACCAATAGATTATGAGTAGGAAATTAGTTTGTATGTACCTCATGGTTCAAAATTTCATCCAATAAAAAAATCTATAGCAACTTTTGAGAATTTTTATCCTAGAGAGTCATGTTTTACATACCCACATATTTTTATATGTAATGATGTCCATAACAGTTCAATAAGAGGTATTAAATTCAATACATTAGTTTTTGATCTAGTGAAAACCTTTGGGACCAATTGTACACTAGGTACTATTGCAACACTTTTACTTTGTTCATCTTAATCGATGATTAATCGTATTAAGTATGCCTCTAGGAATCCCTCTAGGTTTATTTGAGCCCAAAGTGAAGGAGAGATTACCTTCCCAATAATTGGTCCTTTGTTTCCCTACCTAATCAAAAGTTGCAGATATATTATGTCGAGTCTAACACCCCTTACACGTATACAATGGCCTTTCTTTAGAGATATAGGAACTTTTGAGTGTACCGATGTATTATACATCTTCTACTTATTCAATATCATATGCTAACCATCGATCCCACGTATAAATTATATTAAAGTATTTAAAGTCCTTTCATCTCATCATTTTCCTTTACTTCACCTATTTACAAGTTTTTGAAAGAAATTTGGACCATTCATTTATTAAAGAAAAAATATTGGGCTTGAGATGGTAAATATAAATATTTGGAACTAACAAACATAAACATAGTGAGTTACAATGCCTCAAACTTGAAAACTTCCACAAAACTAGGAATGTACTTAGAAAACAACAAGTGTTGGTTGATCTTACACCCTAAATGCTCCTACATAAAAAGATATAAAATACTAGAATATCAAGAATGATAAATCCTTCAAACCACATACTTGTTAAGGTAGAGAGTAGTCTAAGAAAGTACTTAATCTTCATGGGGAGGATGATTGTTTTGGAGAGAGCAAATATTGACCAAGCTTATCCAAGCTCAAGCACTTGTATACTTTTTTATCACACAAATGATTGTGTGCAAGAGTGTATGAATTTTTTTCTTATATTCATTTTGTAATGCAAGTCAAGGTGGTCACTAGGCCATCAACCAAGGGGCTCTTCCTTCCTTATTCACTAAATCTCTAAACGTTTAGAGGATAAAATATCTCTAATAAAGGATTTGATCCAAAATGGATTTATTTTGTGCATACATTAAAGTTTTTTAGATTAGTGGGGTAATTATTTCTTACCATAAAGTGGTATAAGACATCCATGTATAGACTTTTGTTGAAAAAGAATTTTGTTGAAAAAATAATTTGAAAACTAAGTTTTATACTATCATTGAAAAAATCATTAATTTGCAAAGGTGTATAACATGATTTTCCCCTAGAAAAAATTAAAAAAAATTACACATGCACATCCAATAACATTCAAGATCTCTCATTTTTTACTTCATCTTCTACATGGGAGTCATTTTAGTTCCCTAATGATGTATGTTTTTATAAAAAAAATGTATGAACAAGAGAAAAAAAAGTAAAAGAGAGTGTCTTTGATGTGTTTTCCTTATTCATTTACATTATTTCAATGTTTTATTATATAGCTTTTATATTTGCATAATACATAAAATCCATAATGGTTTACAAATCATTTAACTCACTTAAAAATAATTGAATTTCAATTTTAATGGTAATATATTAGAAATAAAATCTTTAATATTTTTAAAATCATTTAATTCACTTAAAAATAATTAACTTCTAATTTTAATGGTAATGTATGAAAGCAACTTGAAAGTTGGAAACTTGAACAAGCTATTTAAGGAAGCAAAGATTAGCAAGACTACTAGCAATTTGGTCAAGATCCATAGTAAGAAATCAAAAATCAAAAAGAATTTGGAGATATCTTAGTGATGGTTCTTGATCCTTTAAATTTTTGATCTCGTGATCATCATTAAAATCTTTGATTCCGTTCATCAAATCATTTAATGCACCTAAAAATAATAAACTTTTAATTTTAATAGTAATGTATTTTAATTTTACTCTAGAAGACTAAAATTAATGGACCCAATTTTTTGGTTCATCTTTGATTTCAATTCTAAATTCCACCATTACATTTTAGGGAGCTTGTGGGTTCTAGAAGCATTATTTAAACTCAAGTATTACCTATCTAAAGCTAATGCATCAGGCTTGAGTATTATTTAACTAGCACTTGCATTGAAAGGAGGTGTAACCTAGTTCCACCGATAGAAAATTACATATAGTTAAATCTTGAGCTCCAAATAAGATATGTGCAGCCTTTTAAAAAATATTGGTTGGGGGTTAAAAAAAAAATCAAGTGGTTCAACTGCTTGGTAGTTGTAGATATCTTAAATATACCTATCTAAAAAATGTTGAGATATATCAATGTGAAATTATTTTATTTATGTAAAAAGTATTCTAATGACATCATAATATCATGTCATGATGGTATAAATAAAATAAAATAATTTTAAACTGAAACAAAATAAATCTTAGAATTAAATAAAAATAACTCTTAGTAAACAGTGTAAATAAAATAATTCTTAAATAGTATTAAAGTAAAATAAATTAACTCTTAAGTAAAAATAGTTTAATTATGTCATTCATTAAAATTCAATACATATATAATATTTCTGAAAAAGAATGTTATAAATTTAATTTATGAAAATGGTTCAATCTCTACTATTCACTTTATGTGAAAATAACTCTAACGACAAGTGCAGTAGTTGATATCCATTCAATACTAAATAGTTCCTATCATCATGCATAATTACAAATTAAAATAGAATTACTAATTTAATAATGATTTATTTATTCTTGAGTTTTAAACAAATTTGTGTGTTATATTGTTGTAATCAAAGGCATTCATTCATTTTGAGATAATCAACAACTATTAGGACATCATTGGGATCTAGTAACAAATGAATAATTAAACAATATTAAGATCGTAATAGCAACATTACCATAACATTACATTAGTATACATCATCCTAGACCCATTGCATGCTTGCTTGTTTTCTTCAATAGTTATTTCAAAGCCACTAAATCAATCCAACTAGGGATCTAAGCAAGGAGAACATGACCATCATTATTTAGCATACTCTCCAAAGAAGTTTCTGAACACTACACATTCCTTACCAAATTCATATTCAAAAGATAAAGTGAACAAATTCTAAGGATTAGATTTTTGCTAGTTCATTATCATCAGTCTAGATTCAAGTCGTATGTTAATTCACTTTTACAAGCATAAAAATTGAGTCCATATGTGAAAACCTAAAACTAAAATAGTGTATAATTAGTTTGTACATTTTTAAACCTTTGTCTATACAAACCCTAAATTATAACAATACAATTAATTGATTTCTAATTGTGGATGCCTTTTTTCTGCATTTGATCAAAAAACAACAAACATTAGTATTGTTAATTAAATCAAGGAAACCAAATAGAGCATCCCTATGAAATATTTGATCATTCCTAAGCCAACAAGATAAATTAGAACAAAAACAACTAAGTAAAAGCATAAGAAAGATCAAACTTTATTCCATAGTGGGAGTGGTGCCTCTTGAAATGTGGAAAGAAATCCCTTTCCCACCCCCTGATAAGCAAGATTGCCAAGATGATAGTGATAATGAAAATGCATGTAATTGTGGACAAAATTAGTTCTCACATGTAAAGAGTAAATTTGCATGAAAGTGTATTGTTCTCAAATTGTGTTGTGTTGTTTTTATAGATTCAAGGTTGGAAGAGTGAGAGATTTTGATGAATGTGGGATCATTCATAAGCCAATGACAAGATGCCACTTGTCAAGATTTGAGGATGAGGAATGTGCAAGTTTTGGCCAATGTGCCAATTTCAATTTTAAATTTGGATGAAATGACATGTAGGGGGGATGAAAGGTGCATTAAATGTCAACTTTGACTTGTGCAAGAGACATGTAAGAGCATTTAATGCTTTGTTGGAAGGGACAAGTCCTTTGGAGGGAAGATTCAAATTGATAGAATATTCCATCTTGATGCCCTTTTGAAAGTAATTAGAAGAATTAATAAATCAAAGAAATGATTTATTGGTGCAAGTGGGTGGGTTAGTTGAGAGTTTAGATTTGACTCGAGTTGAGTCAAAAGCTAGAGAATGAGTGATTGTGATTAGAGGTTAATTAATCCAGATTAATTAACTTGGAGGATTTTTAGGAGTTTTGATATTTGATTAAATCATTTTGATTTATTGAATCAAATAAGAAGAACTTAAGGAATTAATTAAATAATTTGATTTATTTAATTAAATACGATGAAACTAGGGAATTAATCAATAAATTGTTTTAATTGATTAATAGAAGAATTGGATGCATGATGTTAGTTTTGCATGTCTACATTTTTCCCCTCTTTGAAGCAATGTACTCGTTGCATTGGTTCAAAGAATGATGTTGCCGACATCAAAATTAAAAATTTCTCAATTTTTTCGAATGCCCTAGCAGAAAGAAGTACCTTAGTACATTGCCCCTTCGAGAGATCAAGCGGGAAGTTCAATTTGAGGTTGATCTCGCAACAAAGAGGTTCAAAATGAATGTATGGATGGTTGTACTATATGATCAATATGATAATGATGATGTAAATGAGATGTTTGGAAGATGCTTAGAATAAAAAATCTAAATTATTTTAAACATCTTAAATGATTATGCAATGCATGTGAGATAGATGAGATGGATGATGTTATCCTATGATGATATGACGTGATTATGCATGATGAGAGTACGGATGCAAGATGGATGCATTGTTAGCGTGAAAGAGGAGAGAAGAATGAGAGGGATCAACCCTTGAATCCAAGAGGATGTAGAAATTCAACAAGCCAACTTTATTAGAAATGATGATGATTGATGATGATGTATTGCTTATCCAGGGATGGGAGAGATAAAGAGCATAACTTTCCTTATGTTTGATAACACACATAGGTGCGATGCATTAAGGTATAAATAACCAGGATGGTGTTGCGCCTAGTGTGATGGACTTTGACTCGACAATCAGATAGGAGTGCTCTTGTTCACACTTGAAATACGGAAAACTTCCTAGGACGGATCCAACAAAGCAAGTATTCGCCAAGTTATTTTACAAGAACATCCAATAAGCATAGTAGATAAAAAGATAATGATCATTGCCCCATTCCTTTCTCTCTAAACCTATTTTTTTTAGGCATCATCAAGAGGTCCTTGGAATGAGCGCAAAATAAGATAAGTCAACAAAGACCAAATAAAGTAAATAAACAAGCCAATGTTCTTCATACTGCTAGCCAAGGCTAAACTGCTGTGAGATACCTGATGCTTATGTCCATCATGGGAAGGATACATCCTAGGAAATGTTGTGATTAGGGTTTTGGTGTGATTTGATTTGGATGATAAGCTATTGATACTCTGAGTTGACCAACTTGCTTGCTTACTGACTTAGGCTTAAGACTCTAACGATTAGGTGTTCACTTTGGAACCTGCTAGACTTGCTTCTAACTGACTCACCAAAGGGTGAAAGTGATGAGTGATTTTATTATGAGTGATGACAATCACGAGTGAAAGCGAGATGAAATGGATGCACCATTTTGGGTTTTTCAAATGTTTTTGAGGCTATTTTTGGAATTTTGAGATGTTTTACAAATATTTTTGGTATTTTTGAGATTTATGAATGTTTTTGGATTTTGGCGTCTCGAGGGCCGATCAAGGATGGCCTTGCCTACGTTTAAGCTCAGAGACGACATAGTTTGGATGACAATTGACTTGACTACTGATGAGATAGACGGGCAAATGGATTGCCATTGCGACGGATGCCTAAAATGTGAAATAGATGGGCAACAAATAGCCATTGCAACGGATGCCTAAGGGACTGACCTAAAACGTAAACTAGATGGACAAACAGATTGCCAATGCGATGGACACCTAAGGACTGACCTAAAATGTGAAAAATATGGACAAATGAATGCCATTGCAATGGATGCCTAAATAGATGGGCAAACGGATGTCACTGCTATGGACGCCTAGAGGACTGACCTAAAATGTGAAAATAAATGGGCAAACGGATTGCTAATGCGACAAACGCCTAAGGACTAACCTAAAATGTCTCGGGGGATGATCAAAGATCAACCTTGTCTATGTTCAAGCTCAGAGATGACGTAGTTCGGCAAGGTGAAAGACTGACAAGACTCAATGATGAATTTTTGAAGATTTTCTGATATTTTGACATGTTTTTGGATTTTTGATGAGTTTTTGAATGTTTTTGAATTTTTTGCATGATTTTGATGATTTGGATATGATATGATATCAATGCTCTATTTTGGGATTTTGTTAAAAACCAAGCTTAATGTTGATCGATTAGATTGATGGATTGATAGTTTGACTAAGTGTGTTAAGTCAAACAAAAGTGATAATGCACTTGTAAATTCCAGGAAGTTGTGTTATCCTAGAGTAAACTTGTACATAAGAGGATGATTTGACTAAGTGTGTTAAGTCAAACAAGCTGATGATGGATTGGATAATTTGACTAAGTGTGAAGTCAAATAAGATGATAATGCACTTGTAAACTCAAGGAAGTTGTGTTATCTTAGAGTAAACTCGTGCATAAGATGATAGTTTGACTAAGTGTGTTAATTCAAACAAGGTGATAATTGATTGGATTCGATTGATCAAGATTGATGAAGCTTGATTTGGAATAAAATTGTTTCGATGATTTGATGTCACACTAATGCGTAAGTTAGATGCGACTGATATGAATTGTTGGATTGATGTTCGAAAAAAGATAAAGCTTGATAAGGAACGTCTTCCTGTCAGAATATTCCATGGGCTAGTGATTTGGATTTTTGCCTCACAAATTATTTGACCAATTTGATTTCACATTTTCCAAATGTTCTGATCACCACATAAGTTGGATGATATATATCAAGATTTATTCTCGAAGCGAAATGTAAATATTTTCCCCCAGTGTCTAGCAATGTTTGAATGACCATGGGTAGATTCTTGGATAGACAGATGGACGAATGGATATGGATTATCTTGCAATAATATAAGGGTGTTCAAAATAGAGGATTGTCATTCGGATAATGCTTCAAGGCTCAGATAACTTTGGGTAGGATGGGATCACTGAAAATGACCCATGTCAAGATGTTTACCATACGCAAGTGTAAAGTGTGCTCCAAAATTTTATCAAGATAATGCAGATAGATGGTGATGGGTTGGATAAATGGTTCATGGATGAACGGATGATATGGATGGAATGTTGGCTTTATTATGGATGTGATAAGATGCTTTCTCCTGAAATGGCACACGTAGATGCTCACTTCTACACATGATGCCTGTTTGCCAGGATTTCATCATGGTACCTGCCCAAAGCGCCACCGTAGTGGTTTTCGTTGGAGGACGATTTTTTTCTTTACTGTTTTCAATCCTTTTTTTGATTTTTTTTGGATTTTTCTATTTTTGATTTTTTGTATTTTTTGAGAGATTTTAAGTTGATGTTGAATCACCTATTGATCCTGATGTTGATGTTTCTGTCATAAGATTCTATCGATATCCTGCTTGAAGAAGCTTCTTTGCCAAGACATGTGCACTTGAAAGAAAATTTTGAGAAATTTGTTATGCTTTGCTGATACCGGAGTTAACTTTGTCTTTGTGCGCACATCACAATAGAGTGCCTTCTGAATCCTTATGATGAAGGGTTTTTGCCAACACATGGTTAATGTGAGAATTGGATATCATGCATGGAGGCATGGATGGAGTGTGTTTAAGAGTAAAAGATGAATTGGCTGATAGTTTGGAACTTTTGACTCTCCAAACTTGGGAAGATGAACAATGATGGGTGGATACGAAAGTGTGTGTGGAATTAGGACCAACAGCTCGATATGCTTTGTACGTCATTTTAGAAGCTTGTTTTTTCCTTTGTGGATATCTTTGATAGATACTTGTCCCCTTTTTATTTTACCCCATAGTTTCTTTAACTAATGGAGTTTGATGGGGGTAATATTTCTTTGTATTCTTTGGTATCCATATTTATTTGATTTTTCCTTTGTGCTTTAGTACTTCTTTTTCTTTGATGACATTCTTCGTGCTTTGACTCGAATCTTTCTTTTGATGTTGGTCCCAATTCATGGATGGGGTGATGGGTGGATGAAGGTTCATGGCATGGCAGGTTGTATTATTGCCATTGATTCCATCATAAGGATTATTCGTGCTCCCTATGTTGATGTTTGCTTGTGACAAAGTTGCCCCCAGTTTGTGGAAGTATCACTGATATGTTGAGATCCCTTGATTTTTGAATAACCAAGGCCTTGACGCTTAGGATTTCCAACAATTTGCACTGGTTCCAGGATACCATGTTCATGTAGGCCTAATCCTATGCCTTGATACTTCATTTGTAGAAACATTTTGTTTGCAATAGGATATGATTTACCTTGGAAAAAAGGTGTTAATCCTTCTCTGCTCTGTGGTGGATCTTCAAAAGTGACAGCTTCATTATTGAGGAGATAGCTTGCCCTAAGAAAGGTAAGTGATCCAAGTTTATAATTGGTTGGATCCTCCATATGTGGGGTGAATGCATGATTGATATCTTTAGCTCGATCTTGTGAGATATTAGATTGCAATGCTTCTTCAAGAATTTTTTATGATTCATTATCCTCATAAAACTCTTCCTCATGATTCATTTCACAGGATGTTTCTGATTCACGACTTTTGTAGGAGCCCTCTTCATGACCTATTTCTGCTACATCTCCATAGGATGTTTCTAATTTGCAACTTTTGTAGAAGCCTTCTGATATGTCTCCATATGATGTCTCTGATTCACAACTTCTGTAGAAGCCTTCTTCATGATCTATTTATGCTAGGTGTCCACAGGATGTTGCTGATTTACAAACTTCTGTAGAAGCCTTCTTCATGATTTGCTTCTGATATGTCTCTAGATTTTTCCATATCTTGGTGATGTGTACAAATGTTAAGAGTAGGTGACTCTTGTTCCTTGGTAATGATGTCAAGAGTATGAGACTCTTGTTTTGAATGAAGATCATATACATGTCCATCCAAAGAAAGCATCTCCTGGGTAGATGGAGGAGTATATGCTATATGGATATGATCATTATTTGTGATATCTTGTATAGATAGGAGAGTGCCCATTACCTCATTGTAGTATCTTGGATATAAAAAAAATTGATCTTGGTTAATGTCAAAATTGCTTTCAACATGCTTTGGATCAAGTTCTTGACATGGGTCAATTTCAAAGGATGGATTGTTTCCAAAGGGTTCTTGGACATTCTTATTAGGAATTGGAAGTGGATCAATATCGTGTTGTTCTTTGAAAGGATTTGGATCAAGTGTAGGGTCAAATATTCTTTCACTATTCACAACCGTGAGGTCAAAGGATTTCAAAATATCTTGGGAAGGACCATTGCTAGACCTTGATGGAAGATGTTTATCATGCTTTGAAATACGTTCTTGAGATATGTCCCCTAATTCATAAGCCGATATAGAGACATTTTCAATATGATCATTGGTCAATGGATCGTGGATTATGTCAATGGGATCAAACAATTCCAACACTCTTTGAAATAGATCTTTGTAGGAGGGGTCTTGATCATGACTAAAAACTAGCTCTTGATGTATGTTGATTTGATCATCGGATGAGGTGGAAACATCTTCAAGGTGTTCATTGATGGATAGATCTTGATCATTCTTTTCAAAAATTGTGGTGGGAATCTGTTGCAAGCCTTGTTGAGTGAGTAATGCTTGTGTTTTTTGTTGAGCCAACAACGCTTGTTGTTGGTCATTTTGTTGTTGGGCTACTTTTTGATGCACTTGTTGATGGATTGCTTGCAATAGTGCCCAAAATTGTGCTTGCACCTTCCGAGCTTGGTGTTGGGCTTGAGCTTGATCTTGTGCTTGTTGGGCTACTTGAGCCGCTTGCGCAACTTGTGCGGCTTGTTGGGCTTGGAGTTTCTTTTGGCAGGTAGATTGTTGAGCGGCTTGCAACATGATGGAAAATGAATTGGTCGTGTTGTGTTTTGGCAATGGTGGCGGTGGATTAGGAATCATTTTGACCATTGGGGTTACTTGGATGGTTGCCATCTATTCTTGCGATATCGATGAAAAATGGGAGGATTTGATATGATGCTTTGGTTTATGATTGGGGTATTACTCGGTTTCAGTTGATTAATGGTTGGTAAAAGGGGAAGGCTCATGCCTTGATTGTTTGGTTGATAGATTTGTAAGTTTTGATTTTTATTTAAATCTACCAAAAGGAAAGGTGTTCCAAAATTTAGAATGGGAATGCTCACACATGTACCATTGATGTTTGTAGGAGATAATGATCCCATGTATGGATTGTAAAAATGCAAGTTTTGAAAATCAATTAGCATTGTGAGACTTGGATAGTTTGGTTGACTTGGATTACTCATGATGGATGGATCAAGTTTATATTCCATGTCCCTCTTGTGTTGTGATCTTGTTTGGACCATAAAATAGAGATCGTTTGATCTTAATCTTAGGCACAAAAGAGAGGATAACTAGGAAGGTCTAATGATCAAAAGATGATGATGAGATAAATGGGGTATGGGTGGTTCAGATGAGTGAAACTCTTGGAGAACTTTTAGGGGTGATGCTAAAATTTTAAGGCTTGGATTGATTTTGATAGTTTGACCAGGTGTGTTAAGTCAAACAAGATGATGGTGAACTTGTAAGCCCTAGGAAGCTGTGTTATCCTAGAGAAACTTGCTCAAGAGAATGAATTGGCTAAGTGTGTTAAGCCAATCAAAGTGATTGTGAATTAGTAGACCTTAGGAAGTTGTGTTATCCTAAAGGTAAATTTGTTCAAGAGGATTGATAACTTGACTAGGTGTATTAAGTCAAATGTAATGATGTTGATTTTTCTTTTAAGTTTAGCATGGATGATATTTCAAAGTTCTTAAAATTTTGTTGGTGAAATGAAAATTTGATTGATGTTTGAGATGGGTGAAGTGTTTTACTTGATCCTAAACAAACCTAAGAGGACTTGTTTACAAGACCAAGGTAATGAAGAACATGCTTTTCCCTAGGAGTAATTCAAACCAAAAGACCAATGTTTGCATGAAAACCATAAGACTCAAAAGAGAACAAGCACATGTGTGGTTCAGTTGTTTGTTATCTTGGTTAGTGAATTCTTTTTACCAAAAGTACTTTCTTGATTATGATTTCAAACTGAATGTCCAATGTCCTAACTTTCTTTTCATCCCACAAGGTCCATTATGTGGAAATCAAGGTAATTATGGCAAAATTTTCCTAGGTTTAACCGTAGTGAAAAAAAATGATGATAAAATCCAAGCACTTAGAAACCTCTAAGGATGTGATCCCTAGGGAAAGCAAGAGTACTTAGATTCGTCAAAGGATATTTGTTTCCTCCAAGGGGTTTGAAATTTTGAGTTCCTTGTGAATGTTTGTTTTTCAATTATTTTTGAGGACCAAGCAATGTATTTTCCACTTCCAAGCACATGTACAACCCGAGGATGAAGAAACAATATTTTGTTGGGTTCCCACTTGGACGAATCCAACTATGCATATTTTGTGCAGACAACTAAATGCTTGACCACACAGGCTCCCCCTTACAGTGCACTCGCTTCTCGGGTCAGCCAAGCATCAGTACCCATGAATCTCTCATGGCATACTTTTCATCTCTACAACAAAACCGCATGTATATGTGGGGCGGCTTCAGAGGACATGACCTCTTGCACCAACAAATATAAGGTAATTTTTGGCTTCTAAACAAAATTTTCTAGTAAGGGCATCCAGTTTAGGGGGTGCAATGATAAACTCCTTGTGAGAGATCTCCCAACCCTTAGAACAAGGTCTTTACGCATCATAAAGATACTGGGGGAGATTTATCATGCACTGCTTCCCATTGTCCATGGCTTTCACCGTGAACACAAATTTATATAGCAGTTTGGAAGAGCTTGGTTTTAGCCCGTTACCACTTGAGTCGTTCCCTTGGGGTGAGTACTTTTTCCCACCAAGGCAGGCCCTCTAAAGGTGTACAATAGCGAGTAAGTGCATTCATAGTTCGATCATCTTTGTTTCCGTGAACAAAGAGAGAACACTTGTAATGCCTTTTTCTCACACTAAACAAGTTTTGTTCAATTTTAGAACCCAAATCGAAATGTGAAGGCAATATTTTTGACAACTTAATATCACAAAAGACTTTTGATTCTCAAGATCATCATGAGGCACGAGAGGAGCACATACGCCTTTTAAATGATAGTGTCATTTTTTGGATGTCTTTTTCTGCATTTGATCAAAAAACAACAAACATTAGTATTGTTAGTTAAATCAAGGAAACCAAATAGAGCATCCCTATGAAATATTTGTCATTCCTAAGCCAACAAGATAAATTAGAACAAAAACAACTAAGTAAAAGCATAAGAAAGATCAAACTTTATTTCGTAGTGGGAGTGGTGCCTCTTGAAATGTGAAAAGAAATCCCTTTCCCATTCCCTAATAAGCAAGATTTCCAAGATGATAGTGATAATGCAAATGCATGTAATTGTGGACAAAATTAGTTATCACATATAAAGAGTAACTTTGCATGAAAATGTACTGTTCTCAAATTGTGTTGTGTTGTTTTTATAGATTCAAGGTTGGAAGAGTGAGAGATTTTGATGAATGTGGGATCATTCATAAACCAACGACAAGATGTCACTTGTCAAGATTTGAGAGGATGAGGAATGTGCAAGTTTTGGCCAATGTGCCAATTTGAATTTTGAATTTGGATGAAATGACATGTAGGGGGGATGAAAGGTGCATTAAATGTCAACTTTGACTTGTGCAAGAGACATGTAAGAGCATGTGTAAGAGAATTTAATGCTTTGTTGGAAGGAACAAGTCCTTTGGAGGGAAGATTCAAATTGATAGAATATTTCATCTTGCTGCCCTTTTGAAAGTAATTAGAAGAATTAATAAATCAAAGAAATGATTTATTGGTGCAAGTGGGTGGGTTAGTTGAGAGTTTAGATTTGACTCCAGTTGAGTCAAAAGCTAAAGAATGAGTGATTATGATTAGAGGTTAATTAATCTAGATTAATTAACTTAGAGGATTTTTAGGAGTTTTGATATTTGATTAAATCATTTTGATTTATTGAATCAAATAAGAAGAACTTAAAGACTTAATTAAATAATTTGATTTATTTAATTAAATACGATGAAGCTAGGGAATTAATCAATAAATTGTTTTAATTGATTAATAGAAGAATTGGATGCATGATGTTAGTTTTGCATGTCTAAACTAATGTCTTCAACATCTTTTTCCCATATTCAAAATATAATTAAAATGTTAATTTAAAATATCTAAAACCTTAAACAAAATAAATACGATTTACTTTTAAACAAATTCAAAAAATTATTATCATTTACTTAAACATGTAATTAACGAGAACAAGTTTTCTAAAACATTGGCGTGTGCATGTTGTTTATGGGAACAAACTTATTTTCCCTGCACTTTCCATGTGGTATCTAATAGCCATAACATACCAAGATGCCCATTAGATACAGGGCAATTGAGCTTTATTTTAAAAATTCCAGATTGAAAACATTAAGCAAATTTATATAATGTACAGTAAGAAGGCAGTTACAGACAAATCTCTTTCAATTTCACAGTCGACCCTGGTTATCAAAACAGTTATCCATTCAAACTTAATATATGTGTAGATTCATTAACAACTTGCCCAAAAATAATCATGTAATAGTCTTCCTAAAAAAATTGTATGTATTCTAAGGAAAGAATTGTAGCCCAAAGGCCATCAAATTTAGGCCCTCAAATGCCTGAAACAACAAAATCAGGGAGCTCGTGGAAGCCAGGAGCATTATTTAAACTCGAGTATTACCTATCTAAAGCTAATGCATCAGGCTCGAGTATTATTTAACAAGACACACTATTCGCCTACGATGATGTCTCATCTCAGAGAGAAGCTTTAATAGATGAGCTGTATTGAGTTTGCTCGTCATTGAACTTCGACCACAGCATTACCCCCGCATATTTCGACGACTTCTTGATCTGAGGCAGCACATTCGACTTCAGCGTAGCGGCAGGAATGAAGCCGCTACCTGCAGCGCTGCTTGAAGCAGGAAGTCCCAGAAAGAAACTGGTGGTTTTGGGTATGGAACTGGTCCACCGGTTCCACGAGCTCACCAGACTGGAGGCGTCTCCGTTGGCGTATTGGCAAGCGGGATTGTTGAAGAACTGAATCCAAATGTAGTCAAAGAGCCCCGTCTGCAGGGCATTTCCCAGAGAGGCGTCGGGGTAAGGGCATTGCGGTGCGGCGCTGAGGTAAACCTTTTTGCCGCCGCGAGAAGAGAGAGCAGACACGGCTCTGGCGAGGTCGTCCCAGTGCGCCGTCGTGGCCTCGATATCGAAGTCGATTCCGTCTAAAACAGCGTCGCCCAGAGGCCGCGACGAGGACTTCCCGCCAAGGTAATTGTTCCACAGATAGTTTGCCACGTTCTGTGCATCTTGGGCGGAGGCGATCGAATAGTTTCCGGAGGCGCCTCCCAAGGAGAGAAATACCTTTGTGTTTTGCTTCTGGCATGACTTTATTTGGCTGCTCAGTTTTTTGCACCCGCCAGAGGAAGGGTCGCAGTGGCCCGCCAGATTCAGCTGCGGTATGCGCCCGTTTCCGAACACGGTCAGAAATGAGAGTATGACGTATTTGAAGTTACCGGTGGCGCAGGTTTGATAAGAGAGGCTTCTTTGCTGTTTTGGCCCCAATATATGGCTATGCCTCCCGCTGCAGAGGCCCTCCACACGATACAGGTGAGCAGAATAAGGGCAATTGCCGCAGCTCTCAAATTCATCTTATTCATCTCCATTATACTTGAAATGAATTGAGCAATGCTTCAATCCATACCCGCATACATATATATATCCGTAAGGTTTGTGGAAGTCTTTGGAGTCTATGGGTGGGTAAATAAATGGAAAATAAATTCTTTTTGCCTGGAATGGCACTGTGAATTCTTTCCATTTGTAAGTTTTCCTGAAATAACGAGCATACATGAGCGTACTTCCAGTTGTTCCCATACCAATGTTGTTTTTTTGGGGGTTCTTTAGCGTACTTCCAGTTGTTCCCATACTTCCGGTTGTTCCCATTCCAAAGTTGTTCGCTGAGTTGGATTTTATTGTTTGTATTTTATGTTCCTCGGTGCACATTGGGAGGCTGATCAAATCAACAGAGGCTTGAAATTATATAAATGTATGTCGCCATTGCCGTGTAGATTCGGCGTAAATTAGTGATGCACGGGGGACCCGCCACCCATGATTATAATTCACTGTATCTCTTATATATGTATTTTTCATCTGGCCTTTAATTCACACGATTATAATTTTGTGGGGAATACTCATTGAATATTAGGAAGAGACCAATATTTTAATTTTATACCATTAATATTTTACAATCTAATAGACTTAATCTATCTCTAATATCTAAAATAACATCTAAAATAAAGAGTTTGATATCATTCAACAATTTCAAAATACACAATCTAAAATATCTCTATGGGACTTAGTGTGCACACATCCTTTTTATCTAGAGATATAATACAAAAGTCTTTAGATGAAATCCAAATTGAATTCAAAACTACTCTATAACTAGTAACATCTTTGATTGAGTCTATTGAATACAAGGAAAAAATTAAGTCATGTATATCAGTTGATCATCATAAAATTCCACCTAAGAAGGTTTTCAACAAAGTGATACCTTTACACATCATGTTGAAATGTGATATTTTTTCATTAAATGATCTTCATTCAATAATGGATCTAACCTTATATATGCACTAAATATCATTTAAGACAATTAGAAAGACACACATCGGAGATATAATAATTGGACCTTATTATTACAAGATTTGATAACATACCTAGGTCTTATGTGGGTATAATCATTTTTCCAAACCATGCAAGTTATTGTTCCATGTGATATATATATAACATTAAAGTACAATATCCTTATTTGACATCTAAGCTAGCATGCCATGGAAGCAATTCCCTCTATATTGCCTCAACATGTAAAATTTTGGCATAAAGAGAATCCTTTTCATACACCTATAGACCCTTAACCATACAAAAGATACAAACAAATGAATACATATAACAATTTTTTCATTACACAAAATCATCCTCTAGATAATGACTATAGGTCTTTACATGGTGATGATTGGGGTTCATTGGAATTTATGTCTTATGGTGTTTTTGAGCATCATATGGATCCAAAAATCCAAAATTTGGGGTTCACTAAAATTTATGCCTTGTGGGGATGCTGACTCTATTGGATCTCAAAACTATCGCTCTAATATCTTATAGTTTTAAGTGAGAAAAACTATAATAGATAAAGAGGAAAACCCCATCCTCAAAGAATGGAAAATTAGGCATTAATTAATAGTAAAAGGGACTTCCTCTTCTTCAAGGTCTACCAAAATTTAATAGAATAATTTAACATAAATAAAAATATATAACTTAGGTCTAACTAAACATGACTTATTTGTAGGAATTTATAGACCTATAAGACCTCATATTAAACAAATGAAAAGATAGATTGTACATGCAACACAAAAAATAAACTTGGTTTTTTAATTTATAATGAATCCCCTTGAATAAGCGTACACATGTGTGACCCATTAACCATACAAGTATGGTCTTGCTTGCATGTATTAAATTTTAGCTCTCTAAATAATCAAAAAGATTTAGAAGACTAAATCATGTTAGTAGACAAGAAACAAACTAAAACTAAAGTGGCATATTTGTTCTTTTAAATTTTTTGAGCGGTGTGGTGGAAGAATAAGTCACTGAAAACTAGTGGCTTGAACACATGGGCAACTTAGTTGAGCACAACCATCAATATAAACATATTTACAATTCTAACATGATAACTAAGTATGAAAATAAAAACCATAAGTGTGATTTTATGATAATAATGCATGTGCATGTGTTTCTATGTGGGTGTGTGTGTGGGTGTATGTATACATGCATATATTCATACATATATGTATATGTATATGTATATGTGTAGATATGTCTACATATATATGTATGTATATATATATATATATATATGTATATATATATATGTATATATATATATGTATATATATATGTGTGTATATATATATATGTATATATATATGTATATATATATGTATGTATATATATGTGTGTATATATATGTATTTATGTATGTGTATATGTATATATGTATGTATTTATGTATATATGTGTATGTATGTATATATATGTATACATATATGTATGTATCTACATGTATATGTGTGTGTGTGTGTGTGTGTGTTTGTGTCTCTAGATATGATAAAAACTTTAATGAGTGAGCATGCTTTAAGAATACATAACTAAATATGATAAATCCATGTGGAATACTAAAAATACCTACTCATATATACTTTGAAATAATTTAACTAGTCCCTACAAAGATTAACTAATCAACACAACACTAGGCTAGTAAACATAGCCTTAAGAATATAGATATCATACATTTTCTCTAAAGATACCTAAAAATTTAAGGAGACACTTATAATCATGAATATAGTTTCTATTTGTTACCCTCTCTAGACTAGCATAACATGAACACATGAGAAAAATAGGGTGTGAATGGTAAGAATTGAATTAGAATGTTCTTGGTCAATTTGACACAAAATATTTATAGCTAGACTAGGTTAGGGACAAACCAACAATGTGCAACATATATGTGTGTGTGTGTGTGTGTGTGTGTGTTTGTACTACATAACCATTATGGAATTCATAATATAATGCCAATTGTCTAAATCTCCAAGATCATGAAGACATATCAACTCATCATATCGATATTAATTTGTGTTAACTTCAAGTGAACAAGATTAAACTTGATCACATGTTTATGCGCATGTAAGAAAATCCCATTGGATCCATTTTTTCATAAAATGAAGGAGAAAATATCTCCATCCATGTACAACAATAGCTAATGTAGTAAAATTTATGCATCAAGATCAATTCCACATTCAATTTAGAGGATTCACCCATGTCTTACATTTGATCTTTATTTTAAATTTAGTAGAAAACATGGTCATTTGTTAAATCCTTATTTAGTTTTTAACCACTTAGGGTTAGTCATTCATGAATTGCAAGGTCAATCTCTAAGCTCATGCACATATTTAACTATCATAATTCTAGTTTGCTTTTGCATTAAACCTATAATGCCATTGGTCAACATGTCATCACAGCATAAACCCACAAAAGTGGTTTACAATTCAAGTGAGGAAGGAAAAGTTAAAAAAAATGACCCCATGCAAAAAAATTTGCTTTTAGGGGTTCGAACGAACTATTTGGTTTGAGCGAAGCAAAAGAGGTTCGAGCGAACCCATTTAATGATGAGGCCCACCATTCCTAGCAAAAATCCAAAATTGAAGGCTTGTGGAAAGGGGGTTCGAGCAGACCTTGGTTCGAGTGAACCCCTAGGTTCGCTTGAACCCCCCTTTTCCCCCCTTCTCCCCCTCAGGCACCAAAAAAGTCTAGAATTTTGCGCTTCAAAGCTTGGGTTGAGGATGAAAATGGAGGAGACTTCACAGACCCAACTAGTTGATGGTAGTCCTCGGAATGAGCTATCCACCGAATATAATTTTAATATGTTTTGGCTTTATTGTGTATTTTTTTTTTAGTTTTATTAAACATAGGTTTTCACCAAAAATCAAGCTCTTTGTTCTGCACATGTTGAAAAATATGAGTGTACTAGATATTGAAGTCCTTGATCCAACAAAAAATAAAAATCGATACATACAAAAAAAATTATGCTGTATAAGGTCCGCCTATGTCTATATTGTAATTGGTTTGAATTCGAAACTTGATTAAGGAAAAAATATTTAATAAAACACTATGTGACCAATTGGAAGCACTAGATATCGTAGTTACAAATCTAAATTAAAAAAAATAAGAATTGTATCTTTCATGGAAAAAAATTTATGTTGTATACGGTGAGTGTCACTCCTTAAAAATGTTGTTTATTGAAAAAGGCTAGTTTTTGAAGGAGATGGAAAAAGAAGTGCAATTTGATTCCAAAAAATTTGAAAAAAATATATTTAGAATCTACAAAAAAAATGTCACAAATCACTAGTTTGCATCATCTTCAAATTCCTCACAGTTTAGCCGTTATAGGTGCCCGAAAGTGAAGATTTGGTTAGAAAATATTATTTTAGTGTCCAATTTGGCCAAAAATTATAAACCAGTATTGTGCCCGATCACCCCACATTCAAAATTTAAATTGATCGAACCTCCATATTAATGGTAATGGTTTCTTAGAAATACATAGGCCTACATCTTAAAAATAGTACCCAAGGGCATGAATACTTACCAAATATACATTGTAGCATTGTAAGTTGTACTCCCTAAAGGTGAAAGTATAATTTAATTCTTTATTTGAAAATTTTGGTACTCACTCCATTAGTGAATTTTAGAAACACTCTCTTGCCTTGACCTTTCCTTTCAACCTAGGAGAATGTGTTAGTGCTACCCTGAAAGTTCCTTCACGATCACATTTCACCATTTTAATCTCAACAAGTGCTCATTTTTCTAAATGAGTCTTAATTAAGCAAACCCTAAACACATGAACCAAACTTAAATGTGTACTAAATAGTTGGATTAGGGTGTTAGTGCCCTAGACCAAGTGTTTTTCTAGAAAATTTTGATTTTTGTTTATGTTGATCTCTAATTTATGAGATGTGAATTCAAACTTGAGACTTGTGATAAATTAATCCCAAAAATTAAATTTAAATGAGTTGGCCTATACTTTAATTTATTCCTATGTTACACTATAAAATATGAATTAGTATTTCAAAATAAGGAAGAAGCAATTACAAGTACAACAAAGGTCTACCAAAATACATCCATTTTTTATAAAATTGCAAAGAAATTTTCAAAATTGATCAAGCTAGCACAATGATTGGAGTTTGATGCCAATGGAAAAACTTATTTGAAATGAGGGTTGGAGATAGATTTGGCTTCATTAAAGCACCTAATGACTTGCTTTCAGTGTGTTCTCATCTTCAGACTTTGATCTCCTTGTTATCCTAAGTAAGGTATTTGAGCATTTTAATTTTCCCTAGGGTATTTTACTTTCTCATGGGTCAATATTACTTGTGTCATTTAGGAATCCTTCTCTAACACACTTGAGTACCATTTTATCATTTATTTTTCATTTTAGCTCATTATAGGCTTAGACACACTTAAGGTTCAGATCATGCACACACTTTACCTATCAACAAATTGGCTACTTGTGGAGGTAAAAAAATAAAAATAGGAGTTTTTCCAAGGAAAATTCCTATATAGCCACCCCTTTCCCCCTCTTTTTTCTGTTTTTGCAAATTCAGATATAAAGATGAAAAATTCTAGAGTAGGAGAGTTTGGTACAAACATGTATGTTACATGTCAAAAGTTCAATTCTTGATTCATACTTCTCAAACAAGGTTACCACCACTCTTGACCTTCTCGTTTAGCTCCAAATGTTTAGTACACATGCACAAAACTTTCCCCTTCTTAAATATATTTTCATTCTGAGATTTTCTATGAAAATAAATTTGGTTTCCAGATTAGGTTTCATAGTTAATTAGGTCAATAAATTCATATTAAATACAATTAATTTTCAAGTCAACAAAAGAACCAAGTCTAGGGTAGATTGGATCTCCTTCTGGTTGTTAGCCAATCTTGACTCCTTGTTGACTCAGATTCTAATGTTGATGTGAAGAAACATTTATCTAAGTAATTTATTCATTAGGTCTAGGATCTCTTTTTCCATATCACATACACTATGCATCCACAAGATTATATAGCATCTTGATACTCTTGGCAGGCCCCAAGGAATACATGTCATATGTGGTCTACCTATATGTGGACACCTTTTTTCCCTTCAAACCATGTTATACACTACCATTCACTTGAGAAAATTCCTAAAAACCATCAAGCCCACTAGATGTCAATCTATACATAATGTGGCACATTATCCTTTTCCACCACATAGCTAAGCTAGAAACCATCCTCAACACCATCGATATAGACATATACATCACTCTTGTATTCAAAATACATATAGAAATGCATGAATATTTTTAGTAGGATCTAAAGGACCAATCATAGTTGCTTTTGAAAATCCATACGCCCATATCCAATCATACTTAGGAATGTCATGTGATGGTCATAAAACTCTTTGAAGGATAATGCCTAGTATTACTACCACACAGATCAAGTATTACAAGTAGTAATGATAGTGATTGATATGTGTGGTAGTACATAATAGGTATTAACCCTTGATGGCTTAGGCACCTAGGGTGGTAACAATGGAATGGGGAGAGATCTTCAAGAGATGTGACCAATAAATTAAATACGATCTAAACTTTTAGGGATGAATTTATAAATGAATGTTATGGGTAAACTAAATTAAATTAGATTGATAGGCTTTAGTGAAATTCAATTTGAAATGATATTTATTTTTAATATTGATTAATAATATCAATAAGAACACAATGATAATCCTTATTTTACACTAGAAAGAGGTGAACCATTTTTTGTTTATTTCAATAGATCACCAAGAATTTTTGTATAGTCCCATCAACCACATGAATATTCAACATTGTCAATTGACTAACCTTACTATTTAAATTTATCATTCTCAATTCAAGTAATTCAATAAGTATAATTATTAGATATCTTGCATATATTGATTAAATCCTAAGAGAAATCACATTAAATTATAAGGTTTACTTCATTTTATATAGGTAAATAATTAGATACTATTGTAATATAGTCATAATAGTAATCTATTACTCTTGATTTCTATAGAGTATTAATCATTTTTAACATAGTGATATATATTGATCTTTGTGAATCCTTGAAAAGAGATACAAGCACTATGTTTCTCATCCCTATAATGTGTTCATGACTTTTGATGCCTCTCTTGAAAAACCTACTAAAATTGGCTTTAGTAGAAATAGTGTTGGTTATCGAAACTTTCTTAATTCAATTCGTGGTGGGAAGAGTGAGGACATTTTTTTTTACCAC
Organism: Sequoiadendron giganteum; assembly: GCA_007115665.2. Taxonomy (NCBI): domain Eukaryota; kingdom Viridiplantae; phylum Streptophyta; class Pinopsida; order Cupressales; family Cupressaceae; genus Sequoiadendron; species Sequoiadendron giganteum. The sequence goes on along the minus strand of CM021105.1, from coordinate 230,539,662 downwards.
TCTAATCACATTTCTCGTGAGCTTGAAATTATTTCACAATAGGATACTAATTAGGTCATAGGTTTTGATTTTGTTTGTTCTCTTGTATGTATGATGATATTGAATCTATTATGTGAATAATAAATTAATCCCACTTCCTCTTCTTCCTTATATGTGTCTCATATACTTGTGCCACACTTGAGATTATAGACTAATTTTTCCTTATTTATATTTGGAGTATATTCTCCCTCCATCTGACTTTTCCCTTATCTATTCCTTTTAACAATATTGATAGTGGGGTTGAATTTTATAGGATATTTTTGGTTTCTTCATATAATGCTTCTCCACATGATCATTCTATTTTTTTATATAGGGGTAAGTGAGCCAAGAAGGTGCACAAAAAGGGGGTCAAAAGTGGCCACTTTTTTATGAGATCAGCTAAACCTGAACTTGGAGGAGTAATTTGAGATTCATGCACTCAAAATTTGAAGATGACAAAAGAACAAGAATTGTAGTACTCTGAATCTAGTTTCTAAACTACTATTTTTTTCAAAAATAGATAAGATTAAGAGGATTAAAAATTTAAAAATTTTGTGCACACAAAAGTGTTCCTATTTTTTCAGTAAATCATAACTTAGTGTCTAGTGTGTTTTCATAAAATTAGGAATTAATATTAAACATTTAGTTAACAACAAGTTAAAAACCCCAAAATAGGTCTAGTCTAGGGTTCCACTGCCCTTGACATGCCTACTTTGGCCCAATTTTAAATGTGTTATTATTAGGATTTTTATGTTTGTAAATTCAAATTCATTTTTTTACTTTTCATAATTAATTTTGTAGATAAATGAATAAACACATATAAATACAAGTCTTTTTCAGCATTCAAACATCTAAGGACACCTAATGAAAATTTGAGCAATTGAGCATCATAAAAAGCAATCAAGAATAGAATAAGAAATATTTTACAACACTTTTTATCAATCAAGATCTTCATTAGAAATGCATCAATTTTATATGTAATTTTTTTCATGTATTTTTTTTATTTGTTTTTTGAGTACTAACACTTGTAGGACCTTCAATAAAGCATCCAATTATCCTTGTTGGAGATGAGTACCATGACTTCAATCCATCAAGGAAAGTAGATATAAGTGATATATTGCAGTAATTATTATTTATCACTTGTTTTTATCCATTTGCCTCTGCTCGACTGAGGCTAAGCACTCTTTACATCATCATAGTAATTATGAAGGTGGAAACACCAAAATTGATTTTTCTCTTAGGCAAGCCCCTATATTCCCCTCTCTTGTTTGTAGGTGACAAATCTGAAGTGGAATTTGGAGAAGATTGAAGACCTAATTGCAAGATCAAGCATTCAAGTATCCTACTTCAACAAATCAGGGCAAGAAGAATTATTCATCAACAAATGAAGTTTTGAAGTTGAATCTAGGAGGGAAGAACCTACCAATGTGATCACATATTCCTAAGAGCTACTTTCTTTATTCTAGGGTGCCACCACCCTTGACCAATCAATTTTAGCCCTAATTTTAGCCCTAATATTTGTATTTTAGTTCTGCATATTTTCTATATTCACATCATTTTGTTGTAGTAACATAGTTAACCTAGGTGTACACTCACAAAATCAAATCAATTCAACTCATAATAAGTCAAATCAATCTTATAACTCTCAAAGAGAACCAAAACCTTGATCCACCATTATGGCTCTTCCATTAAGGTTAGTAGCCAAGTGGGCTTATGTGATCAATTTTGGTCCTTCTCTAATGTAATATCAAGAGAGGTGCGATTTAGACCCTAGGTCCCTTTTTCCCACATCACAATTAGTATTAATATCATTATCCAAAATGGTATCAATATGAATGTGTTAATTTTTTCATATTGAGATGTTAAGATCAATTATCACATTCACACTAACATGATGATTAACCAAGGCGATTTTAATATTAATTTCCATTAATATTAATATTAGTAATAACCAACGGATCTTTTATTTATGACAATGTTTAACATTTAGTCTCGTATTTATAATAGTTATTAGCATAGTAACCTTAGTGTTTTGTAGTAAGGTAATACTAATATGATATATATATATATATATATATATACAACATGCCTAAGGATAATAGATAACTTGAGTTCCCCATTTACAACAAAAATGAGATATAACCACTATCATGGTATACATAGACTTAATTTAATACTTTTTGACACAATATTTCTATAAAAGTGGGTGCACCATAATGGAACATTGGTTCCTTTAACCATATTAAGCCTCATATTTGTAAAGTGAAATATTTATTCAAATTATTTAATATAAATTTACAATGCCTCCATGAGAATAAAATAATTTTAGAAATGATTAGAATATCTGCAATAATTAGTTTACTTATATAAAATTTACTATATGCACATATAACATATATTTAATAAAATAACCAACTCACTAGACTATTTTTACTTATTGTTTCTCGTAATTAAATACATATTATATTACAAATGGGGTTGCAATCTAAGTGGGCTTAATCTTGGAGAAAAACTCCATGGTTAAGCGCTTGAGTTGGAGTAGTACTAGGATGGGTGACCTCATGAGAAGACCCAATACTTCACCTCTATGAGCATCACCTAGATACAATGAGTACTAAGTGGACCATTCATTATCATAAGAGATGGGTTCTTATGAACCACTACTCATAAAACATGGATCAATGGATTTGACTCAAAAACTACACTATTGAGTCTTTTTGATAGCAAATTTACTTTCTTAATCTAACAACCGTACTAATATTATTATGAATTTCATTCAGAGGTTAAGAACTATGTAATAATTAAAACTAGCTCACATTATAATAACCTATTTAAATGGGTATCTCCCTTAATTTGCTATATTTTATCATATGCCGAAATAGATTACAGCCATTAACATTGCATACTACACCCCGACCCGATTTACCCGAGAAAGAAACATTATTTCTGACGTGACAGGCTGACTTCCTAAGCGCATCGAAATGGGAATAATATATTTATCCAATAATGTGTAGTGAGCCAATATTAGTCTGTTTAAATCTGTCAAATGGAAAGGGGAGGAGATAAGACAGAATGTAGTTGTTTTTATTATTACAACATAGACGCCGATGAAGCTATGTTATCTCGAAGTCTTATTCTTTTGTTTAATCCACATAAAATCACACAAGAATAATACATTTGTTTGATCCCCACTATATATATTCTACCACGAAACAATAGTTCTTATCACACATTCACATATTTTATTGTATTTTCTTCTAAGAGTTGTTTTTTTAAGTAGCAAATCTGGAATTTCACATATACAGCATATCGATGGTTACTAAGCGGAGAGAGGAAAAAGAAAACAAAAGCATCAATGGTATTGATTACTACAATATTCATGATTTTTCATAAATCTACTCAACCATCATTATGTAGTTTTATTGAAGCAAAAATAGACAAAATATCCCTTCAACATCTTGTATTCTATCTCTTTTATTCTCATTTTAAGAAAAATAAAATAATGATTTCTTGCTATATATATATATATATTTCTTTATAAGGCACTTGGTTCTACTATTTCATACAAGGCTGCAATTAAAAGCTTTCTCTTCACGATTAAGTGAGTCCATTTATGTTCCTCAATAAACCTACAAGAAACACAAAATTTTCCAAGGCTGGATGGTGGTGCTCACCACCCAACCATAGGCTAGAATACTAACCACCTCTAAGCTAGGTGGTATCCACTAGAATTAGGTACACAAAAACATCCACATTAAGACATAGAAAAAAAAAGATATACACACAAAAGATTTACACCCACATGATTTTTTGTCAAGAATCATATAATTGATTGTGTAAGCATACATGTGTGTTTGTGTGTTTGACTAAACAATGGAGACTTCTAACTCTTTAACTATAATTATTTAAATGTCAAAAGATGAATGTGTGTATTGTCTATATATGACTTACATGCTTATAATCTATTTAAGCCTAGGAGAAGAGTAGATAACTCTCCATAGGGGGAGACTCACAAGATATTACACACTCAACCCATTTCTCCATTTTCACAATACAGGCTCTTTAATTTCCTCCCACAATAACCATAATACCAAGAATAGCACACAAGTACTCATACCCTCAATCCTCTCCTCTAAAGAGGAATAGACTCCCCATAGAGATTCCTACCTCTCTCAACCCCCAAAAACTAGGAATGATCTTCCCATAAGGGTGAATCTATCCCACACACCCAACCCATTTACAACACTCAACAAACAAGAACACAACACATGAAAATTTAAAAAGCAACATACAATAAATTTTTCATACACACATATGGAAACATTAAAACAAGAACAAGAAGCCTACCTCCTCAAGCAAAATTTCAATGGTGATGTTGAGTTGAAGATGAGCTCCAAGCTCCAACTTCTTCTCTCAAAATTTCCCTTTCCAAACTCTAAGCAAGAATAAATAAAATCCCTCTCCCTCTCTCCCAAAACAAGTAAACTCTCAAATTAGAACCATCTCTTGTTTTCAAAAAAGATAGAAATAGGGATTCAATTTGAAAGTTTTGAATGAGGGAGTGACACTTGTCAATCTCTCATTCATTCTTCAAGCACATTTCTCCACGAGTGCTCACACATGTGTGAGACTTTTTGGGATATGGGGAGGTAAGGAATATACTCCACTCCAACCAAGAAGGTTTTAAATCTCATTAAGAGGAGGTAGGTGCACTAGGACACTCCACCTCCAAAGTCTCCTCTCATAAATAAGATTTTTGGAGGACAAATCATTCCTCCTCTTCCCAAAATATTCAAAAGTTGTCACCCCTCTTAATGGGTAATTAAAAGGGGTCATATATTGGGTATTCTCCAAGATATGGGTTTAATTAAGCACCCAACCCATAGGCAATCATCCTAGGGATTTGAAATTTGGATAAATATATAAAGTAAATTCTTTTTCACCACATAAAAACTCATTCAAAGTTGAATCTAAAATTGAAAGATTAAAAAGTCAACACAATCCTAGAACTCCACCTAGTGACCTTATTAACCCTAATAACCTTAACCAACAATCACTCACAATTACATAAAAAATAAAATACAATACAAATGAGATTATAGTTCCTCTTAATGGACTATAGTTGGGTTTAACATTGCTAAGCACATAGGGTTCCCCTAGATACCTCTTATTCCATTGGCCATGGAAATCAACCTGCCCACTCTATTTACACATTAGTTCGTTCAATTGAAAATTATAGTCAAAGCAATTGAATTGGAAACACACGCATTTACATGTTAACTCATAATTCAATTTTCAAAACCAACTAAATGATATTATCACAATAAAGTAATTTATCCTTTTTCAAAATCAAACATAACTCTCAAGATTTATAATGAACGCATTTTAGCCATACAATTTCACTTAATTCTTATAAGACAATTGCAAATAACATTACTTAATCCAATTAGATCATCAATTGTTCCAAGTTCTCATTTTATTGAGATCCTCCCAACATCACATTCTCAATTTTTATTTAACAAAATCTCTAAGTTTCATATTGTTTGAATTCATGTAATATTCATCCATTTCTTCAAAAAGAGAACTTACATTTCATTTCATATTCCTCCTAGGATTCTAATCAAATTAATTTTCATAATATCAAAGGTCTCCTAGGCATTGAGGATTATATTCTTACCATAATGCAAAGAATTTATCAACATACAATTGGTCCTTCACATACCTGCATCAAAATAAGGTTACACTTGACCATTGATCACTCCTAGTTAGGTAATTATGATTGCTTGGCATACTTGACCTATAATCTTAAAGTCATAAATTTGATTCATACACTGCATTGAGAATAAGGTCCTTTGACATGAACCACTTACATGGTGCCCTTGAATCTACCCTCAATATACACTAAGTAGGAGCATTCATGTGCCAAGGTCTAACAGGCTATTCCAATTCAAGGGTTCTTTAGTAAAATTTCAAGTCTTAGATGACAAAATGATCTATCATAAGCATCAACTTCCACCAATAGGTGGTGGGCCTCACACTATAATCCTTCCTTAGAGTTAAAATACATGTAATGGTATCATTCATTTTATCTTCATCAATCATCATCCTCTTCTCCTCATTATTTTTCCTCTTCTCTTATTATTTATTTTGGTGCTCATATATCTAAGAAACCTTTTTTTAATTCATCCACTGAAAAAATGACATTACACAATGACACATACCAATATTTATCTTTACCTTCTAAGTGTAAAAAAATATACTTTACATAGAATATTTTTACCATAATATATTTCATATTAGTGTCACCATTCGAATGCATCTTTACTTCCATAGAAAAATAGAAAACCCCATTAAAGCTTAGGTTTTAAACAAATTTCACTTAACGTGTCTCATTTATTTTCATACTATCAACCAAGCTTTGATTTAATCATTTCATAATATTGTCAACCTCAAAACCAAAAATACAAATAACAAATCCCTAATGGATTTTTATGACATTTATTAAAATGTTAAAAAGCTGAAAATTTTCTATAATCTATGGCTTGTAGAGTGAAATTGGGAAGAAAAAAATTAATTCCAATAACTCACTCAATTTTGATAATCAAAGGATAAAGTTTAGACTAGATATATTTCTTATGTAGTCTTGAAACTTAGAAAAAAATATTATAAAATATGTAGTTGTTTGTGAACTATAGGTGAATCTTTAAAATTTAGAGTTTCATCCTTATCTTTATCCAAATTGTAGCTTTGATACCACTTCATAAGATCTATGCATTTAATAATGGCAATATGATAATGTGTAAGATATATCACACCACACAAGATATTTTTCATAGTCCAATATGCCCTAATAACTAATATATGTAAAAATAGAATAGAACCTTAAGGTCCCTAGGTAACACCATACAATACTCCTTATGAAAGAATTCATTCCACACTATATATCTAAGAGATCCAAAACTCAATATTGTACACTTTACATCTCCTTGTACAATGATAATAACCTCCTTTATATAGACCTCTTAATAACATAATGGAATTTATACACCACTAATCTCAAGTAACTTGCTTACTTATTACCTAATATAATTAATTATATAAGTTTTCCACTGGCCCAATATAATTAAATAATGGATGTATGTCACATGTCAATATCTTCATCCACTTATATGCAATATAATATAATGTTCCTAAGTATTGTAGACACTAAAAATATCCTGATTGATATCGTGCACCCAATCCTCATTTACTAACATCATTTCTTCTTGAATCACTTCTTACTAACCAGTTAATTAAATAATCCTTATTTAATTAATTCATCATAATTCCTCTTTTAATTCAATAAATCATCTTATTTGATTAAATTATTATCCTTTCTTAATTAAATAAAGCATTTTATTTAATTATCTCTAATATGTCATCTTTGATTAAATAAATAAATTTTATTTAGTCCTAATGTTCCTCTTTTAAATTAAATAGTTCATGTTATTTAATTAAATCATATTTATTCTTTTGATTAAATAAATCACCCTTATTTGATTAAATCTAACATCATCCTTTTTAATTAAATAAATCAAACTTTATTTAATTAAATCTAATATCTCGAGGTTGGGGCCCTAGCTCGGTTGGCTAAATCTTTCTTGTTGCAGAAGGTTGGTCACGAGGTCTAGTCTCCCCCACCCCCGTGGTACCGGAGGGCGTGTCGTGCCAGTGTCGTCAGTCGCATTAAAAATTTTACCAAGCGCACTGCAGTTTATAGGGGGTCGTGCTACCCGATTCTTGCAGTCTAATAAAAAAAAAAAATCTAATATCTCAAATTCCTCTTATTTTGATTTAAATAAATCTAAGTATTTAAATCAAATATCTTAATCAAACTAATCTCCTCTAAGTTAATTAATCTTAGATTAATTAGCTCCTAAATCTAATCCATCAAATCCTCTAACTTTTGCAAGTTGCACATGTAAATCAATTTATTTGATTTATTAATTCCTCCTATTTTCATTCAAATATGGCATATTCTTGGAATATTCCACTTATTTGAATTCTCCCTCTTAAAGGACTTTTGTCCTCCAACATGGAATTTATGGCTCTTACATGTCCTTTTTCTTGAGCCAAGTGGCATTTAATTCATCCTTCATCTCCCTCCAATAAGCCAACTTTCAAATTTCAAATTTGAATCTAATAGTATTTATCATGCACATTGACCAAAATGTGCTCCACCTTCTTCCATTAGCATCTTGACAAGTGGCACAATGTCATTGGGTCAAGTTTAATCCCACATTCTCCCTATTTCTCATTTTTCCATCCTTTTTTCCTATAAATAGAGAGCTTCTCTATTGATTTTGGATCCAAAAGTTTAGGCATTTTGATCATTAGGCATTTTATCTCATAGTTTAATTGTTCTTAGTATAAGTTCTATATCAATTTCATCATTTTAAGCTAGTTTATATCATCCATTAGCATCCAATTACACATTTTGAATCAATTATCATCATCAAGCTTATCAAGGAATTGGGAAAGGGCTTCTTTCCACATCAAAGAAGCACCAATTCCCCTATGGGATGTTGATTTGAGCATTAGAATAAGATTTCATTAGCTTTCATTTGATATTTTATGTTTGTTTTCTTATTCTTGTGCTTGGATGAATTTCATAGGGAATGCTTTGGTTTAAATATGTTTGAGGACTAAACGCTTGCTTGTTTGTTCGTGTTTGAATAGGTTGAAGGCCTTGAGCATTCACATTTTTGGCACCCACTGTGAGGCAAGACCCCGCTTTTAACATTTTTTGTAGGTTTCATCAACAGGTTCGCTCGAAAATCATGAGGTAGTGCATCCACTATTTGTTTCAGCACATTGGTGGTGACTTTTGGTGCATCCAAGCACTGTTTTAGCCCATCCATAGCTCGAAATAGTACACTTACCTCCTTTCCAGCACATTCACCTTCTATTTTTGGGCATTGAATCTGTTATAGTGCATACAATCACTGTTTTAGCGCATACAATCATTTTTTTAGCGCATACAATCATTGTTTAGTGCATACAATCACTATTTTAGCACATACAGTCACTGTTTTAGCGTATACAGACACTATTTTGGCACATCTGGGTCATATTTTAGTGTGTACATTCACTATTTTAGCGCATACAGTCACTGTTTTAGTGCATATGCTCTCTATTTTAGCGCTTAAATAGTCAATCTTAAAATTACCATATTTTGGTCATACGGAGGTTTTCTTAGAAGCTTTTTTTTTAAATGGGGTAGAATTTCATAAGCTATGCAATCGTGTAGGTGTTTTTTAACTTTTATAGAGGTGAAATTTTCAAATTTTCACCTAATGTCAAATCACAATGAAACTTTGTCTAAGTTTTAGGGTTTCTATGCTTAATCATTTATCTAACCCTCATATCTTCTTGTTTCTTGATTTCATCTAAAATTTGGAGCTTGGATTGCAAGTTTTAAAGGATCATGGAGCATGGAAGTGAAAGAAAAAGTATTTAATTATCATAGTAAGAAGTGTTTTTAAACACTTTGGGAGCAATTATAATCCCATTTTTAAGGATATTGTTATCTTCAAGTTTTTAGGACTTAAATAAATTTTGTTTGGGTTTTAAAAAGAACAAGAAAAAGGTTAAAAAAACCTTAGGAACTTACTAGAGGTGGTTTTGGATCTAAAAATCGAACAAACAAACTTCACACTTCATCTTGGTGCTATAACAAGAACTAATATCATTTCTTTATGGTTTCAAGTGAACATGTGTACTCTTTGTCTTGTAATCTCTTCCACAAGTTGATATTCTTTAAAAAGGCATATGCACTTCTCTCGTGCCTCACGGCGATCTTGAGAATCAAAAGTCTTTTTTGAGATATTAATTTGTGTAAGTGATTATCTCCACATTTCAATTTGGGTTCCTAAAATTGAACAAAATCCTTTTTTTTTTAAGCAAAAGACATTAAGCCTATATTATATTATATATATGAAAATAAGGATTACATAAGCCAGAATTATAGTACTAGAAAGAAAACATATTTGTAGGAAAATATAAACATAAAAAATTTAAGCTAGTTGCAACCATTGTTTGATATGAACTTTTTGAAAGCTGGTAACAAAATTACACATTATGTGTATACATTTTTGCAACAGAATTTTAAACCAAACCAAAATATAAAAATATTGAAATATTTTAGTGATCATTTTTCCATTAGTCCTGCAACATTTGGAATATCTGTAGACACATAAAAATGGCCTAGACCCGCAAACCCTATTTTTCTATATCATGCTTCGTCTCAACATAATTAAAATATTTAATTATGTCCTATAGTCCAATGTCAACTATTAATTAAATAATCCTTATTTATTTAATTAATTCATGTCTTTTATTCTTCTTGGCTATTTAAATAAATAAATTACATTTATTATTTAAATATGTTGCTAATTGCTTATGTCACTCTATAATTAAATAAATTCCTAAATTTATTTAATTATTATTAGTCCATTACTTCTTTGTGATTATTTAAATAAATAAACTTTATTTATTTATTTAATATGTCATTGATTATTTATGTCTGCTCATAATTAAATAAATTCCTATTATTTATTTAATTATTATCCTCTTCAACTTTCTGTCTAATTTTAAATAAAATCATATTTAAAATTACCCACTTTCTAATTTTCCTCCACAATTGAATAATTTTAAATTATTAAATTGTCTTATTGATTTTCTTTCTAAATTTAAATAAAAGCATTTTATTTAAATTGGAAATTCCCTCTTTCTAAGTAAATAATTTTAAATTATTATTATTTACTGTCATATGAATTGACCATTTTGGAATTAATTTAAAATATTAATTTCAAAATAATTTTTCTCTCCACAAAGTAAGTTATTTCTAAAATAACTTGATTTTCTATCTCATCCTTTCTCTACTTGCTAATTCTCATCTCACTGTCACAATTATTCTCCTTCTTTGATTTAATTTCTTAAATTAAATCTCCTCCACTCAATTTGAATTACATCTTAGAGTTGCCCTGACCCTAATTAAGGGGTTGTTATTTTGAATCTTGACCATAGATTCTACGGCACTTATCAATCTTTCAATCTCATCCGTCCGTACAAAATTGCATTTTCTATAAAATGTCAATTTTGTCTTCATTTGAGGATCTCCTCAAAAATATCTCTTAATTCTTCTTCTTCTTCTCTTCTTTCTTTTTCATCTAACATTGTCTTTTGCAGATTTTTACATTGCATGTAGATTTATCTTCTCTTGCATTTTTAGATCAAATCCTTCAACACTTACTAGGTCATGTCATAAACTTAGTTTGCTCACACAAAGGCTGAGGGCATCCATCATATTGCAGCAAAAAGAGAAGGTGCAAGGAAGGTGATTCATGGAGGTTGAAGACATTTGGTGAGATCTTTCCATTTGTTTTGTTGTTTCCTCCTTTGTTCTTTCTTGTTTACTTAGGTTTATTATTTATGCATTTAATCATTGCTAACTTTAATATTTTCCTATGTTACAATATCTATCCCACTGCTCCATTGGTTATCATTCCTTTACAAAGTATTTGGATTTTCAAATAATCCAATGTTTTTCTCCTCCTTTGCATCGATGAGACGTTATGGAATTTCATTGCATACAGGTGGAACACGTATTGTATTTGTCTATTCTTTAGCTGCATCCTCACTTCCTTGTGCCATTTCCACTTCAACATTTTTTAGAGATCCTACAACCGTATTTTTAAGTGCAACTGCTCTTAGGCCATGACGGATATGATGAGACAGAATAAAAGAAATTGCAAAATAAGTTTCTTTGCAATTATCAACCATTGCAGGGCCAAGTGTTTGAGCCTGAGTATTAAGAACCCTATACAAATACCATGGGTCATCATTGTGAAGAACCCTCTTTAAGGCAGCATATACATCTTTGTATGCAATCTTTTTCCTTACATAGCTTTTTGGAAAAAGCCCTCCAATATATGTCTTTCCTTTCAACAATTTGTAAGATTGAACAGTTTGAAGCAATTCATCTTCTTCCATGAAATTAACCAAAGTTGATTCCTTTACCATTAATGGTAAAAATTCAAAATATTGCAGCAAGTCCATTGCATTAGACAAGAAAATGGAAACCATTTGTGTAGAGAATAATAGCCTTGGTGAATCTAGGTAGAGAATGTCGTGGCCAATTATGGTTTTAATGCTATCAAGCAGGCTATGACAAGATACCCTAAAGACTTTTGACAGTTGATAATCAGAGGCATCTTCTGAAAATGGAAGTTCTCCTTCACAAATTTGCACCTCAATACTAAATTTAGATGCAAATTCGCCATTGAGGACAACCGAGCTTTACAATCATGAACCAATGAAAAGAGAGGCAGAATTTCCTTAGACAAGCAGAAATGAAAAAGAATCAGGAGGGTTATTAAATCACCTTCTATGATTTTTTCTTGAGAAAAAAATTTATCATCGAACCAGGCTTTCTGCAGAAACTTACGACGCCTCTTCCATATTTTCAGCAAATGAAGAAAACCCTAGCACTTAAGACTATATCCAGATAGGAATGAGAGTAAAGACATATTATAAAGGAAAATATTTGTACAAAGGTCATCGATATTCATCATGAATGCAACACTAGACTGAAACATTATTTTACACAAGATCTTACTACTGAAGCACAATTTCGAAGGGCCATCATTGTAAATGAAGTTTGTTACGAACTCCAGGAAAATCGTGTACTCCACATGCTCTGAAAGGAATTTGATGTATATTCAAAATATCGACACATGTTTGAAGTTTGTTGTAAACAAAATCCAAGTGTACTATACCACCCTTAATGCCATGTGGTGAAATTACAACCGATATCATGTGATGAAATGACAATAGATGCACGTTTATTAATGAAAAAATGGAAATGAGATGGTAAGCACAAGTGGTTAAGTTTCAAATACACGTGTAATGTTTAAAGGATAGTTGGAATTTTTTATGTCCACTTAGCCTGCCAAGACACAATTTAAACGACTAATCAATAGATGATGACTCATTAGGGATTTTACATGCATTCCAAAATGATGACGATTGCTCGTACCACCGAAATTGTAAAATGATTTGATGACATCATCACCAAAGGTCCACCATTAAAATAGGGTTGTGGTAATTTAATTGCATGGTGTGAGAATCACACCAAATCTTTGGAATAAAACAATATCGAAGTTGCCTTCCCAAGAAGCCCTGCAAAAATAAAAAAATTAGTAAAATGAATTTTTAATATTTAAATTTCCATATAGCCGTTTAGAAACGACCGTTTTGGAGATTACTTTGTTTTGTCTACATATACTCCATTTATCTGCTCTTTCTTAAGTCCTTATCTCACTTTGTCTTCATCTATAATTTTTTTTAAATCTTGTGGAGGGTATGTGCAGGATCATGATGGGCCAAAAAGTGGCGATATGTAAGTGATATAATGAGCCATGTGGCTGATGACTTTTTTTTTACCCAAAATTGATGAAACGAAAAGGGTTTTTAAAGGAGATTCTCAAATTTCCACCAATATAAATTATGCTTTACTTTGAATTTAATAAATAATTATTATTCATTTTCTATTTGAATTACGACTAAAGTCCTAATTGATAGGCTGATTGAAAAACATCTATAGCTTTCAAACGGTATCACATTTTTTGAATCCAAAACATGTGCCACATTCTATGTTTCACATGCTATAGGATTAAAAAAAAAAATATCAATTTCATGAAGTTTTGACCAAGTCAAGGTGGTCAAACATATGATTTTTTATATTTTTTAAAATTTGTAATAAAGAATTCATAATTAATTATTTACTTGGAAAAAAATTACAAAAAAATATGCATCACATTGGAACATGATTCCTCTACTTATATCTAAAATATTATGAAAAAATATTATCATTTTATTGTGGTTAGGGTGGTTAGACAGACATCTACTTTTTATTTTTTCCTTGAAATATAAGTACTACTGCATTGAAATTTCAAACTTTCACCAAATAGTTTTTTTTATTTTTTAAATAAACCTAGTAGTTTAGAAATTACATTCAATTTGCTAAAGATTATATTCTTACATACTTTTGAAATAATATAGATAACTTATTCAAATTTTTACGTCAAGTTACCTAACTTTAATTTTTCTAAATTTTATTGCGACTTAAGGGTCTATTTTTTCCATGATGATCTTGCACATACCCTGGAATGTTATGAAGGCCTTCTTCAAATGTTACTTCTATTTGATCTTGCACACAAGCCAAATTTTCAAGATAATCTACAACTCAATTTCCTTCTCTATATATATGTGTGATCGAGAATCTTTCCAATGAATGAATTAGATTCCAGATTTGAACAAGAAAATAATTAATTTTCCATGAACAATGATTTCTCTCCCTATAGGAATTAATTATTATTTGACTATCTCCTTCAGCATGTAGATGCAAACAATTCTAATTTACTGTCATTTGAATCCCTAACAAAAGACCATGCACTTCAGTAATATTATTTGTACCTGGAGATAACTTTATCAATTTTGCACACAATAGATTCCCCTCTAAATCTCTTAACACAATACCTTACCCTAATTTTCCAAGATTTCCTTTTGAGGCACCATCAAAATTCAATTTGACAAACCCAAGTGAAGGTGGTTTCCACTTTATCTGCTTCCTATCCACTTTGTTGTTTGTTGGAACATGTAAGCTACCTTTAAAAGGAATGACTAAGTTTTTCCATTGTTTAAGCATCTTAGAATCCCAATCTATGAATATTGAGTCTACATGATTAGCTGAATGCACGAAGGAATTTGCAATTTCACAAATTGATGACTCCAACTTGATTAAAACTTGATCTACAGCTGAAGGATGCTTATGAAATATTCTTTTATTTCTTTCCCACCAAAGACGTTCCATAAAACTGTAGATGGAATGATTTTCCAAATGCTAGCAAATAAGGATGATTGATACAAGAGGGTCCAATTAGAGAACATATCCCAAATTGAATTTGGAAGAGGTGCATACCAATTTAATCTACCCTGAATGAATTTCCAACAGGTATTTGCAAACGAGCATTGAAGAAAAATATGGTTAACATCCTCTACAAATGTGTCACACAATACACACTTGAAAGGTTATGCAATTCCTATGGAATGCAGTCTAGCACTAGTTAAAATTTTATTTGTTAGAGCCAGCCAAGAAAAGAAACCCGCATTTGGAAATATTGCAAAATTCCAACAAAAAAAAATGCTCTTTTTTTATTTGTCTGTGTTTCCCTATTCATCAAAGCTTTATACCCTAGAATTTTACTATATAATGGCCCGACTTCAAAGGAGCCCAAATAATCTTTTCATTTTCATTTTGCATAAATATAACTCTCTCAGCTAACACATTATTTAGATTCATTTTTAGATCCTGAGGAAGATTTGTGTTTTCAAACTTTTTCCAAAGTACCCTTCCTGTAAGATTTTCAATTTCATGAAAGTAATTACTTACTTGTGAACCCCAAATTGGAGTTATATAATGTTGAATTTGATGGAATTATTGCTTTGAAGCCAAAGGTGGATGTTCTTGCCAAGAATCTAACCAGAAATCTACCTTGACCCCATTATTTATTTCCCATGTAATATATGGAGTTATAATTTTTCTGCATGTTACCAAAAAAATCTACATAACAAAGCCTTTTGGAGGATCATGTGGAGGATCAAGAACTGAAAAAATCATTTATGGAGATGGGGTATCTAGCTATTTTCTCTGCATGATTTTACACCATTTTTCATTTCGTTTAGAACACATATGCCAAACTAGTTTAGCACCTAGTGATATGTTTCTCGTTGTTAAATTGTGTATGCCAGCCCCCCCATTTAACTTTTCTTTACTGAAATTTTCTAAGGAAACCAAAGGGATTTCTTTTTACCCATCTATATTACCTTTCCAAAGAAAATTTTTTATTAACTTCTCCAGAATAACAACAACAGTCCTAGGAGGCTTTAGAACTACCATATAATAATTTGGTATTGCTGAAAGTATAGATTTGACCAAAAGTATCCTTCTAGAAATGGATAACCACCTTCCATTCTAGTATTCTTGATTGAATACTTTTTATAACACTATCCCAATAGGAAACCTAGCTTGCTCCAGCAAACAAAGGTATGCCTAAGCATTTGCTTGGAAATTTAGCCTCTTGAAAACCTAATGTATTGATAATATTCTGCTTTATGCCTAATGTTGAATTCAAAAAGAAAATCTTAGATTTAGACGGATTTATCTTTTACCCAGATGCTAATGTATAAATATCAATTACATTCTTAATTTGCTTAGCTTCTACAACAGTTGCTCTTCCAAATAATAAAGTGTCATCAACAAAAAGAGAGTGGGTTGTTGTAATATCAGTTGAAGGAATTGAAATTCCCTCCCATCCACCCTAAAAATTAACCTTGTGTATAGATCTACTCAAAGCCTCTGCCAAAATAATAAAAAGAAATGGAGACAAAGGGTCTCCTTGCCTTATCCCTTGTGTTGAACTGAAAAATCTCGATGGTGAACTATTGATTAGGACTAAAAACTTTGCTCCTTTGAAACAAGACAGCATCCATTTACACAATTTTGAATGAAAGCCAATCTTCAATAGGACTTGCATTAGAAAAGACCAATCTACCTTTTCATATGCCTTCAACATGTCTAATTTAATTACTAATGCTTGGATGGAATTTGAATGAATAGAATGTAAAATTTCATGAGCTACCAAAGCTCCCTCCACAGTTTATCTTCTAGGAACAAAACCTCCTTGCTCTTCAAAAATTAATTTAGGAATAATAGAAGCAAGACGTAAGTAAATTGCTTTTGTAAATATTTGGTAAATTACATTACATAATGAAATTGGCTTGAAATCTGCAAATGATTTAGGAGAAGATGATTTTGGAATGATGGAAATGTGAGTAACATTAAATTGCTTTAACATTGTTCCAGATGACCTAGATTCTTCTAATGCTTGAAGAAGGTCATATGCAAGGAAGTCCCAGCATTTTAGGAAGAAAAGACTAGTGAAACCATTTGGTCCTAGAGATTTATCTGGGGGCATTGAAAACTCAATAGCCTTTGTTAGTTTGAATGGCCTGAGTAATAAATAATTATCCATTGATGTCACTAAAGTTGAGATTGCTTCCAACAATTCCTCTCTCTCCCTTCCTACTTGTGGAGATTGATGTTTGGGGGATGATAACAGATGTTTGAAAAATTTAACACCTTTTGTTTGGATGTCAGAATCTTTAGTTAACACATTTCCAGAGCTAATTTCTTGAATTGTGAAGATAGAACTTTTAGCCTTCCTGATTTTTGTTGACATGTGGAAGAATTTTGTATTTTTATCTCCCTCTTTCAGGCACAGTTTACAAGATTTTTGCCTCCAATAAATTTATTCATGAACAGCTAATTCTTCCCATTCAGATTGCAAAATAGATTGTTCTTCAAAAAAAATTGAATTTAAACCATTGGAGATTATTTAAGAATTTGTTTCTTCCAACTACTTAAAAACTTTTGCCTTGGCGTGAAAGACATTTTTAAAAACAAAATAATTGCATTGTTTAATTCTAGTTTTAAGGAACTTTAGTTTCATGCAAAGTCTATACATTAAATTCCCTTCCACCATAGGGGACATCAACCACCAATCTCACAATAAATCTAAAAATTGTGGATGGCGAAACCACATCCTCTCAAATTTAAAAGAAGATTTGGCATAAGATGTGATTTTCTTTAGATGAAATTCCAAAGAAATTGGAAAATGATCATATCCATATAGTGGTAAAATTGAATACTGTAGACCATAATTCTCAAATAGCCAAGATGGAGTGATTAAGAATCTATCAAGCCTCTCATAAATTTGACAAAAATCCCTCCTTTTATTTGTCCAAGTGAATTTACCATTATTGGGTAAAATGTCAACAAGAGCATTATCCAGAAAAAAATTACTAAAGTCTTCAATTGTTTTAGGAGGAGGAATAATACCTCCTTATTTTTCCTTTATTGACAGCAAAGCAAAAAAATCCCCAGCTAATATAACTTTTTCAACACTATACTTTTCAATTGCATTGGATAACTCAACCCAAACCAGTTTCTTCCCCACAGTAGAAGTGGGAGCATTAACATTGAACAGCAAGAAATGTAAATTGAAATGTGTTACCTTTAAAAGTTTCCAATTTGATTCACTAGAGATGGAATCCAAAATCATTGACTTTGAATTCCATAGTGCTATTAGACCACCAGAAACACCCTGACCAAAAGATGCACAATATTTCCATTGAGACCACTTTGAAACGATCTAATTAAATCTTTCCAAAGAAAGCTTAGTTTCTTGAAGAAGAACAATATCAGCCCCACAAGAATCAATTTGTTGTTTGATTCAGGCTCTTTTGTTAAGGGTGTTTAAGCCCCTAACATTCCAGGAAATTATTTTCATTCTATGATCAGAGAGCAACAAGCTCTCCTCAATATTTTTTTGATATTACCATCCAAAGTGAATTGTTTCCTCAATGCAATCTCCTCTTGAAGCTTATCAGTATTTGATTTACGACCTCTTTTACCAGGAGATTTTTGGATAGGTAGTGAAGAAATTGTTGATTTTGCAATTGATAAAGTTGAAGAGAAATCAAAGTCTTTGAAACCGTGACCATCCTCCAAGCTTGAATTTACAACATCAGAAATCTCTGAAACTAACTTTTTGTCAACAACGATGTTTGAAGACAGAAAATCTGAAATATCAGTTCCTTGAAATTCCCTTTCCACCGACTCAACAATTTCATCAATCAATTTAGAACTTACCATAGAGGTTATCTAATTTTCTAAACCTTCTAGATTTCCTATATCCAACATGGATTGATAGCCCATGGAATCAAAATGCTCCTCAAATTTATTTTCAGGAAATGAAACATTGAGTCCCAATGTTAGTTTTCAAGCACAGCTATTTAAATGATTAGAAGAATAAAACTTAGCCATAGGCAAGAGTATACTGAGGGTACTTTGAAATCTAGAAAATGGAGATAAAAATTTATTGTCCTAGGATGGTACGAAACAAAACTTAACCAGCCAGTGCATTTGAATGCCCGAAGAGTGTTTCTTTAATAAAGAAACATTAAGATAAATGGGTTAGGAATAACCATTTTAACTATAAATTTGATCACAACAGACCAAAAAGAAAAGAAATCCCTTGAAATTTCATGAAGAGTCGCTCAAGGTTTTCC
Source organism: Sequoiadendron giganteum (assembly GCA_007115665.2). Taxonomy (NCBI): domain Eukaryota; kingdom Viridiplantae; phylum Streptophyta; class Pinopsida; order Cupressales; family Cupressaceae; genus Sequoiadendron; species Sequoiadendron giganteum. The sequence goes on along the minus strand of CM021105.1, from coordinate 230,520,411 downwards.
TTAACAAAAATACCCAATGATTTTTATTTTTTTGAATTTTCATCAAAGTGAACATAATCAAATAAAGAGTCAAGAGGAATAGGATGCTAGAATGGGATCACCAAAAGATATGTATCTTTGTCATTAGACATAGAATCCAGTGGTGAAGGAGTAGTACCCAAATGAAAACCTTCAGAATAATCATAACTTGGATGAATAGGGCAGTGACACTTATAGCAATGTATACTCAGATCTTCAAATACTAAGGACTGCTTCTAAAGGCCATGCTTAGATTTGATATTTAAAGAAGAAGGAAAGGGTTTCGAAACATCAAAAAGAATACAAACCCTTACTGGAAATGAGGCATTTTTAAAGAACTGCAAATCTTGATGAATGAAAATGCCCAATTGATTTCCCATTATTTCCACTAGTTGGGTTTCCCTATATTCAAGGGAAAAACCTTGAAGTTGGACCCAAACTGGTATGAATTTCACCCTATATTGTGAGGGATGGAAATTTGGCATCCATAGAGAAGTAAATAAACCAAAACCTTTCCATATCCAAGTTTTCTTTTGGAAAACATCATTTCTCTCATCTTTAGAGTCGAAAATGACAACAAAATAATCTTCTCCATTGTCAAGATAAAAAACCTAGGAAGCCCCCTCCCAAGTTTGAAAAACCCAATCTTGCAATAATTTAATAGCAGGGGAAAATTTCTAGAACTTACAAATTAGCACTTTCTCCTGAAGATCATGAACTTGAGGGTGCAAAAGATCATCATTGAGGGAAACACACTGAACACCATGAGCAAAATATTTTGGCTTTTGGTGTTTAGGAACCCATTTAAAACTCTATGAAGCCTTAAAAAAATTTCTAGAAATATCATACTTATTTAGGCCTGATGGAACCCTAAGTTTGGAAGATTTTTGAGGATTCTTGATTGGAATAGATTTTGCGAAAGAGGCCTGATGTAAAATGGAAGGATTAGAGATAAATCTTCGAGGATGAAAAATGGGAATAGAATTAGGAAAACTTGCAAGTTGCGATTGCTTTGGATTGAAGGGAGCTCTTATAAAAATAGGGATGGAATTTGGAAAAGTGGAAGTGGGATTATAAATAGAAACAACATCCTCCTAGTGCTTGATGTGTAAAGAATTTGAAGAGCCTGAAGAGATCTCTGATGAACCAGAACTTGAACCATAAAGATCAAAAATCGACTGCTCCTGTTGTTTTCTTTTGGGAAAATTTCTATTAGGAACCCTTGCGCTTCGTTGAGGAGGAGGCATAAAACCATGAGAGCGATGATGCAATCCTTGAACTACAAGTTGATCCTGGTTTGAAAATGAACCATTAGGGCTGAAGGGCAAGCCCCTACTTTTGCAGTTCGATTTTTTTCTCCCCATTCTCGGTCTAAGGCATATTCTTAAATTTTTGTGGCAAAGTCCATTCCTATACCTTGGGTCAGCGGAGCAGGAACTGACACACTATTTACTGACCCGCACCTTCCCCACTATGAAGTGAAGTCAAACTTGTGACCTCAAGGAATGCAAACCCGAAGCCTCCGCCTTAATTTTTTGTGGCAAATTCCATTCCTATACCCCGGGTCATCTTTCTAGTGTGAGTGGAGTATATTGTGAGTGTTCTCTCTTTGTTTCTCAACAAAGATTGATCGAACTTCAGATGTACTTACTTGCTTTTGTTTAATCCTTAGAGGGCTTACCCTGGTGGGAAAAAGTACTCACCACAAGGGAACAACCCAACTGGTAACATGCTAAAGTCAAGCGACTTCCAACTAGTATATAAGTGTGGGTACTTGAGGAAATTCCAAGTATCACGAGGATTTTTTTGACAAGAAGGGTAGAAATGCTCTCTTTCCATATGGATGATCCCCCACGAATGGAATGCTCATATTAAAAACCTATGTTTAGAAGGCCAAAATCCTTAAATTTATTTGTTGATGCAAGAACGATCATTCTGAAGCCGTCCTACATTTTTATGGCTCTTGGTAGAGATGAGAAGTATGCCATGGGAGTTTCATAGGTAATGATGCTTGGCTAACCCAAGAAGCAAGTGCACTATAAGGGGGATCCTGTGTGGTCAAGAATTGAATCATCCGCTAAGGGTAAGCATAGATGGATTTATCAAAGTGGGAACTCAACAAATATTGTCTCATTTTATCCTAGGATTATGAATTAATGTGGAATCGAAACACTTTCCTTCGGTCTAAAATGCTTGAAAACAAATAATCACAAAGTTCTTCAAAATTTCAAACCCTTTAGGAGGAGAAAATTCCTTTGATACATCCAGGTGCTCTTGTTTGTCCTAGGGATTCCATCCTTAGAGGGTTCTAATTATTTGGATTTACATCACAATTTTCTCTTACTAAAGTCAACATTAGGAAGCTACTGCCTTAATTTCCTTGATCTCCACATAATGGACCTTGTGCGATGAAAAGAAATTAAGATATAGACATTCAGTTTGAAGCTTACGCAAGACATTGGATGTGGTAAAAGCAATTCATTAATCAAGATGAAATCAATTGAACCCCACACATGTGCTTTTTTATCTTTTTTCTTATGGTCTTTTGAGCAAACATTGATCTTTTGGTTTGAATTACTCTTAGGGAAAATCATGTTCTTCAAAACCTTGGTCTTGTAAACAAGTCCCTCTTAGGTTCATTTAGGATCAAAACAACCAATAACATCATCCATCCCAAAACATCAATCAAATCCCATTTCACAAACAACTTTTGAACCATTAGAAAAATCATTCATACTAGACTTTGGGTAAAATCCTTCAAATCAACATCAAAGTCATCTTGTTTGGCTAGGTGTGTGTAGATGCATCCTTCTCCATACACTTAGTCAAATTATCATCTTATGAGAAATTTTATCCCATAGATAACATCTAACATCTTGGGGTCTATTTTTTCATTATCCAAATCCAAATCCAAATCCAAAATCCAAATCAAATCCAAAATCCATAATCAAATCAAACCAAATAAAATTCAAAAATCAAAAATCCAAAAGTCCTAAAGTCTAGTATCCCCTTCAATATTTCTTAAAGGTTAAATCATTCACATCATTCATCTTTCATTTACCTCATCATCACCCTTTTATCCTTATCATCCTAGGTTTTCTCTTTTGTGCCTAAAGTTAGATCAATCTAAAGAATTAGAGGTTCATCTCACACATTCTTAAAAATTGATCCTTATTTTACAGTCCAAAATAGACCTCAACACCAGAAAAACATGGATTATAAACTTGATTCATACATCATGAGTGGTATAAATCAACCAAACTATCAAAGCCTTAAAATTTCTATTGATTATCGAACTCACATTTATTCAATCCATACATGGCATCATTATCTCTTACAAACCTCAATGGTACAAAAAATGTGAGTATGCCCAATCTAAATTTTGGAACACCCTTCCCTATGGTATATTTAAATCAAATTCCAAACCAACAAATATATCAACCAAACAATCAATTCATGAGTCTTCAACAAAACAACATTATCCCACTGAATCCATACATGCCAAATATGAATATACCAAGTACAAGTTTACCAAACATGAACATATCAAATCCACACTTGGTAAACTTTGGAATAGATATTTTAGCAAATCATACAAATGTTGTTCAAAGTCCAAAAAATGTGTTAATAACTCCATGTGTTGATCCAAGTCAAGGTAGCACCATGCAAAATCAAAGTTACCTAAATCAAGGCAACATGATTCCCAACCACAACAATGTTCAATTTCAACCTATAATTCCAAATCTAAACCTCATCCCAAATTAGAATATTATCCAAAATCAATTTGTCCATGATCCCAAAAAAATACCACAAGGATGCATTCCAAATCTTCTTGAACAAAAACCAAATCAACTAGATCAAGGGTGTCAAGATCAAAATCAAAATCAAATTTTGCGAGATCAAATAGCTACACTTAGCAAAATAGTTGATCCATTGCGCCAAGAGACATCTCCACCCCAAAATGAATACACTCTTGCATTGGTTAAACCATTTCATCAAAGCATTTGCTTGTGTCCCCAACCATATCAAGAACAATATCTCCAATGTCAAGAAGTTGGATATCAAGATCAACAACATCAACAACAAACCCAACCTCCACATCTCGAAGATCAATCACCACATCTCCAAAATAAATCACCACAAGGTCAATTTAAAGTACAAATCTCACAAGGTAACAAACAAAAATACACACCAATTGGGGAACCAATCGAATCGTTCACACAAAATTTGATACAAGAAAATCTCATTAAAATCCCCATTTATGAGAATTATCAAGAGTCCCAAGTTAAACAACCAAGGTATAACGAGAAACACGTTTTTTATTTTCACAAAATAAAGGGATGCACAACATCAAATTGTATTTGACTTAAAAATCTTTTCCAATACCTTATTGATCAAAAAATAATAACTATTGGGGACACTGATCAGGATTCAACCACTAGCGATAGCAGTGACAATCTCTCCTCCACAATTGTTGAAAATGATGATCAAGATCTATCCATCAATGAACACCTTGAAGATGTTTCTACCTCATCCAAAGATTAGCTCAACATACATCAAGAGTCACTTTTTGATCATGATAAATACTCCTCAACAATATCCAACAATGATTTATTCAAAGTAGTGTTAAAATTATTTGATCCTATAATTGGTGATCCTTCCACCAATGATCATGTTGAAAGTGGTTCTACATCACCTAATGAGTTAGAGGAAATATCTCAATATTTTACCCCAAAGCATGATCGACATCTTTCACCAAAGTCTAGCAATGGTCCTTTCCGAGACATATTGACATCCTTCAACCTCGTGGTTGTAGATATTGAAGAAATCCTCAACTCAACATTTGATCCAAGTCCACTCAAAGATCAAGAAGATTTTGAGCCACTTCCCATGCTTAATGAAGATATCCAAGAACCCTTTATAAGCAATCCATCCTTTGAAACTGACCCATGTCAAGAACTTGATCCAAAGCATGTCAAAAACAATTCCAACATTAATCAAAATCAAGAATTTATATCTCCAAGATACTACAATGATCTAATGGGCACGCTCCTTTTATACAAGATGTCGCAAAAGATTATTATAGACATGGAAAATTTACCGACACACTTGATCCTGATTACTAACATCATTTCATCCTGAATCACCTTCTCAACTTATCATCACCTTTCATCTCTTAATTAAATAAATCATTATTTATCTGATTAAGTCATTCTTCCCTATTGATTAAATTAATTAATTTAATTTAATTAACCCTACATCTCTATTTAATTAAATAATTCATTTTATTTGATTAAATCCCTAAGGTCTTGTTATTAAATTAAATAAATGAAACTTTGTTTAATTTAAATCATCTCTCTATAATTAAATAAAGAAAATCCTTTATTTAATTAAATCTAATCATTTTCCTCTCATTTTGATTTATTTCAATCCAAAAATTTAAATCAAATGGTCACATCACTTAATCTCTCATTAAATTAATTAAGTCTTGATTAATTTAATCTCAATCTCTTAAATTCTCTAGATTTTTCCACTTGCACATGAAAATACATTTAATTGATTTATTAAATTGGCATTTTCTCTCAACATGGCATATTTATGGAATATTCCTCCAAGTTTGAAAATCCCTCCAAGTGGATTTGTACTTCCAACAAAGCATTCACTCTCCTCTTACATGTCCTTGTGCATTGAGCCAAGTGGCATTTAACTCATTTTCTTTCCCTCTTCAACAAGTCATTTCACAAATTTGAAAATCCACCTAATAACATTTATTAGCTCATTCATCAAAATGTGCACAACCTTCCGCCATTCACATCTTGACAAGTGGCACTTGGCCATTGGATGTAGAATGATCCCACATTCATCCATTTTGCCTCTTTTTCTCTCAAGTTCATCTATAAATAAGAGGCTTTCCTTCTCATTACTCATCCATAATTTGAAAGAAAAGTCATTATCCTCACATTTAGATAAATTCCATCCATTTTCTTGAGCATTTGCCATCAACATAGCTAGGTTGTTGTAGGTTTTATCAAAATATCATCTTGTTCTTCACCATAAAGTGGATCAATCTTCATCAAGCTTACAAAGGAGTTGGGAAAGGGCCAATTTCTACACATAATTGGCACCAATTCCCCCATGGGATTGGGGATTTGCATACTTAATTAGGATTTCTTTCAATGCTTTTAATGTTTTGTTCTTTTTGTTTTTCCTATTTTTGAGTATTGCTAATGAATTTCATGGGGAATCCTTGTTCTTACTTGCATTTCATCTAATTATATGTTTTTTTCTCATGTTTGTGCAGGTATAGGATTGGGGTTCACTTTTTGGCGCTAGAAGGACGGAAAATCTCAAGTCTAATCATGTTTTTTGTAGGTTCTAGGAAACTCAGCCGCTAAATGTCAAGTGGTGATATATTGAACCGCTTAAATTTCCAAACTCCATCGATGGGTGTCATCCCGCCTAGAAATTCAAATTTTAAAATTTGATCGCTAACTCTCCAAACTCCAAACAATGTCGCAGGTAAAAATATAACCGCAATCACAGTCTCTATTTCACTATAGAGCACCACTGTCAAAAATAAGCGATGCTATATATTACACCACTGGATTTTCTAAACTCTATCACATCTGCTAACTGCACCACTGGGTTGAAGTAAAAAGTAAAAATTGGGTTTATTTTGACATGTGTCGTTTTGTTTTTTGAATTTTTGACCTCCTAACCTATTTGTTGTCTCTATATTTTCTAGTTTTAATCAGTTTGCAAGTTGAGGCAAGGAGGAAAACAAAGTTGAAATTTTCATTATGGCATCATTCTCATATTATACCAAGTGTTTTTGAACACTTTAGTGTTTGTTCAACACTCTTAGAGAATTCATAATCTCTCTTAAAAATAAAATTGTTACCCTCATGCTTTTAGGAAACACTAAGTTTCTTTTGGGCTCTAAAAAGAACATTTACAAAAGCTTTCAATTTTGCAACAAAGGGTTAAAATGAAATTTAGGACAAACTCTCTAGATTTGGTTTGAGGATAACAATTGAATAAGGAAAATTCCATATTTCATTTTAGTGCACTAAAAAGAATCAAATCATTGCTTTGTGGACTTAAAATGAACAAGTGCTTCTTTGTTTTGTAATTACTTACCCAAAGTAATATCACTAAAAATGCATATGCACTTCTCTCATGCTTTATAGCGATCTTGAGAATCAAAATTCTTTGTGGTGATCTTAAATTGTGTAAGTGATTGCCTTCACATTTCATTTGGGATTAAAAATTGAACCAATCTTGTGAGTGTGAGTGTGGCATATTGTGAGTGTTCTCCCTTTTCTTTTTAACGAAGTTTGATCGAACTACGGAATATGCTTGCTAAATTTTGTTTATCTTAGAGGGCTTGCCTATTGGAAAAAATTAATCACCCCAGGGAACGACCCAACTGGGAACACACTAAATCCAAGCGAATTCCAACCAGTATATAAATGTGGATTCTCGAGGAAAGTTCAAGAATCACGAGAATTATTCCAATAAGAAGGGAAGCAATGGTCTCTCACCGCATGGATAGTCCCCCACAAACAAAATGCCTGCATTAAAACCCTTGTATAGCAAAGGCCAAAATCCTTAACTATTTGTTGGTGCAAAAGGTCATGTCCTTTGAAACCTCCCCACATTACATGTGGTTTTTTTGTAGAGATGAAAAGTATGCCATGGGAGTTTCATGGGTATTGATGCTTGGTTGACCTAAGAAGTGTGTGTCGTGGAGGGGAGCTAGTGTGGTCAAGAATCTAATCATCTGCACTGAATATGTGCAACTGGATTTATCCAAGTGGGAACCCAAAAAATATTGTCTCTTCATCCTAGGGTTGTGCATGTTCTTGGAATCAAAACACTTTTCTTGGATCTAAAACATTGGAAAACAAACATTCACAAAGATCTTCAAAATTTCAAACCCTTTGGAGGAAGCGAATACCTTTGATGAATTCAAGTGCTCTTGCTTGCCCTAGGGATTTTATCCTTAGAGGCTTCTAAGTATTTGGACTTAATCACAATTTTCTCTCTCTAAAGTCGACCTAGGAAACTATGCTTTTGAAACCTTCATTTTCACATAATGGACCTTGTGGAATGAAAAGGAATTGAGACATGGACATTTTTTTTGAAATTTTAATCAAGAAATTGTTTGTGGTAAAAAGGACTCATTAAGCAAAGATAAAGAAAATTGGACCTGACACATGTGTTCTCTCAAATTATTTCTTGCAAAATAAAAATCCGCAAGCCCAAATTCAAAAATCTTAGTCCAAAGGACCATGAAGAACGTCTTTCAAGGCTTCGCGAGGTAAGAGAAAGGTTGGTTTACAACTGATACAAGAAAGCTTAAAGAAAAAACCCTAACTTGTATGATTTTTATTATCAACAAAACCCTAATCTCTTTCAAAGGTTTTCTTTTCTCACATAGGAAGTATGGCATGCTCTTCAAAACCGAGGTCTTGTAAGAAGGAGTTTTATGTAGGTCAAGTTTAGGATCAAAATCATCATTCTCACCCATCTCTCAACCATCAAAGTCAAAAATAATCTCACCAACAAACTCTTGGGAACTTTGAAAACATCATTTATGCTAAACTTCTAAGAAAAATCAAAATCATCTTCTTTGGTTAGATATGTGTAGATGAATCCTTCTCCACATACTTTGACCAAATTATCAATACTTGTGAATGAATTTACCTCTAGATAAAATCCAACATCTTGGGGGACTAGGAGTTCATTATCTTGTTTGACTTAACACATTTAGTCAAATTATCCTCTTGTGTATGAGTTTACTCTAGGATAACACAACTTCCTAGAGTTTACAAGTTCATTATCCAAAATCACTTTGTTTGACTTAACACACTTAGTCAAATTATCCTCAATCAAAATAAAATCAAAACAAGCCCTAAAGTTTAGCATCTCCCTCAAGGTTCTTCAAGATTTTTCATCATCCGTATCATCCATCTTTTGTCTTCATCATCACTTTTGATCCTTAATTTATCCTATTTCTTCCCTTTTTGTACATAAATTGATCTCTATTTTATGGTGCAAACAAGGTCTCAACATAAGAAGAATATGGAAATCACCAAGGAAACATCAACTTCAAGTGATCTAAGTCAAATTGCTCCTAAAATGAATCTCGTTGGATCAAGCAATACCCCAAGAAATTTCCCTCTATCATCGCAAGATCCTCAGGAACATGGTCATGTAGAGGACATCACCGACAATGTAATGACACAAGAAGAAATCCTAGAGATGGTATGAAACCCCAAAAATCATCAAATTTTTAATGCTATGATGAGGCTATATCCCTCCCAATACATGTTTGAGTTAGCAAAAGAAGGAGCTAAACTCCCCTCCGACTATGACCTAAGCACTATTGTGGAAAGACCTCTTGGGATCATGCCCTCAACCTCATCCACGCTTTCGCTTCAAAGCATCACTCAATAAATCCCACAAATCATAACATCCATTATTTCAACCCCTTTGATTGTTAACAAGGGAAGCACAATTCTTCAAGAACTCCGAAAACATCCCCTTGTGAACAATCGGGGGTTAAAAGAAAATACCACACCGGATCAATCCATCCTAGTAAATCCATTACACCTATATGTCCCTCTCACATTCCATGATTCTGCCAATCCAACCTATTTTCATGCAACACCAATTTATCCTCTAGACATGCAAACCTATCTCCCTACCTCACAAGGAGAAGGTGACTTGTTTGGAGCAGGGGGAATCTTTAATCCCTCATCATCACTTCAAGGGATTGTACTGCCTATCTTTCTAATATTTCCACCCCTACCACTTACATCCACATCACCTCTTTGGTTAGGAATTCCTCCTCTACCCACCATCAATCAATCAAATCAAAAAATCATATCTAATCCTCCTGCCCTGCCATCGATATTGCAACAACATATGGCAACCATCCAAGCAACCCCAATATTCAACATATCCCAAGTCTCTCAAAGCATGGTTTCCTAGGGACTGAGCATCTCAATCACACCATCCATAACCCAAACCCCGATTATCAACACGACCATTCCACTCATCACAATGGTTAACACTATTCCCAATCCACCACCACCACTACCAAAGCACAACATGGCCAATTCATTCACCATCATGTTGCGGGCTGCTCAACAAGCCACACAACTAGTTGCTCAGCAAGTGCAAGCACAATCAACAACACAACAAGCACAACAGGCACAGCAGGCTGCACAAGCCCAAGCCTTACTATAGTAACAACAAGCCACTCAAGCCACGCAAGTAGCTCAGGTTGCAAAAGTGTACAAGCCACACAAGCTGCACAAGCAGCCCAAGCCGCACAAGCCGCTCAAATTGCACAAGGAGTCCAACAAGTGCATGCTCAAGCCCAAGCCCAATTTTGAGCTCAGCAAGTGCAAGCACAAGCACAATGCCAAGAACAATTGTAAGTAGCCCAGAAAGAGGCATATCAGCAAGCCTTGCAATATTATCAAGTACAATAGCAAGAGGCCCAACAACAAGCCCTATTGGCACAGAAAAAATTTGACCAACAACAAGCGTTGTTGGTTCAGCAACAAATGCAAGCATTACTCACATAGCAAAGCTTGCAAAAAACTCCCACCAACATCTTACCCATCAATCCAACACCTCAAAACATGTTCACCCCACCTCTTGATCCATAAGGTGATGTGACAACCCAAATCAAACTGCTCTCACAGCAAGTGCTTGATCTTCATTCAGGAAAAACAATAAGGACACCCAGTAATTTGTGTCCCCATCCATTCGACAGGAGCTTGGAAATGGTACCATTCCTAAAGGGATTAGAAATCCCCAAATTTGACAAATATTGCAGGATAGGAAACCCTAAAGATCACATCAGGGAGTTCTAGGTACATTAGATGGAGGTTGCATACGATGACACATACCTAATGTGACTGTTTGCTCAAAGCTTGGTTGCTGCTACTATGGAGTGGTTCTCTCGTCTACCTACTGGCATCAAAAAATTCCAAGAAATCAAAGATGCATTCCTCCAAAATTATGCATTCAACATTTGCATGGATGTTAGTTTGGAAGAACTTTCGGTGCTCAAGTAGGGAAGGCAGGAATCATTCGCCGCATTTCTCCAATGATGGTGATCCAAGGCCAATCGAAGCAAGTGGGCCATGCCAGAGGAACAACAAGTTTTTACCATTATTACCAATCAGGACAAGACTTTGGCATTCTATCTAAAGATGCAATGCATCACCACGTACAACCAATTGATCCCCAAGGAACTCAATATTGAATAGGCTCTTTTTGAACAAGGGGGAATGCCTACCTATCATGAACATCAAGATAATCGCCCATCCACCAGCTACAATAATAAACCTTGCACATGGGCCAAGAATAGGAATGTCACCAACAATGGAGTGGTCGATGCTAAGATTTTCATCAGTGCTCCCAAGAAAAATAATCAAACGCATCATCATCAACTACAAAACAATAATCGTAATAACATGCAAGAAAATGCGGTAAACTGGAAACCACCCCATAACCAAATCAATAATCTCAATAATCAAGGAGGACCACCTCCTTGAAACAAGTATCCCCCCAAGCAGAAATTCACATCCCTTGGGGAGACAATTGAATCCATCATGAAAAAGTTGGTTAATGAAAACCTCATCAAGGTCCCCACTGATGATAATTACAATGAACCTCAGGTGAAGCCACCTTGGTACAACAAAAATTTCTTTTGTGATTATCACAAGCTCAAGGGACATACGACCGCCAACAGCATGAAATTGAAAAACATCATCCAGGATCTAAGCGATGATAAAATCATAAATGTGGAGCAACCGGCTAGTAACCAAGACCTAAAAATATACACATATCTCATGCTCGATCACAACCAGGGAAACAAAAAAGGGAAGCAAAAGTATGGAAATGTAAATCATGTGTATGACGAAGTCATTGCCTCCCTGGACAAAATGGTCACTTTTGTTAGCATCAAGGGATCCAACATTGATTTTGGAGTCACCACATGCGGCGGAAAGGTCACTATTGTCGGGGCACCACAACCAACTAAGACCCCCACCATAAATCAGAGATTTTTCCCTAATGGTTACAATGTTCTTGACCAGTTAAAAAGAACCCCTGCTCATATCTCCATCATGGAGTTACTAAATATTTCGACTGCCCACAGAAAAATCCTTGAGCAAGCATTAGCTTCATCTACCATCCCTCCCAACCTTGATACTGATAAATTTCAAGCTATGGTTAGTAACATTACCACTCCCAACCTCCTCACATTTTCCAAGCATGAATTCCCCACCCAACCATCTCATAACCATGCACTCCACCTCAAAGTCCTGGTTCATAAAAATAGAGTCAAAAGGGTCTTGGTGGATGGAGGTGCAGGCCTCAATATTTGTTCACTCAAGCTTATCAAGATTCTAGGAATCTCTAAAGATTCTATTCAAAAGGGTAAAGGTATCACAACTAGAGCTTACGATGATTAAGAAAGAGTGTCCTAGGGAACTATTCAACTCCCTATTCAAGTAGGGCCAGTTGTTATGGAAACTACATGTCAGGTGCTTGACCTTGACCTGCCATATAAAATCCTTTTGGGATGCTCGTGGATCAATGGGATGCAAGCAGTTGCATCAAGCTTCCACCAATGTGTCAAGTTTTCATATCAAAACCTAAAGGTCACAATCTATGGTGATCTTGAACCCTTTGCCTATTGCAAAAATCTAGAGGCCAAGTATTATAAAGTTCCCCAAGTTCTAAAGAATGGTGAAGGCCCCTCCACTCCATACATCGACCCATCCAATATCGCCTCCACTTCTGGGACAAAGACACCTGCCATCCCCAAAATATCTGATATCAAGCTCATAATCCAAGACAATGGGTGTGGGGAATACAGAATGAAGAAAGGAGCCTTTTTAGTTGGGGAGTTACCTCAATCCCCTAGATCCCATGGATAGCTACAACCCACCAATACAACATATCAAATGTTCAGAGCGGATCCCTCCTGATTCAGGTGTTGGGGAGATCTAGGCAAAGAAGTGGTGGACGAGAGAGATGTATCCAATCTCCTCTATCAAGAAGAAAGGCCCATGCCAAGTCTTCCCATGGATGAAAGAAGCAAAGGATTGCAAATGATGTTGGGCATGGGTTACAATAAGAATACAAGTCTTGGAAAACAACACACTAATTGGAACCCATCATTTTTGAAAGGTGAATAAAAAATATTGGCCTTGATTGTACGCCACCGAGTGTAACCATACGTGGCAGGATTCCCCCAGTTAAAGCAGTCATAACTCCCCCTCGTTCAATGGCAGCCACCCTTCAACTACTGGTATCTACGGGTCTACCCTTAGATAACTTCACCTTTGATGTAACCGAGGTCTGTAGTAGTAGCGATGATGAAGATACCATAACCAGCTTACCCATGATTTTTGAAGACTCCTCCCTACTCATGATTATTACCTTATCCTTTGAGTCAAACCACCAAACTCACGAAATAAACTTAGTATACCCCCAACTCATCGATTATGACCAACAAGGACCACCGATTCTAGACACATTCAAAAATGATGAGGCACTCTCGGAATTCATGGGACTAAGGGATACAGTACCATGTGGATATCATAAGGCTAGATTTAACATCACATTGGACACTCAGGCCTATTATGGGGAAACGATTGAATTCTTCAATCACAAAAGTCAAAAATTGAGAATAATCTCAAGGACCCTGAGTGAAAACCACACTGTGGAACTCTCTGATCCTAAAATAGTAAAAATAAAGGATGCATCCAATGTTGAAAACCTCTCTAAGGCACTGAAGGATGAAGGATTCAATCTTCCTCTCACTGTACTCCATCAAGAAAAATTGGTAGTCTTAGCAGAACAATGCAATCCTATCAACTTGGGAACAAAGGAGCTACCACACATCACCTTCTATGTTGAATCACTTCTCACGGAAGAACATGAACTCTTAGTTACATTCCTAAAAGAAAGAAAGGTAAATTTTTCATAGACTTATATTGACATGCCTGGGCTTGAGCCAGACGTTGTGGTTCATCATTTGGCAATATATCATGAGGCAAAACCTGTCAAAAAAAAACTCAGAAAGATGCATCCCTAAATAGCCTTGCTAGTCAAAGTGGAATTGAAAAAACTCTTGGATGCAGGGTTCATTCACCCCATCAACTATCTAGAATGGGTTTCCAACTTGGTACCTATTTCAAAACCCATTGGGGGCATCCGTATCTGCATGAATTTTAGAGACTTAAAAAAAGTGTGTCCTAAGGATGACTTTCCAATACCCAACATCAACATGATAGTGGATATGACAATCGAACATGAGATTCTATCACTAATGGATAGGTTTTCTGGATATAATCAGATCATGATAGCAAAGGAGGATCAACACAAGACAGCATTCACATGTTCATGGGGGACCTACTATTGGAACATGATGCCATTCAAACCAAAGATCCATGACACTAATATTTCATGACATGATTCATAAGATAGTGGAAGACTACGTAGATGACATATTGGCTAAATCGAGAAAGAGACGGGACCACATATCAACCTTGAGCTCCATTTTTGATAGGTTGGAAAAGTATAAGGTCCACCTCAACCCAAATAAATGCGTCTTTGGGGTAAAATCAGGCAAGCTCCTAGGATATATCATTTCAGTGAGAGGAACCGAGGTGGATCCCACCAAATTCAAGGTGATTCTCGAAATGGAAGCACCCAGAACACTAAAGAAGCTAAGAGGTCTACAAGGTAGGCTCCAGTCCATCTGCAGATTCATAGTGCAGCTGGCTAATAAAAAAATCCCATACTCTCATCTATTTCACAAGAGGGTAGCATACAAATGGGATGACAAATCCGACCAGGAATTTGACAAAATCAAAGAATACTTACACCACCATTGTTGATGCAACCAATCCTAGGCTCACCAAATCAAGCTAATCACAAAGATAGATCCTCTCAAGTACCTACTTTCTAAAGCCACTCTTACAGGATAGATAGCCAAGTGGGTGATGATATTGGCAGAACACGACATTGAATATGTGGAGCACAAGGCCATCAAGGGACAAGAAATTGCAGATCAACTAGCAAAGGCACCTATATATGCAGAAAACCCACTTATCTCAGAATTTCCTGATGAATCAATTTTCAGCCTAAGTGTAGAAGACCACTAGAAGATATATTTTGATGGATCTTACTCGCAACATGGGTCAAGAGCAAGAATTTTCTTCATAACTCCCCAAGGAGACTACATACCAAAATCATACAAGTTGTCATTCCCATGCACGAATAACATAGCAGTATATGAGGCTCTTGTCATAGGCTTAAGGATTGCAATACAATGGCAGATTGTGGCTCTAAAGGTATATGGGGACTCTCAGCTCATAATTAATCAAGTAAAAAATGAATATTAGACAAAGGATGATAAGCTAACTCCATACAAGAATTTGGTCGAGAGCCTCAAAGATTCATTCATTGATATTACATTTGAATAGCTACCTAGAGCAACAAATGCAATGGCTAGAATTGGGTCACTCTTGGAAATCTTGCACAATATCCCAAAGAAAGAGTTCCTTGTAGAGTAGCTTCTCATACCAACATTTGAGGTAACAGAGTCTCAATTCAAGTGTGAACGCGTTGGTCCCAATGATCCGTGGTATCATGAAATTTACACATACTTAAGAATAGGAGTCTTTCCCACTGATATAACCTCAAACCTTAAATGAGCCTTCATCAAGAATTCAACCCGCTTTGTCATCCTAGGAGAAACCCTTTATCGTAGGAGCATTGAAGGAACCCTGATGTGTTGCCTAAATACTGAAGAAGCCCTGTTTGCTTTAACTGAGGTACACAATGGCATTTGTGGATCACACTCAAGTGGTATGACTTTGGCTAAGAATTTGTTGAGAACCGGATACTACTGGCCCATAATGGAGAGGGATGCACATGAATTCATCAGAAGATGTTTGCAATGTCAGCAGCATGGGGACCTCATCCATGCACTAGCTTAGGAGCTTCATCCCATTGTTACACTTTGGCCCTTTTCATAGTGGGGGCTCGATCTCATCAAAAAAATCACCCCCACCTCATCCAATGGCCATAAATTCATCATCACCGCCACAAAATACTTTACAAAGTGGGTCAAAGCCATTACCATGACCTACATAACTGGAAATCATATATCTAAGTTCATCTGAAACTACCTCATTTGTCAGTACGGTGTCCCTTGAGCCATTATCTTAGACAATGGGACACCTTTCAAAAATCAAGATGTTCATTACTTATGCAAAAAATTCAATATCCAACATCGCTTTTCCACTTCGTACTACCCCCAAGGCAATGGCCAAGCAGAAGCCACCAACAAAACCATCTTGAAAATCCTTAAGAAAATAGTCAATGGAATTGGTCGTGACTGGCATCTGCAGCTAAATCTCACTTTATGGGCCTATCACACTAGCATTCACACACCAATAGGTGCCACCCTATTCTC
The DNA here is from genome assembly GCA_007115665.2 of Sequoiadendron giganteum. Classification (NCBI taxonomy): domain Eukaryota; kingdom Viridiplantae; phylum Streptophyta; class Pinopsida; order Cupressales; family Cupressaceae; genus Sequoiadendron; species Sequoiadendron giganteum. Next base: position 230,503,874 of record CM021105.1, on the reverse strand, counting down.
CCTAGTCTACAGATCAGAAGCCATCCTCTCCATTGAGATCGAGCTCCAATCCCTCAGAATATCATTGCAAAATCTCATCACAGATGAGGAATACAGAGTTTCATGATTGAATGAGCTAGAGTTATTGGATGAACGACATATGGATGCCCTAAACCATCTACAGGTGTATCAAAATTGACTTAAGTAGAGTTGTAACAAGAAGATTAGGAGGCGAACCTCCCAAGTCGGTGAACTTGTGCTAAAGGAGAACCAAAAGAACGTGCCTAACCCAGAAAGCAAAGGTAAATTTGAGCCCAATTGGTTGGGACCTTTCATCATCATAGTGAGCTACAATTTAGGGGCATATCATCTGTCAAGACCGAAAGGCAAGCCTCCGCAGTAGCCCGTGAACAGCTCCCATCAAAAAAAATTATGCCTAAAAATATTTCAAGGTATAGAACCAAAAAATACAAAAAAAAATCAGAAAATGTCCTAAAAAAATGGTCATCCTGATGAAAACCTAGTAAATAGGCATCTTGGTGACAACAAAAAAAAAATTAAAAAACGATTGTAAAGAAAAAAATCGTCCTTTAGTGAAAACCACTTTGGTGGCACTTTTTACTAGTACCTTGGTGAAAACTTGGCAAGCAGGCGCCAAGCGTAAATAAAGCACTCTACATCCACTAGGATCTTTGCGGCTTAATTTTCACACTCTCTTATCCATTACATCTTATCCATTCATCCACCATTAATCTTTCATCCATCCGTTCGTTTGCATCCATAGCTTGATTTTTTTTTCGTATCATGTTCCACTCTAGTACTACTTGGCATATTTCTAAGGCCAGTTTGTCCTACCTGCATTGAAGTAGTCTATCACATCATGCTAGGGGCATGTCCTTGTACCTGCATTGGATTGGATTCATGTATATTATTATGATCTTCCTTAAAATCCATCAAAAATCCAAAAAACATTTAGAAAACATCAAAAATTCAAAAACATTCAAAAAATCCAAGAACATTTTGAAAATCAAAAAAATCAAAAACAGATTCATCCAACCAAACTACGTCATCTCTGAGCTTGAACTTAGGCAAGGTTGATCTTTGATCATCCCCCGAGACACCCTAGGTCAATCATTTAGGCGTCTGTCACAATAAACTGGCAATTCATCATTTGTTTATAGCTTCATCTTGTAAATTGGTCAAGTCGTCAGTCGAACTATGTGGTCTCTGCATATATAACGTAGGCAAGGCTAATCTATTGATCAGCACCTGAGACCAGTAGGGTAGGTCTTTAAGTTAGTCTCTTGGTCAAATCTCAAAAATACCAAAATATTGGAAAATGTCAAAGTCTCAAAAACAGCCTCAAAACATTTCAAAACATCAAAAACATCCAAATATTTAAAAAACCCAAAATGGTGCATCTATCCCATCTCGCTCTCACCCATAATAATGATCACTCATAATAAATCAATTGTCATCTTTATCCTTTGGTAATTAAGTCAGAAGCAAGTCTAGCAGGTTCAAAAGTGAACACCTAATCGTCAAAATCTCAAGTCTAGGTCAGTAAGTCAGCAAGTTGGTCAACTCGAAGTATCAATAGCTTATCATCCAATCAATCACATCATCGCCTAATCACAACATGTCCTAGTATGCATGCTTCCTATGATGGACATCAACATCAGGCATCACCATAGTTTAGTCTTGGCTAGCGGTATGAAAAACATTAGCTTGTTTTTTTACTTTATCTTTTCTTTGGATTTATCTTATTTCACTCACTCCAATGACCTCTCAATGATATCTAAATAGAAATATTTAGAGAGAAAGGAATGGGGAAAAAATCATTATCTTTTTATCTATTGTGCTTATTGGATGTTCTTGTAAAATAACTTTGTCATATGTGCTTTGTTTGGTTTGTAGGGACAATTTTCTAGATGTCTTGTTGACCATATAGGAAGGCTTTCTTTTCTATGTTTTGGTCTAAGATGTTTAGAATATTTGAACTACATTCTGAATGAGTTTTTGTATGTCAAGTGTGAATAGGAATACTCCTATCTGATTGTTGAGTTAAAGTACGTCACACTAGGTACAACACCATCCTAGTTCTTTATACCTTGATGCATCGCACCTATGTATAAAGTAATTGGCCCTTTTAAAATCCCAACTCCTAGTTAGAAAATCATTATCATTGGCACTAATAATAATGGCTCGTTAGATCTCCTTTCTTCTATCTTCTTTCCATACTAACATAGTACCATGACAATTAATCAGATCATTGCTAATGCAACCATCCTGAATCCATAAATCATCATCATAACGCACAATACATATCATTTATATCATCTCATTACATTTCATATATCATCATCTTAAGTTATGAAGAATAATATAAATTTTTTATTCTAAGCATCTTAAGAAATCATTGCATTCATGTTATTACATTCATAATAAAACCATCACATATCATTGATCATCATAATTATTTCGCATAAGGAAAAGAAACAAAAGTATCATCATCGCTCATAATACATTGCATGAACCATTAGGGGCATAATATAAATCATTTGCATATCATAATTGCATCCATACAATCATCACCATAAAACACATAGAAAAATACATCCATAATCACTACATCACATCATACATCACATAGCATAACATAAAATAGATGCATCTCATAACATATCACCGCATATATGAAATTAAAATGCATCCATATGGTGGGCATAAATAAAATATGATATCTCATAAATAGAACCATCTCGTATATATCTTCAAAATGTACAACTGTCATGGTACAAAATTAGATCAAGTGTGTATACATCAAAATACATGATACAACAGGGGCAATAACAACTGAAGCCCATGAGTCAAAAATGAATAACTACCTATGATCAAAACTAGCCCTATTGGCTGCTTCCCTCTCTTGCCTGCCTCTCACCATGATCCTCGGGAGGCCTCATCCCTATCTACTGAGAGAAATCTGGCATCCAGCCTACTAGTGGCACTACATGTCTAAAATGAACCCTATAGTACTTTTCCTCTCTCGCAACCTCCCTATATACATGAATGGAAACTGTTCGGCCTTGGGATGATGACATAATGCTCTCTAACTGTCTCCACCAACCAATCTCTTGATCCCTCTCAGAGCGGGCCTGGTCTCTCTTGGAAGTAACTGCTATAACCTATTGTCGAGCCTGATCTCTCTCTATAGTCAAAACCTGAATCTGACCTTGAAGCTGCTAAATCAGGGCATCCCTATGATTCGAATGCATTGGTGGCTACTGTTGTGGGACCTCTCCCTCTCCATCTTTAGGTTTATCTCGAGGAGGGGTCTGATGGGCCTCTACTCATGGTGGTGTTGGTTCCCGTGGTGGTGTATATACCTGAGGCAGTGTGCGTTGTGTCTGGTCTCGGGGTGGTGGTTGATGTGGAGGTGGCCCACCTCCTCCCCTATCCCCATCCTTGTCACTATCACCCATGTCTACCTATCCTTTCCCCCTACCAGTTGATCTGCCTCTCGGTCTCCATCGTGGGAGTACCACACTTGGAACTGTCAATCTCAGTGGAGGCCTGAACCAATCTCGGTATGCCTATGTAACCCCTGCATTTGTAGGCCCCTGATCATATGGCCACGTCCTGGCCACTAACTATCTAAATGATTTCATAGACTCATCTGCTAGTATGGGTCGACCCCATGCAGTCTCCCTCGTAGTACAAGTGAAGATCGCCATGTATTGGTCATCAGCCCTATCCTCAGTATCGTTGAACTATCGGGATACTCTGTCTGAGAGGTACCTCTCAATCATCATGTACTCCCCTCCCTAAATCTATTTGTCTTGTCGAGCAAAGAATAGTTGATCAGCATCATCATACCATGGGCCTATGCCCAACCAAGGCCTCCAAATGAATATTGTCATCTCATCGATGACCCGTCGCCAGTGGGCAATGTCGCTTGTCCCTGTGTGAGTGAAGGTGATATGGGCTTCGCCATACCACCAAACAATTGGATCATCTATATCCAAAACAATCGATGTGACCTACGCATGGAGCACTGGAATCTGCTCCCATGCCTAGATGTGAAGTAATATGACCCTGGCCCCGAGGGCCCTACTATCAAGAAAGAAAAACTCATGAAGGTCCCTGTATAATGAGGCCAACATCACTCGACCCCATGCAAAGCACTCTCCTCAGATGGCCATCTACTCCCATGCTAGTCCCCATCCTAGATTAAAGTATCGGCCTCGTCGATCTTGTGCCACAAGACCTGATATAATCATAGCCATAATAAGTCTGTATGTGGGAACTACGCCTTGGTATCTCTCCAAATCAATTTGCCCCTCAGAAAAAATGATCTGGTCTAATCTCATTATTGTAAATCATGCATCCCTCCTGGCATCTACATCATAGATCACTCTCTCATCGTGGATAGGTAATCGTAGGATGCGCCAGACATCTTCAAGTGTGACGGTGGCCTCACCAATGGGAAGGTGGAAGGAGGATGTCTCATTATGTCATTGCTCCGCTAGGGTTGTCATCATCCCCAAATGGGTCTGAACAGGATGAACATATGCAACAAACCAAAGACCAAGGTCACCAAGCTACTCATGAAGAAACTGATGCATACCTTCCAATCTCTGCAATACTAGGCATCTATGCTCCCTCGAATGTAGTATCTCGAGGTCCTCCTGCACGAGAAAGGTCACTGTGTCAAATTTCAATAAAATTAGACTTTTGAACTGAGTTTTCATGGCCAAATAGAAATTGTGGCCCTATTTGCAATTGTGGTGCAGTTTTTAAACTCCAAACTATGTCGCGGCGGTGCAATTTGATAGTGCCCTGTGACCCTAAATTCTAAGCAGGCCCACCATGAAGCTATTTGCACATGCAGTTGTCTTTGCCCTGAAACCCTAATTCTTAAACTCGGTCCTGGTAGTCCTCTTTGCATATGCGGTGCACTTAGAGGTCACGCGGCATCGATTTGACACTTGCAGCAGTGCTATATAGCGCTGCTTGAACCTAACCTAGTTTTGACCCTAATTAATGCACATAAAACAATGAAATTAAAGTTGAGAAATGGGTACGTACCACAAGTCCTATGTCAGTTGGTCGTTGGTGCACTCATACTCTCTCTGACACATGTCGAGGAAGCTATCGTTGTGCCATCTCGATCAAGACTCAGAGCTCACAGTGAAATAATCTTCAAAGGCTAAGTGTGAAGGTGATTTGAAAATGAACCCTTAAGGTTTATTTTTAAGCCTAAAAATTAGAGTTTTTTTACCTTTTTCAGCCAGCGAGCTAGGGTTTTGGTCACCCGATCCCATTTTTTCCCAATCGAGGGCCCTTTTGCATCTTTTTTTTGGCGTCTTAACATCCCGGATACTTTTTGGACCTGTTGAGCACCCTGTCCTCTTTTTTCGCGAGATCACCCAAAAATCCAAATTTTTGTTCGATCTCTCGAGAGAGCAATATACTAGCATAATTCTTCTCACTGGGGCAACAATGGGGCATCTAAAAAATTGAGAAATTTTTTGAACTTTCATCACAACATTTTATTCTTTGAATCAACGCAACAATTGCATTTCTTCAAAGAGGGGCAAAATGTAGACATGAAAAATTTATCGACACACTTGATCCTGATTACTAACATCGTTCATCCTGAATCACCTTCTCAGCTTATCATCACCTTTCATCTCTTAATTAAATTAATCATTATTTATTTGATTAATTCATTCTTCCCTATTGATTAAATTAATCGATTTAATTTAATTAACCCTACATCTCTATTTAATTAAATAATTCATTTTATTTGATTAAATCCCTAAGGTCTTGTTATTAAATTAAATAAATGAAACTTTGTTTAATTTAAATCATCTCTCTATAATTAAATAAAGAAAATCCTTTATTTAATTAAATCTAATCATTTTCCTCTCATTTTGATTTATTTCAATCCAAAAATTTAAATCAAATGGTCACATCACTTAATCTCTCATTAAATTAATTAAGTCTTGATTAATTTAATCCCAATCTCTTAAATTCTCTAGATTTTTCCACTTGCACATGAAAATACATTTAATTGATTTATTAAATTGGCATTTTCTCTCAACATGGCATATTTATGGAATATTCCTCCAAGTTTAAAAATCCCTCCAAGTGGATTTATTCATCAAACAAAGCATTCACTCTCCTCTTACATGTCCTTGTGCATTGATCCAAGTGGAATTTAACTCATTTTCTTTCCCTCTTCAACAAGTCATTTCACAAATTTGAAAATCCACCTAATAATATTTATTCACTCATTCATCAAAATGTGCACAACCTTCCTCCATTCACATCTTGACAAGTGGAACTTGGCCATTGGATGTAGAATGATCCCACATTCATCCATTTTTCCTCTTTTTCTCTCAAGTTCATCTAAAAATAAGAGGCTTTCCTTCTCATTACTCATCCATAATTTGAAAGCAAAGTCATTATCTTCACATTTAGAGCAATTTCATCCATTTTCTTGAGTATTTTCCATCAACATAGCTAGGTTGTTGTAGGTTTTATCAAAAGATCATCTTGTTATTCACCATCAAGTGGATCAATCTTCATCAAGCTTACAAAGGAGTTTGGAAAGGGCCAATTTCTACACATAATTGGCACCAATTCCCCCATAGGATTGAGGATTTGCATACTTAATTAGGATTACTTTTGCTTTTCATGTTTTGTTCTTGTTTTTTTCCTATTTTTAAGTATTGCTAATAAATTTCATGGGGAATCCTTGTTCTTACTTTCATTTGATCTAATTATATGTTTGTTTTTCATGTTTGTGTAGGTATATGATTTGGGTTCACAATGATCATATCCATATAGCACATACTCCTCCATCTACCCATGATATGCTTTCTTGGGATGGACATGTAGATGATCTTCATTCAAAACAAGAGTCTCATACTCTTGATATCATTACCAAGGAACAAGAGTCTCCTACTCTTAACATTTATAAACAGGATCAAGATATAGAAAAATCTAGAGACATATCAGAAATGGGTCATGAAGAAGGCTTCTACAGAAGTTGTGAATCGGAAACATCATGTGAAGGCATATCCAAAATAAATCATGAGGGAGATTTTTACATGGATAGTGAATCATCAACACCTCTGGGAGAAGCATTAAAATCTGATACTTCACAAGATCAAGCCAAAGATATCAATCAGGAAGTTATCCCACTTATGGAGGGTCATATCACTTATAAACTTGGATCACTCAACTTTTTAAGGGAAAATTATCTTATCAATGAATAAGCTATCAACTTTGAAGATCCACGACAGAGCAAAGAAGGATTAGGACCCTGCTTCCAAGATAAATCATATCCTATTGAAAATAAAATGGTTCAACAGATGAATTATCAAGGCACGGTATTAGGCCTACATGAATAGAGTATCCTAGAACCAGTGCATATTATTGAAAATCCTAAGCATCAATGTCTTGGTTATTCAATATTGGGGGTAACTTCGTCTCAAGAAAACTTCAACCTAGGAAGCACGGAGAATCCTTATGATGAAATCAATGCTAATACTACAACCAACCATGTCATAAATCTTCATCCACCCATCACCCCATCCACGAAGTGGGACCAACATCAAAATAAATCTTTGAATCAAAGCATGAAGAACATCATCAAAGAAAAAGAAGTAGCAAAGCATGCAGGACAAATCAAATACAAGTGGATACCAAAGAATACAAAGAAAAATTATCCCTATCAAACTCCATTAGTCAAAGAAACTATGGGGTAAAACTAAAAAGGGAAAAGTATCCATCAAAAATGTCCATAAAGGAAAAAGAAGGCTTCCCAAATGACATACAAATTATATCAAGCAGTTGGTCCTAATTCCATGCACACTTTCGTATCCACCCATTATTTCTCATCTTCCCAAGTTTGGAGAGTCAAAGGTTCCAAATTGTCAACCAATTCATCTTTTATTCCTAAACACACTCCACCATCCACACCTCCATACATGATATCAAATTCTCACATTGACCATGTATTGGCAGCAACCAAGCTTCATCATAAGGATTCAGAAGGCACTCCATTGTGATATGCACACAGAGATAAAGTTAACCTTAGTATCAGCAAAGTAGAACAGGAATCTCAAAATTTGCATTCAAGTGCACATATCTTGGCAAAGAAACATCTTCAAGTAGGATACTGATGGCACATTATGATAGAATCACCTACATCAACACCACCAAGTGGTTAAGCATGAGCTTAAAATCTTTCAGAAATTTTTTTTTAAAAAATCATGAAAATAGTAAAAATAAAAATCGTCCTCCAGTGAAAACCACTATGGTTGCGCTTTGGGCAAGTACCATGATGAAAACTTGTAAAACAAGTGTCATGTGTAGAATCAAGCATCTGTGTGCACCACTTCAAGAGAAAGCATCTTATCACATCCATAATAAAGCCAGTATTCCATCCATCTTATCCATAATAAATCCATTCATCCACGAACCATTTATCCTATCCATTTTCATCCATCTCCATCCATCTTCCAAATTATCTTGATCTTGGAAAAGTTTGGTGCACACTTTACACTTGCTTCTGGTATACATCTTGACATGGGTCATTTTCATTGATCCTATCCTACCCAACGTTATCTGAGCCATGAAGCATTATCCAAATGAGCATCCTTTGTTCGAACACCTTATCTTATCACAAGATAATCTTTTGCATCCTTTGCATGCTTACCATATCCATCCATCCATCAATCAATCCAAGAATCCACCCATGGCCTTTCAAACATTTCTATACACTAGGGTAGATATTTACATCTTGCTTCGGGAATAAATCTCGATCTATATCCTCCAACTTATGTGGTGATTCAAACATTGGAAAACGTGAAATCAAATTGGTCAAAACATTTGTGAGCCAAAATCCAAATCACTAGCCCATGGCATATTTTGACGAGAATATATTCCTTATCAAGCCTTATATTTCATCAAACATCGATCTAGACAATCAATATCAACCGCATCTAACTTGCACTTCAGTGTCACATCAAATCATCAAAACAATTTTGTTCCAAATCAAGCTTAAAAATCTTGATCAATCAAATCCAACCAATCCATCATCATCTCGGGATATCCTTCCCAATCCTCATGTTTCTTAGCACTAAATCCTTGCATTGTTGTATATCCTCAATGATGTTATCATCACAAATCCATCAATCTAATCAATTAACCTTAGCTTGGCTTTCAACAAGATCCCAAACAGAGCACTGATATTGTCACATATATCCATTTCCAAATCATCAAAATCATGATAAAATCCAAAAACATCCAAAACATATCAAAAATCCTAAAACAGGTCAAAAAATTCAAAATAAAGTCAAAATAAATGGTGTCAAACTACATTGTCTCTAAGCTTGAGCATAGGCAAGTTTGATCTTTGATCATCCCCTGAGACACCCTAGGTCATTCCTTTAGAAGGTCATCATAATAAACTAGCAATCTGTTTGTTCATATCTCATCAATAAACCGAACTTGTGTTAGTCAAACTACATGGTATCTATGTATATAACATAGGCAAGGCTAATCTATTGATCAGCTCCTAAGACCCCTAGGATAGGTCTTCAGGTTAGTCTCTTGGTCAAAATCTCAGAAAACCCAAAAAAAATAGAAAATTTGTAAATCAAAACATTTGTAAAACATTGTGAAAATACAAAAAACAACCTCAAAACATTTCAAAAACATCAAAAACATCCAAATATTTGAAAAAATCAATCCATCTCCATTTTTTTCTTTCACCCGGAATAATCTCATTCATAATAAACCATCATCATCTTCATCCTTTGGTAAAACCAATCAGAAGCAAGTCTAGCAGGTTCTAAAGTGAAAACCCAATCGTCAAAGTCTCAAGCCTACATTAGTAAGTAAGCAAGCTAGTCAACTCTGAGTATCAATAGCCTACATCCACTCAATCCCAAATAATCTGATAAGATCATGTCCTAGGATTCATCCTTCCTACAATGGACATCAACATCAAGCATTGTCGTAGTTTAGTCTTGGCTAGCGATATGAAGAACATTAGCTTGTTTGTTTACTTGATCTTTGTCTTTTGATTTATCTTATTGCACTTATTTCGATGACCTCTCAATGATGTCCAAACAAAGGGATTTAGAGAGAAAGGAATGGGTCATTGATCTATATCTTTTGTTTGCTATGCTTGTTGGATATTCTTGTAATATAACTTTGGTGAATACTTGTTTTGTTAGGTATGTATGGAAGGTGTTTTGGACAGCTTTTTGACTATTACACGGTTAGGTTTTACCTCTCTGTGTTTTGGTCTGAGATGTTTGAAATATCTGAAGTACATCCTAGTAAAGTTTTTGTATGTCAAGTGTGAACAAGATTACTCCTATCTGATTGTCAAGTTAAATTCCATCACACTAGGTGCAACGCCATCCTGGTTCTTCATAACTTGATGCATCATACATATGTGTGTTATTAAACATAAGGTAAGTAAGTGTTAGAATCCAAGATCACCTGCATGCAATCACCTGTCACATGCAAAAGACATGCAAAACCAACAAGATGTTTTGTGAACCTCAAAGTGTAAAATGCATTATCAGAATCTCAAATATTACAAAAAGATCAATCCTTATGAAGGAGATCAAGAAACCCTAAAAGGGAAACCCTAAATGAAACCCTAGTGTGCACACTTAATAATTAATCAATTATTAATGTGCCTAAGTTTAGCTTAAGCAACTAGAGGAATAAGTGATTTAATTAATTAACCAATGTGATATAATTAATTAAGCATATAACTTATTACTCTAACACCCCCCCTTAAGATGAACTTAGGAAGAAGCTAAAACACTAGAAGAAGATGCATGCAAGCAAAGATGGGTCCCAGCAACTAGGCCTGATTAGGTACCCATTTACAAATGCAAGAAAAGGTAGAGAAGGAAAACCCAATGGGAAAAACCCCCCTACAATGATATGACATGCTGCAAAGAAGCACTGGAAGAACACTGTAGAGTAACACTGGAACTGCAATCTGGCAAGCAAGGAAAGATACTTTTGTCTACAAGAAACCATATCGGAATCATCATAATGTGACAGTAGACCCGATGCCATGGAACACTCGAACACTCCAAACGGGAACAACTCTGGAATCTATGAAGTAGCAGTCGATTATTGAATGATGTATCACTGAAAACGAATTGCAAAGATGCAAGATGCACTCTCCCAACTGCCAAAATATCCAGGTAATCTCCAAAACACCCATCGGGCCAAATCTGGACTAACAAAAAACTTGGGATAGATACAGAAAAAAGTGCATGCACAGCAACATAAAGCTCCTCAATACCTTTACAACGCCGCAAAGATAGCGAAAATCGGAGATCGTGGCAAAGAGTTGTGAGCTCGGAAGCATAAAATAAACATCCAACTTCAACCAGAAATAAATTCAGTAAAACTACAAAATACTGTAAAATAAACTACACCAAATGAAAGTACTTGGAACCAGCTTTCCGGCGATATCTCGTTTGCCCAATTTCGATACCGTATGCCCAAGTTATGCCAAAAACAAAAAACCTGCTCTTTTAAGGCAAATAAGGGTTAGGGGGACAAACTGCCATATGGCCAATGACATCATGCTGACATCAGCACTTCAATGCAAAAAATTTGACAGCCATCTGGCCGTCGACACAAAAAACCAGCCCCCCTGCAAAAAAATTTCGGCCCTTCGTCTTCCATGTGACCATGGGCGTAGGGCAGGGGGTTGGGCGGAGCCTCTCGTTCTCCATGCGACCGTGCACTACAGACAGGGAGCCCTTAGGGGCTGGCGAGTAACCCCCGGTCGTCCATATGACTGGGCTGTGCGCAAAGGGGCCCGCAGGGGCTGGCCCGACCGACAGAGCTGGGTGGGGGAGCCACTGGCAGCAGTGGCTGCTGGGTGGCCGCCCGATGGTGGAATCCTCTCTGCATTGCGAGCGCTGGTGCGGATCCCAAGAACCACTTTTTAAAAAAAAAATTGATTTTTTTCAAAATTTGTGCCTCGGAACGCGTGTTGGGGAGGCCGTATGGCCTCCCTGGCAAAAAAATTTTGCCTCCCAGATCAAGATCACCAAAATCAACCAAACGATAGGCGTTCCTAGGGTTTTGAGGCGCTGCGAATGCGATGGTGACATCCATTTGAGCCCATAGTGTGCCGAAAAATCAGCTACCCCCAAATCTTACAAAAAAGATGCCTGTGGAAACCCTTGCATTTGAAACTCACTAAGAATCCATATCTTCAGATCACGAACAGGCAGCGGAAGGTCTGGAGCTCTGATACCATGTTAGAATCCAAGATCACCTGCATGCAATCACCTGTCACATGCAAAAGACATGCAAAACCAACAAGATGTTCTATGAACCTCAAAGTGTAAAATGGATTATCAGAATCTCAAATATTACAAAAAGATCAATCTTTATGAAGGAGATCAAGAAACTCTAAAAGGGAAACCCTAAATGAAACCCTAGTGTGCACACTTAATAATTAATCAATTATTAATGTGTCTAAGTTTAGCTTAAGCAACTAGAGGAATAAGTGACTTAATTAATTAACCAATATGATATAATTAATTAAGCATATAACTTATTCCTCTAATAGTAAGCTCTTTTAAAATCCCAATTCCTGACAAGCAAAGCATCATTATCATTAACCATCTATAATAAAGTCTTAATGCTTCATAAACTTGTTGGATCCTCTTTTCATCACTCTTTTCTTCTTAATCTTCTATCTTTACTAACATTTCGATCCAAAATTTGTGTGATATCTCAAAATATACATGAGGCTACCCATGGCCGGTGACTGTCTATACATCATCAAAATTATCTACGTCAAATATCTAATCTTTCTAAAGAATTATCTTTTGTCCTTTGATCAATAGAACCACTCCTCTCCCATTTTATCATGATCTTGATTAGAAAATTAATATTTTCACTCGATCTCTCAAGGGTGCAGTATACCAACGTAATCCTTCTCACTAGGGCAACAGTGGGGCATCAAAAAAAAATTAGAAAAATTTTGAATTTTGATCTCGGCAAGATTATTCTTTGAACCAACACAAAAAGTACATTGCTTCAAAGGGACAAAATGTAGACACTAAAAATATCTTGATTGATATCGAGCACCTGATCCTGATTTACTAACATCATTTCTTCCCGAATCACTTCTTACTAACTAGTTAATTAAATAATCCTTATTTAATTAATTCATCATAATTCCTCTTTTAATTAAATAAATTATCTTATTTGATTAAATCATTATCCTCTTTTAATTAAATAAATCATTTTATTTAATTAACTCTAATATGTCCTCTTTGATTAAATAAATAAATTTTATTTAATCCTAATGTTCTTCTTTTAAATTAAATAGTTCATGTTATTTAATTAAAATATATTTCTTCTTTTGATTAAATAAATCACCCTTATTTGATTAAATCTAACATCATCCCTTTTAATTAAATAAATCAAACTTTATTTAATTAAATCTAATATCTCAAATTCCTCTCATTTTGATTTAAATAAATCTAAGTATTTAAATCAAATGTCACAATCAAACTAATCTCCTCTAAGTTAATTAGCTCCTAACTCTAATCCATAAAATCCTCTAGCTTTTGCAAGTTGCACATGTAAATGAATTTATTTGATTTATTAATTCCTCCTATTTTCATTTAAATATGGCATATTCTTGGAATATTCCACTTATTTGAATTCTCCCTCCTAAAGGACTTTTGTCCTCCAACATGGCATTTATGGCTCTTACATGTCCTTTTTCTTGAGCCAAGTGGCATTTAATTCATCCTTCATCTCCCTCCAATAAACCAAATTTCAAATTTCAAATTTGAATCTAATAGCATCTATCATGCACATTGACCAAAATGTGCTCCACCTCCTTCCATTATCATCTTGACAAGTGGCACAATGCCATTGGGTCAAGTTTAATCCCACATTCTCATTTCTCCATCCTTCTTTCCTATAAATAAAGAGCTTCTCTATTGATTTTGGATCCAAAAGTTTAGGCATTTTATCTCATAGTATAATTGTTCTTAGTATAAGTTCTATATCAATTTCATCATTTTAAGCTAGTTTCTATCATCATTTAGCATCCAATTACACATTTTGAATCAATTATCATCATCCATCTTATCAAGGAATTGGGAAAGGGCTTTTTTTCACATCAAAGAAGCACCAATTCCCCTATGGGATGTTGGTTTGAGCATTAGAATTAGATTTCATTAGCTTTCATTCGATATTTTATGTTTGTTTTCTTATTCTTGTGCTTGGATGAATTTCATAGGGAATGCTTTGGTTTAAATCTGTTTGAGGACTAAATGCTTGCTTGTTTGTCTATGTTTGAATAGGTTGAAGGCCTTGAGCATTCACAAGTATATAACAATTTTTGAAAGGAATAAATCCTATTAGATGTAAATGAGTATTCAAAAAGAAGATAGTCTTAGATGGAGTTATTGAAAAGTACAAGAAAAAATTTGTTGCTAAAGGATATTCCCAAGTTGAGGGAGAAGAATTTGGTGATATATTTTCCTTAGTTGCTAAGCTAGCATCTATCAAGCTCAAATTATTTATAATAGAAGCTTTGTATTTTGAGATAGAACAAATGAATGTAAAGGAAACATTATTGCATTATGACTTGAGAGAAATGGATCTACATGACACAACCTAAGCACTACATGGGAAAAGGTAAAGAAACTTTGGTTTGTATATTTAAAATATATTTTTATGGTCCCAATAATCTCAAAGGATTTGGTAGAAAAAAATTTATTTCTTTTTATTGGGATTGAGTTTTATGAGATCTAAATCATATCATTGTATTTATTATAAACGTGATGGTGAAAAATTCCTTCTTATTAGGTTTTGTGTAGATTATATTTTTATTGTTAATAGTAAGGATGTGATTTATTATTTGAAGTCTCAAATTTCTCCATAATTTGAAATGAAATACTTTTGGTATACTAATTATATCTTGGGTATGGATACCAAAAGAGATAAAGTGAGGAAAAAATTTGGCTCTGCCAAAGTAAGCATTTGAACTCTATAGTGCAACATTTTAGTATGGAAGCTAATAGACCATTGAGTCTTACTATTTCCATTGGAATAATATTTCTTTTGATTAGTTTCATACATCACCCACAAATATGGAGGATGTGGCTCATGTTTCTTTTTCTAGAGTAGTTAAGATTTTGATGTATGTAATGGTCTATACTAGACTAAATATTGTTCAAGTAGTGGGAGTCTTGAGTAACTTTATGATGAATCTTGAATAAGATATTTGGGATGCAACTAAGAGAGTATTTATGTATTATTTGGGTGCCTCAAAGTACTTTTCTTTATCATGTTGATTGTTAGCAAAGGTTTTAATAGGAAATAGAGCAAAGGTATAGAACTGCAAATGGTCACAAATGCAATGTAGAGTACAAGGATGACTAGGCCTCCTAGAATATGTATATTTTATAAGTGAAACGTCCCCAATATCATGTATTTTTATAAGATATAAATATATTGCAATACATATGTAAGATTTACAAGTGATAGATGGATATATATAGGATATTAAGAGAGAATAAGAGAAGATAAAAGAAATATATTAAGACTAGAAGAGACTGTATAAAATTATATGAAAGTACTATATAAAGGATATTCTTGGAGATAAGTTAAATAAATTTTTAGATATTTTCTTATGTATATTTTATTCTAGTTAAGTTTTGTGTCGTAATATTTCAAAAATTTCATAACATATGTGCAAATATTTTTTCTCAACTAATCAAATATTACTAAGAAAGCCTTTGAAATTTTCGTTAAGTTTTAAAAAATTTAAGCCTAAGTCTTAGAATGAATTGAGATGTTTGATAATAATTATTTTCTAAATTTCCTTAGGTTCCAAGAGAGAGTGAACAAATTAAGTTGCTAATTCAACACCAAAATGAGGTAGCTTTGACTATATTATCCTTCTCTCCATTCATGCACCATGATTTTAGGGTTTTTGTGTTGTGTGGAAGAAATATCTTGACATGGTGCAAGACTAGAATTTGGTTCATGAATTTTATTCATATTTCATGAAGTTTTTTGCAAATTTTTGGAAGCAAGAAACACCATGTTGTACATTGAGGAAGAGGCATTGGAGATTGATAAGTTTAAGGCATTTGTTAGCTCTCCACATTGTAGAGATCAAATAGATATAGAGGAAAGTTATAGAGATTCACAAGGATATTGTGGAACATTGAGAGGTTGGACTATTTCAAAGAATTTTCATTACAAAAACTTACTTGTTTCCTTACATATTTTTCCAGGTATACCTTGAAAAATTCCCTATATTATTAAATATTTAGACATTCCTAAAGCATTCAAGAATTTTTGTTAAGTCTAGAGTTTTAGAGTTTGTTCAAAATATCTAATAGTAATGAAATAACTTGACCAATGCTAAGAAGATTTAAATTTATCTCTTAATAATGTCAAATCATTACCCAAAAGGATGTAGGAATTTATACCAAATTTTGTTAAGTCATCCCTAAATCCTAGAATTCTCAGAATCGCCATAGTCTAATGATGTGAATATGACAATGGTAGATCTTCATGATAGTGATAAAGACAAAAATTACAAAACTTGAATAATATTTGATAAGGTGAATGATATAACATGAAAGGAATCTTATAAGGCTTTTGCAAGCTATACATGATGGTTATATGAACTACAAATAGTAAGAAATAAATAAGTGATAGACTAAGTGTGATATTGGACACAAAAGAGTAGAGGTAATTTTTATAACCTTTTAAGGAAAACTCAGTAAGGTCATATAAATATGAACCTTGTGAACCCCTCTGTATCCACAAAATGAAATCATGAAGAATCGGTGGGGAAAATGTCTCAGATGAATAGTTCATTCAAGACAAAAAGAGACAAGAGCATAAACAAAGAGCTACAAGTTGTACTGATAGAGAGGTATGTTGAACAAGACAACTAAGAGAGGGGTGAATCAGTTGTAACAAACTTAGACCTTTACAACATTCACTGGAACTTAGATCAATCACAAATCCTTTATTCTGCTAAAATGATTAAGCATTAAGTGCAAACGAAAAACTAAAAAGCATCACACAAACACAGTAACACCAAATTTATGTGGAAAACCCAATGAGGTAAAAACCATGGTGAGTATTAGCTCACAATATAAAGAATATCAAAATTGGCTACAAAGGCTCACTGCTAGAGAAGGCTCACTTCCAAAATAGGACTAACTATCTGGATCAGGACTCATTGTCCAGCAAGGGTTAACCACCCACAGGGCTCACTTCCATAGAGATACAAATAAGATAGAAGATATATGTTATTGAGAGAAGACAATCTCAATGCAATAGAGATTTCCACCACAATCTACTCAACCACTTGCAGACATGCATGAATGATAGAGTACACCTTCAACTCACTACATCCAAAAACTCAACAATTAGATTTCGCATTGATCTTCCATACTCGCATCACACACACACACACACACACACACACACACAGTTTCACATATATTTCACTCTCCTTCACACTTATCTCTTTTTACATATTTCACCAATATCTCATCTTGTATTTATACCATATTCAACTTTGAAACATATCCAAATTCAACCATCCATTATTAAATTCAAATTAGGTTAGTGAAAAAACATTCTAGGGTGGAATTAGTATGAGAGAAACCCAAACACATGCTAAGATATGACCCAAATAAGTCCCAACACGCTTCATGAACTTTGAAATTTGTGCTTAACACAAGGTTAGTCAAACCAATGTAAAACACCTAGAACAATTAAGCACACACAACCCTTAACACATTCTAATCCTTCCAAACAAAAAAACTATCTTCAACATGATCATAGAAACTTAACTCTAGAACCTCAAGTCATAAGACTCAACCAAAGAGAAATCTAGAGAAAATACATTTCTCCCGAACCTCTACCAAATACACAAAAAACCATAATTCACAATTGGTGAACATAAGTTGCTCTGTACAATGAATCAAAAACCTAAAATCTAGATATAGAAACTTCAAACAACCATGATCAACATATATGAACCACACAAACATAGGAGCAAATCCCAAAACAAAACCCGGAGCAACCACTAAACACCTGCAACCTTTCTTCATTATAACTTTCTCAATATCCTCGAGATATATAGCTAATAACCTACATCCATGAAATCAATGACAATAGAAACCAGTTGATAACCAGTTGACATCAATCACAACACCTTCATTCTTGCAATGATCTCCCCCTTTGTCATTGATGGCAACACATGATGTGAAAAACCATCAAAGACAATACACTAGTTGTGAACACACTTCTCATGATTTTGCTTTATGTTTCTCCCCCTTAGTAGATACTCTTTTTCACATTGTCCTTATTACATTTTCCTCGTCCCCCCCTTTGATGTCAATGGAAAAGAAAGGGATATTTTACATTGATTTCCCCTTTGACATTAAGAATACTCTTTCAATGACAACACATAATAACACCTAACAATACCTACTCGCCCTGAGGGGTAGCCACCAAAACATCAGTCCAAAAAAAAGATAGATCCATAGACCCATCGGATTGATGCATCTCCATATGCATCTAGTTTAAGAAAGGAGGGGAAATAACCCATAACTTCTCTTGAAGATACTCAAAAGTATCTTTAGGAAGAGCCTTCATAAATATATCAGCAATTTGATCATTTGTAGGAACATACTCAAGCTTTACTTCATTCTCCACAACCTTCTCTCTCAATAAGTGACACCTAATAGATATATGCTTTGTCCTTGAGTGCATCATTAGATTCTTTGAAATGTTAGTTGCACTTGTATTATCACAAAAGATAGAAATAGGAGCATCATACATTACTTTGATATCTTTCAATGTTTGTTTCATCCATAAAACTTTTGTACAACAAGATGTAGCAGAAATATACTCAACTTCAATAGTAGACAAAGAAATGGAATCTTGATTTTACTCAACCATGCCACTAATCTGCAATCAAGAAAGAATGCACCACCACTTGTACTTGTTCTGCTATCTACACATCCAGCCCAATCCGCATTTGTATAATCATTTAGTGTAAATTCAGTATCCCTAGGATACCATAAGCCATAATCCAAAGTGCCATTAAAATATTTGAATATTCTCTTAACAGCAACAACATGTGTCTCTTTAGGATCTTCTTGAAATCTAGCCACAAGACAACTGCATGCATAATATCCAATCTAGTAGCATTCAAATACAACATTACACCAATCATGGATCTATATTTGCTCTGATCATCCTTGGGTGAATCATCATCTTTACCCAATTTGCAACCAGTTACTATAGAAGTGCATACCAGTTTGGAACCATCCATCCCAAACTTCTTCAACATCTCTCTCACATACTTTGAGTATGAAATAAAAATCCCTTTCTCTGTTTGATTAATTTGTAGCCCAAGAAATAAATTCATCTCACCAAACATGGACATCTCAAATTATTTTTGCATTTCTACCGCAAACATTTTGCACTTAATTTAATTTACTCCAAAAATAATGTCATTAACATATACAACCATAATCAAGATTTTGTCATTTTCAATTTTAAAATATAGATTACTATTTGTCGTACCTTTGTTGAAACCTTGTTGAATAAAATAAATGTCTAACCTTGCATACCAAGCTCTAGGAGATTGCTTCAATCCATATAAGCTTTCTTCAATCTGTAGACCATATTCGATTGATCGGACCACTAAAATCCTTCTAATTGTTCCAAGTAGACCTCTTCCTCTAGCTCACCATTCAAAAATTCATACTTAGCATCCATCTAATAGAACTTGAAATCTTTATGAGTGGAAAACGCTTAAAAAATCCTGATAGCTTCCATTCTTTCCACTAGAGAAAAATTCTCATGAAAATCTATACCTTCTACTTGTGAGTAACCCTTACACACAGGTCTTGCTTTGTTTCTAACCACTTCTCCATTATCATTCAACTTGTTTCTAAATACACATTTTGATCCAATAATGTTTTTATCTGTCGATCTAGGGACCAATTCCTAAGTTTTATTCTTTTCAATCTGCATAAGTTCTTCTTTGATAGTTTTCATTCAATGTTTATCTTTGCATGCTTCACTTACAGTCTTTATTTCAATCTCAAAAAGTAAACACAAATTTACCTCACCAACAGTAGCTCTGCTTCTTGTCAATAGTCCTTTTATCCTATCTCCAATGATCTAAATTTCTAAATGATTTTTTTGCACATATTTAGGTGTCTTAGGGGACACCACCGGAGCTTCTTCTTCTTCATTTTAATTCTCTTTCTCATCATTTTCTTGTTCTTCCACAACTTCTTCAATCCTTACGCAATCAGGTTCATCAAATACATATCCATCAACATTAATAGAATTCTTCATTGCTTCATCAACCTTGACATTTGTTATGTCTATAATCTTTCTCAGTCTTTTATTGAAACATTTGTAAGCTTTGCTTCTAGTAGAATATCCAAGAAAACTTCCTTCATCGCTTCTAGCATCAAACTTCCCTAAATTCTCTTCATTCGTTTGATATAACATTTGCTTCCAAATACTTTGAATTACTTAACAGTAGGAATTCTTCCACACCATAGCTCATAGGGGTCTTAGTATTGTTTTCTTTTGCTTCAACTCAATTGAACACATAAATAGTAGTGTGAATAGCTTCTCTCCAGTAAACTTCTGGTAGACCAGCCTCAGTAATCATTGATCTAGCAGCTTCTTGAATTTTTATGTACTTCCTTTCAACAAATCCATTATGTTGAGGATTTCTCGAAGTAGATAACTATCTTTTTATTCCATGAAATTCAAAAAAAATTATAAACTCATGGGAGGTAAGTTCACCACCTCTATCAGAACTTAAGCATTTTATTCTCAAATTTACTTCATTCTCAACCATAGCTTTTCAAATGTCTTGAATCTATCTAAAGCATCATATTTCTCTCTAAGAAATGTAACCCATGTATACCTAGATTAATCATCAATAAAAAGCATAAAGTACCTTTCACCTTGTAGACTTCTCACTCTTGAAGGACCACATAGATCTACATGAATTAAATCTAGTAGTCTAGTAGTAGATTGGTCCTTTGATCTAAAATTGTTTCTTGCTTTCTTTCCAAACTAACAATTCTTACAAATAGCATTAACAAGATTTGTAATCCTTGGTAAATCTCTCATGGTCTGTATTGCACTAATCATTTCCAGTTTATCAAAATTTATATGGCGTATTCTCTAATGCCATAACTAACTATCATTAATCTGATTCATAAAGCATCGTCCATCATCACCCTTAAGTTGATATATATTTCCTTTAGACTTCTTTCCTGTAGTAATCACTATTTTGGATCCTTCCCTGATTTTACATATTTCATCCTTAAATACAAGATCATATCCCTTACTAAACATCTATCCAACACTCAAGAGATTATTCCTTAAGCCCTTAACATAATAGACAACATCAGTATTATGCTTGCCATCAAAACTTATTGAACCTATCCCACAAATGTTATCACCAGGATCATCTCCAAACATTACTAAGCCTCCATCATATTTTTCAAGTTTAACAAACTTACTCTTATCAACAGTCATGTGATGTGAATAGTCATTGTCAACAACCCAATATTTCTTTTCATGTTTAGCATGTAGGGAAACTATTATAGCATCCTCATCTTTCTCTTTCTCCAAACGGAATTCCTTCACCTTTTTTTTAGAGTTAGCAGAAGTAGGTTCATCTTTTATATACAAGAACAAGCATTCATTCTCATTAGTGATGAGCCTAGTTTTTGGTCCAGTTATGGGTAGAATCTATAGTCTATTTTCTGAATTTGCCATGGACTTTGATATTAAATGCTAATACTTTTATAAAGCTTCTCTCAAACCATAAGACATTTGGGTTTAATTCCATTTCTTCCAATTTTAATGATATTAATCTATTATGTGGACTATCTAAATTAATCTTGCATGTGGTTAATGAATTTTATTTAAGGTGATTATAGCTATGCAATTATTATGTGTACTGGCATTGCCATGCAAACATATTTGAGCATGCTAGGTTGACAAATGCAGCCTCTAGGTGGTCATGCAAAGGAATCGTGTGAAGGTCAACTGGAGGATGATGGCAGGAGATTCCCATATCAGCTGCATGTAACCACCTTGTTTTGAATTTTAATGGCATTGAGAAATGTGGGCATTACTGTAGTGGTTGGGTCCATGTTTGGACATGCATGTGTAACCGCTCTTCCACTCTTTTCTCCACTTTCCCTAAATGGTTCCTCTCAGTTAGTGGGAGTTTACTACCCTATTTATTTGTTAAATAAGGTTTGGATCCTCCTTCTTCAAGGGTTATTCACCAAGTTATTGTCCAATATGATAATACTACCAGACATACTCTTTTGTATTTGCACTTTCCAATGAATAAAATAATATTCTAAGTTGAGTATCTGAGTTTGCATTAGTTTTAGAGGATACTCATCCATGGGGCCCCACTTGGTGAGTAATTTATTCCTTTAGTTTAGTTAGATTAGTATTAGCTTCTATTTAGTATTTAGTTAAGAATCTGGCACTGACTGTTCCTGCAACCACTAGAATTTCATTATGTGATTGTTCCTATAGCCTAAGTAGGCAAATTAGTTTCTTGTTTGTTGCTCATATTTTCATTCCTAGCATGCATGTTTAGTTTAAGTTTAATTGTTGAGTAATGTTCAGCATTTACTTGGTTTCTTTCAATGCAATTTACTTTCAGCATTAAGTCTCTCTTAGTTGTAGAATGAAGATGACTACTTTGAGTTCCTAGTGCACATACTGTGCTGACCCATTTCAATTTCACGTCCCTGGGTTGACAATTTAAATGCACCTTCATGATGGTTAAAATGGCTATTCAGGTTAGATGTCCAATCTCTAAATCATGCTTTTAAAGGCTTATTTATTAAAATCATTGTAGGAGGCCGATATTTTTGGTGCCATTATCGGGGATGGTGTCAAACTAGGGGGTCCTTTGGAGTCATTGATAGTTTTTCTGCTATAGTATTTCTGGAATTTTCTCTTAGTGTTAGAAGTTATGATCCACTATTTTTCCCCACCCATTCTTTGTAAGTTGGCTAGTACTGAGTTGATACCGTATGCATAGATGAAGAAGATATTCTTATGGGAGATTCCTTCCTAATAATCTAGAGCCATTTCAGCTAGTAGAGCTTCCAAATCTATCCAGAAACGAATAAGAGCCATACCCCTTTGCTAATATATTCCCTGACTTGACCAATTCTAAAGTTTCCCTTGAAGATCAAAATCTTGTTGAAGAACCCTCTATTCTGGAACTTCATCAAGTATGCATGGATGATGCAAATGGAAACAAGCCTAACAGGCAAGAACCAACTAGCTTTTCCTTTTCTCATTGCTCAACAGAATGAAGTAGATAACCTCAAAAGTATCCCTACTCTAGTCCTTCTTAAGTTCTATGGACTTTTCACATAATATCCTAATACATTCATGTTTGAGTTTGATATACTCTATAGAATATATGACTATATCACTGATGCCCACAAACTTGAGCTATTTCCTACCACTTTGAAAGAAGTTGCATTGATATGGTTTATGAGCCTTGGCAGAAACACTGTGGCGACTTGGGAAGATATGAAGATAAAGTTCCTTAAGAAATATAAGGAGTATTGTAGTGGTAGTGATATGAGAGGAGGTGAAATTTTCATAATGCAGAAAAAGGAAGATGAGAGCCTGGAGGATTTCATTTCAATTTTTTTGTTTTGTCTGCAGAAATCTCCACACCATACACTCAATGAAAATTCAAAAAAGTTTCTTTTCTTGAGAGGAATTAGTTAAATTTTCACTGATGCCTTGGACCTGATGGCAAGAGGAGATATCACTCAAGTCCCTTGGGAGGATATCCAAAATATATTCCAAAACTATTCTAGGGCAGCTTCAAAGAAAGGAAGAGCTTACCGGTCCTCTATGCGTAAGTCATCTACCAGTGGAGTTTCAAGGATGGAGATTACTAATTTGCTTGCAAATTTCAAGCAGGATATCATCAACAATCTAGCTACTCAGTTGGATACACTTCAAGATAAGAAGAAACATGAGGAGGTAGAGGCAATACTGATAGAATATTTCCCTCATTGTAGATAGAAGAAGGACTACAGATGCAAGGTGATAGCTAACATTGACAACAAGCAGATTCCACCTGAGTTCAAACCAATTCAGACTGAGGAAGACCTAGTCTACTTTGTTGCACAGAAAATGCCATGGGCTTCAAGACAAGGTATGCCACTAGATCCACTATCTTTTGTTGGGCCATATTTTAATTCTTATTCATCTGGTAACCAGTGGCATCCCCCATGTCCATCCAACTATGGAGGATATCCACTGCAGTCTTGGGGTAACCCTCCAAATACTTGGTCCAATTATAAAAATTCTTCACCTCAATGGTAGCAACCTCAAGGGAATTAGCAGCAGTTTCAAGGGCCTTGGCAGTCACCCCCAGGAAACTGGCAACAAATATCTCAATGGAGAGGTGGCCAGCAACAACCAAACTAGAAAACCAACTACATGTAGCATTCTTTTCAACCCTAATAACCTGCTAATGCCTCCTCCTACTAATCCAAATTCAAATGTACCCAAACCTACTCAATTACCAGCCCAACCCACACCCAACCCAAATAATAAACCACAGCAATATCATGTATACTCTACTGATCCAAATCAATTTCATGCATATGGTGTGATTTTAAGTGACATACGTCTATGCTCAGGAACTAATTTGTCAGCTCCTTCCACCCCCATTATCATTGAGCTTCTTGTGGAAGAGCAAGAAGAATCTCTGACTGATCCCATTCAACCTTGTGCACCTAAAAATCCTAAACCAGTTCCAGCTAATCAAACAGTATAAGAACCACCATTCCCCTAAAGATTGGAAGTTTCCAAACAAAAATAAGACAAGGAGGAAACCACTTTTGATATTCTAGACCATCTGAAACATATATGTGTCCAAATACCCATGTTCCAGGCCATAAAAGATGTTCCTATATATGGAAAGGTAATTAAAGAAGCATGCCTCAAGAAACCAAGTAGGAAAAAGAAGGACCCAACTATAGTTCATGTAGCGGGACAATTGGTTGACATCATGCTTGGAAAAGCAACTATCCCCAAGTACAATGATCTAGGTATTCCTATGGTTGAAGTTATTATAAATGGAATAAATATAAAGAATGATTTGATTGACTTGGGTGCAGCAATAAATGTGATGACCAAAGACATCCTGCAGCAACTAAATAGTGCAAGCATGAGATCCACTCCTATTGTCCTGCAACTTGTTGATAGTTCCACTATTAAGTCTAATGGTATAGTAGAGGACCTTGTGGTGATTCTAGACTCTTGGGATTATCCAGCTGACTTCATGGTTCTTTCTCCTAAACCTACAATAGGCGGGTATCCCATTAACCTTGGTAGGCCATGGTTAGCAACTGCAGATGCTTAAATTGGATGTCGATCAAGTGACCTGACCATTTCTGATGGCAGGAACACCAAAAATATTTTTCTTTATCCTCTTACTTACCCATCCCATGATGAGGATAATTTTGTATGGCCACATCTTGGTGAAGAGGCCGAAGAAGTTAACTTTGTGGTGTAGCTCATGATACTAGGTAGAAGTCTTTTCCTATAGTTTCAAGATGAAGGTGAAGTGTTATCTAGTATAATTCAAAACCATTTTTAAATGGAGGATACATCACCCTCTCATGCATTTGGTTCTATTGAACTTGTGAAAACACTTTTGTCAGTTTTGTCTGATCTTCTTGCAGTCATTGTCTCTGCAGATAGACTTCTTGCAGCCACTCTTCTTGCAACCACTCTTCCTACAGGAAAACTTCTTGTAGCAATAGGTATGTTCCACATAATGCTGCCATATGAACTTAAGGTATCATGTACTAATTAAGTAGCTATGATAGAGTTATTTACACAAGTATAGGTGTCTGAAGGAATATCTCAATATCAACAGTAAATTGAGTGAGGGACAACAGTTGACATTGGAAAAATTGCTAAAGGCCCATCAAAATGCATTTTCCTAGGATTATCATGATATGAAGGGATTAGATTCAAATATTTTCACTCATAGGATATATATCAAAGATTATTGTACACCTGTAAGGCAGCCACAAAGGAGAATCAACCATGCATTGAGAGAAATTGTCAAAATAGAGTTGCAAAAGTTACTAGATGCAGGATTTATCTACCCTATTTCAAATAGCCAGTGGGTGTCTCCATTGGTGATTGTTCCCAATAAGGGATAAAAATGGAAAGTTTTTGTTGACTATAGGGAGCTCAATGTTGCTACTAAGAAGGACCATTTTCCTTTTCCTTTTGTAGATCAAGTCCTAGACTCTCTTGCAGGAAAGTAGTACTTTTATTTTCTTGATGGATTCAGTAGTTACAATCAGATTCAAATCACACTAGAAGACCAAGAGAAGACAAAATTCACACGTCCATGGGGGAAATATGCCTATCCAGTGCTTCCCTTTGGGTTATGCAACGCACCTATAACTTTTTAGAGAGCATTCATCAGCATATTTTCAACAACTCCCTTGACTACATGGAAATCTATATGGATGATTTTACCACCTATGGTGCTGATTTTGATGAAGCATTGGAAAATTTGAAGAAACTCCTAAAAATATGTGAATCCAAAATCTATCATTAAATAGTGAGAAGTGCTTCATGATGATCCAGGAAGGTGTATTTCTTGGCCACTACATTTTCCACCATAGAATTCAAGTAGATCCTGCAAAAATTGAGGTAATTACTAATCTTCCTACACCTGCAAAACAAAAGGATGTTAGGAGTTTCTTGGGACATGCAAGATATTATAGGTGTTTCATCAAATATTTTAGAAAAATAGCAGCTCCATTGTATAGAGTTCTTACTAAGGATGTTGAGTTCCAATGGACATAAGGTTGTGACAAAGCATTTTTTGATTTAAAGACAACTCTGACTCATGCTCTTGTACTTAAGGGACCTAATTGGTAAATTCCTTTTCACATCCATACAGATGCATCAGATTATGCCATAGGAGAATTCCTAGGAATAAAAGAAGGATCCATTGAAAATTCTATTTATTTTGTCAGCAAAAACTTGCAGGGAGCTGAATTCAATTATACAGTAACACAAAAAGAAATGTTGGCAGTGATCTATACCCTGAACAAATTCATGCACTATATACTAGGCTACTAGATATTTGTGCACACTGATCATGCAGCCATTAGATATCTCATGAATAAACCCATGATCTCAGGAAGTTTAGCCAGATGGTTGTTGTTGATGTAGGAGTTTGACATAACTATTATGGAAAAAGCAGGGAAGGCCAACATTGCAGATTTTCTTTCAAGGTTGACCACATCAAAAGACATTCAAGCCATAGATGACTCCTTTCTTGATGAGCATCTATTCTCCATTAGTGTGCAAACACCTTGGTATGTTGACATAGCTAATTACCTTGTGACAGGGAGAGCTCCTCCACACCTCTCTCCAAAAGAGAGAAGAGTGTTGATTGAAAAATCTTTTCCTTTTTCATGGATAGTTGGATGTCTATTTTATACTATACTAGATCATGTTATGAGTATATGTGTGAGGGAATATGAGACCTATGACATTCTACATGCATACCATGATGAACCCTATGGAGGACATTTTTCAGCCAAGAGGACAGCAATGAAAATTTGGAACACAGGATACTATTTGCCTACACTCCACCAAGATGCGGGAAGATATACAAGGAAATGTGATAGATGCCAAAGAATGGGTAGGCCATCCAAGTCAGATGAGATGCCACTCTATCCACAAGTAGTATTCACTCCCTTTGACAAGTGGGGATTGGATTTTATGGGACCCATTGATCACCCATCTAATGGTAAGTCTTATATTTTGGTATGCACTGATTATGTAACTAAGTGGGTAGAAGTCAAGGCCATGAAACATGCATGATATAAAAAGATTGCAGAATTTCTTTATGAATAAATTTTCACATGATATGGAGTCCCCAGAGAAATAGTAATTAATCAAGGAGCTTAGTTTACCTCAACACTTGTTACAGCACTAGTTAGTGAATATAACATAAGGTATAGAAAGTCCACTCCTTACCACCCTTAGGAAAATGGACAAGTTGAGGTGACAAACAAAGAGATTGAGGCCATCGTAACCAAAATAGTGGATATTCATAGAAAGGATTGGGAAAATAGATTACCAGAAGCAGTTTGGGCTTTCAGAACCACCTGGAAGACAACTAAAGGCTTCACCCCATTTGAGCTACTGTATGGGAAGATAACCATGATGCATATTGAATTTGAGCACAAGACTCTCAGAACTGCAGTAGAGTTGGGAATGGAAATTTTTGAGGCATAGAAAGAAAGGATCATGCAGTTGAATGCTTTAGATGAGATGAGGAAAACAGCCATGCACCATACTGAGGTTGTGCAGAGTCAACGAGTCAAATGGCATGAAAAATTTATTAAAGAAAATAAATTTCAGCCAAGTGACTGGGCATTACTTTATGACTCACGATATCAGGATAATGCAAGAAAATTTTAGACAAGGTGGATAGGACCATATGAAGTTGTTGAGGTCTTTCCCAATGGAGATGTTCAACTCACCACCATTGACCCTATCAAATTCAAATTACTAGTCAATGGGAATCATCTCAGATTATATCAAAGGCCAACTTCCAAAGAAGAGTTCCTATAGAAATTCATCCAACATGCATCACCCGGGCTTCCTACAGCCGAAGGAAGTTGACCTAGTCTCCCTCCTTTTGGCTAATTAAGGTACATACTTTTCATAATAAAGACTTCTACTTTTGTAGAATTCCATTTCTTCACCCATCTTCCCATCCGTCCATCTGTACCACCTTTCTCTCTCTTCCATCACTTCATTCCACCTCACACCATTTCACTTAATCATCATTAATTGCTCAATTATTTCTTAAAAAGGTGAATGGTAATTTCTCCATGATAGCTGAAATGAATTCTCTACACAATCATGTTTGTACACATTCAGGTATGTGCGCATTAATTGCATTCTTAATTATCTTTTAGAACGTTTCATTTAATCATTGTACATTAGTATGGACATTCACATAATTTTTATAACCCCCTATCAAATCACTGCTTCCATCTCGCATGTGTGGACACATGTCCAAATTTAGGTTGAGGGGAGGGGTAAGAAAGATACAGATATATTGCCAAAAAGTCCATGATTGTCTACGTCATCAAATCTTGTTGAGCTGATTTAAAATTTGAAATAAAAGACGGCTCGCATATGTGATGTGACACTAAACTGCTGCCACCATTTCCTTTTATCATAATTCCCTTTTATTACAATTCATTTCCATTATTGACCTTGTCATAATCTTGAAATGAAAATGGTAAAAGGTAAAAACAGAGTGAAGAAAAATTCAGTCGACAATTTGGCTAGCAAGTGAGCAAAAAAGAATTTTCTTACAGACAAGAATTATAGAAGGGAATTTTGCAGAGTGGAAAATTGATTACATACAATGGAAGGTGGACTCATTCGAAATGAGCCCTCAGTTCATAATGCTTTATTGCAGGATGCACAATGTTTGACCGAATTTAGAAACTATGGCTGGTTGGACTATTTCCTAAAACTAGATAGTTTTGACGAAGGCATTGTGCTAGAGTTCACCTAGATATTTTCAAATGGAAAATTCACAGTAAAAGGGTTGGAGATTGTGGCAACTGAGGAACGAATTGTAGAATTTTTAGGGTTACCAATTGATGGCAAACCTTGCCCTATTTCTAGAGACGCCAGATCAACCAAGGCTATATGCATAATACATGGTGACCCTTCAATGACCATTGAAAAATAGGGTTCCAAATAATCTATGTGGCCAAGCCATGGAACTAGGTAGCCATCTACATTATCAGATATATCACTTGTGAGGTTCGACTGTCAAAACTACATTCGGTGCATTTCAAACTGTTGAGTCACATGAGGCATGAGAGGAGGATGAATGTGCCCAATGTCTTATACAACCTTCTCTCCATCATGGTGACTGAAATGCAAAAAGGTAGGGACAAATCTGTTTCCCACCATTATCTAATTAAATTTTTGGTTGTAAAATCTCTGCATGATGCAACACCTAGAATGACTTGGGAGGAATTTATAAAAGTTGATCAATTTAGACTTGAGTAGTTGCACCTCAGACACGTAGGTCTAGCAGAAAATTAAGCATGGTTGAAGACACCCCTAGTGCTTCAATCTCTTATGTTGACCCTGGTGTGAATCCTCCTACTGAAGAAAGGGCCATAGATGTTAGTTCCTCTGAGACTGAGCACTCTAAAAAAGAAAATTCTTCATCAAATTCTAATGATGATGATGTTCCATTTGAAACTGTAATAAGAACTAGGGAACAGAAGAGGGAGGAAGAAGCAAGAAAAGGAAAAACACAGCCTGTACAAAGAGAGGTGTCAAGTCCCAAGAAGAGAAAGTTTGGCACTATTCATCTTGCAGCCAAAGGAAAACGTGAGATCCCTTGCAAGAAATCAAAACTAGTTGTTGATATGCCTTCACAAAAAAACCCTGAGCATGGTGGGACATTGTGTGAGAGAACTAAAGCTCCAATGGAGCAGGCAAATGAAGAAGAAAATATATTCAATGAGGAAACAAAAATAACCCTGGAGGATCTTTCTACCCTTACAAAAGAATTTGGGATTCGAGAACATGAAGAAAACCAAGAGTTTCTGCAGCAAGACCAAGATTAGGAGTTCCTAGAGCAAAACCAGGAAATAGATCAGGATTTCCTACAGCAACTGCAAGAACAAGAACAAGAAGCCCTGCAACAAGATGACGAAAGATAAATTGTACCTCTGTAGCCTGAACCAATGGGACATCCTGAATCTGTGCAAATAGCTCTATATGGGGAGTAGCCATCAACAAAAACCCTGGTAGGAATCCATAACCCTCCTAATTTTTCAGTGCATGCAGTAATCTTGAATTTGTGGAAAGAGATACAAAGAAGAGAGAAGGAATGGAAAAAGGAAAAGAAAAGATTGAAAAGAGAAATCCAAGAGAGGGATGAGATTACTGAAGAAAATAATGAAGAGATTGTCTTTTTGAAGGAGAGGGTGAGTGACATTGCAACCCTGGTGCCACAAATTTTAGAATGCAGAACCCCTCCAAGGGTCTATGCTCTACACCTGAAGGAGAATTATCTCATATTTGAACTCCTTTATTGAAACTCCCACTAAATTTTTCAATGCTTATAGGATTTCCTCCCTTGAAATGAAAAATTTATTATGTGAATTTTATTTACACAATTTTTTGTAACTAAAGACCAAGACTGGAACCCATTGTTGTATTTGGGGGACATCCAATTGAGAGAATGCATGTCTTGGGTACAAAATGAGATTAGCTGGGGTGAACAATATAATGCGTATAAGGGGAAGGAATCCAATATTCCCTTGGCCATTAGAACTGAATCAAGAAACCCCAAAGACATTTACACAGATTGGAACATAATTATTTTTAGTCCTAGCTATGGTAATAGGATTATGCCTTGGATTGAGGCAGTTGACAGTGAGTATGAGGTAAAACTAGCAGCAAAAGAGGACACTAAGAGACGATACCAATCTCAGAGATGGAATAATTTAACTAATGAGTTGAAACAATTTGAACCTCATTCCATCCACAACTATGTTGCAGCAATAAAAAGAATTGAAAGGTACATCCAGCTTGGGAGAACAAAGGGGTGAGAATGGCTTCCCTTGACTTTTCAACCTCCTACCCTCATGCGGCATGTACCAAATTTTAGGTTCTATCGATATGACATTGTTGAAGAACATCAAAGATGGAGGAGACTTGACAAGTTGGGAGGATTCTACTCGAACCCTGATTTGCCCATAGCAGACATTGATATTGGATAGTTATCAATTGCAGATTTCAGAGCCTTCACCAAATAGAAACATAACTCTTCCCATGTTGGAGGACCAGCAAAACATTAGGTTGGGGGGAGTGATGAGCCTATTTTTTGGTCTAGTTATGGGTAGAATCTATAGTCTATTTTTTGAAGTTACCATGGACTTCGATATTACATGCTGATACTTTTATAAATTTTCTCTCAAACTATAAGACATTTGGGTTTAATTCCATTTCTGCCAATTTTAATGATATTAACCTATTATGTGGACTATCTATATTAATCTTGCATGTGGTTAATGAATTTTCTTTAAGGTGATTATAGCTATCCAATTATTATGTGTACTGACATTGCCATGCAGACATATTTGAGGATACTAAATTGAGAAATGTAGCCGCCAGCTGGTCATGCAGAGAAATCATGTGAAGTTCAATTGGAAGACGATGGTAGGGGATTCCCATGTCAATCACATGTAAATACCTTGTGTTGAACTTTAATGGAATTGAGCGATGTTGGAATTACTATAGTGGTCGATTCTATGTTTGGACATGCATCTCTGACCGGATTCCCCTGCATATGTAACCACTCTTCCACTCTTTTCTCTGCTTTCCCTAAATGGAATCCTCTCAGTTAGTGGGAGTTGACTGCATTTTTTAGTTGTTAAATAAGGTTCGTATCCTCCTTCTTCAAGGTTTATTCACCAAGTTATTTAATAATTTGATAATACTACCAGACATACTCTTTTGTATATGCATTTTCCAATGAATAAAATGAGATTCTAAGTTGAGTATTTGAGTTTACATTAGTTTCAGAGGATACTCATTCAAGGGGGCCCACTT
This sequence comes from Sequoiadendron giganteum, assembly GCA_007115665.2. Classification (NCBI taxonomy): domain Eukaryota; kingdom Viridiplantae; phylum Streptophyta; class Pinopsida; order Cupressales; family Cupressaceae; genus Sequoiadendron; species Sequoiadendron giganteum. The sequence continues at coordinate 230,471,063 of CM021105.1, read as the reverse complement.
GGTGAGTAATTTGTTCCTTTAGTTTAGTTAGATTAATATTAGCTTATGTTTAGTACTTAGTTAATAATTTGGTACTGACTATTCCTACAATCACTAGAATTTCATTATGCGATTGTTCCTGCAACCAAAGCAGGCAGAGTAGTTTCCTGTTTGTTGCTCACATTTTCATTCTTGTCATGCATGTTCAATTTAAGTTTAATTTTTGAGAAATTTTCAGCATTTACTTTGTTTCTTTCCATGCAATTTACTTCTAGCATTAAGTCTCTCTTAGTTGTAGAATGAAGATGACAACTTTGAGTTCCTAGTGCACATATTGTGCTGACCCATTTCAAGTTCACGCTCCTGGGTTGACAATTTAAATGCACCTTCATGATGGTTAAAATGGCTATTCAGGTTAGATGTCCAATCTCTGAATCATGGTTGTAAAGGCTCGGTTATTAAAATCATTGTAGGAGGTTGACAATTAAGATCTCAATAATCAGACTCTTCATTAGAAATACTAGCATCCTCATTCACATAATATGCTCTATTGATCTTCTTACCTTTGTTTTCTTTGTTAAATATTTATTTATTCCTCTTAGCTCTTTCCAGACATCTCAAAGAATAATGACCTATTCCTCCACAACTAAATCATTTAAAGGGTAACTTACCTTCATACTTATCGGAGCCTTTATTCATCCTTCTCACAAAGTTAGCTTCTACTTCATCGAGATTTTCTTCATCTAGATCTTTAGCTCTTGTAGCCTTAAAATTAGTTTCTGATTTGGATCCATTTCTCAAATTCATCTTTGTCATCTCATAAGATTTTATATTTCCCAATAACTGATCTTTAGTGTAAGTCTTGTAATCTATATGTTCTTTAATAGCACATACCCCTTTGTTGTATGCATTAGGGAGAGTTCTAAGAATCTTCTTTACAATTTTGGATTCATCTATTATAGCACCAAATCCTTGCATTCCACCTACTATTTCATCCAAACTTTGTACATAGGATTTAACTTTCTCATCTTCAGACATATGCAAAATCTCAAACTATGTCACCAAATTCTATAACTTTGCTTCTTTGACCCTTTCATCTCCTTCATGCACCTTTTCTAAAGCATCCCATAATTCTTTAGCAAGCTTCAAATTTTGAACTTTAATCAACTCGAAATGTGCAAGACTATTCTTTAAAATAAACTTCACCTTATTGTTCACTTCATGTGTCTTGATTTCATTAGTTGTACTCATACCATTAGTAGGAGGGGTGTAAGCAGTCTTGTAAGCTTTATCCACATCGTATCCATAATACTCTAGATATTCATCCATCGATATTTTCTAGATAGCATAATTAGTTCCATCAAATTTTAGATACTCAAAAGTGATTTTTCTAGCCATCCCAAACCTTTCTTAAGCGGTTAAACTCTTCTCTAAGGAACCAAGCTCTGATACCAATTGTTGAACAAGATAATAGAGAGGGGGTGAATCATTTTTAACAAACTTAAACCATTAAAACATTCATCGAAACTTAGATCAATCACAAATCCTTTATTCTACTAAAATGATTAAACATTAAGTGCAAAGGTAGAAACTGAAAAGCATCACACAAACATAGTAACACCAGATTTACATGGAAAACCCAATGAGGGAAAAACCATCATGAGGATTAGCTCAAAATATAAAAACTATCAAAACCGATTACAAAATCTCACTTCCAGAGAAGGCTCACTTCCAAAATAGGACTAACTGTCTAGATTGGGACTCACTGTCCAACAAGGGTTAACCACCTGGAGGGTTCAGTTCCATAGAGATACAAAGAAGATAGAAGATATATGTTACAAAGAGAAGACAATCTCAATGCAACAGATATTTCCACATCAATTCGCTCAACCAATTATAGACATGAATGAATGATAGAGTACACCTTTAGCTCGCTACATCTAAAAACTCAACAATTAGATTTCACATTGATCTGCCACACTTGCATCACACACACACACACACACACACACACACACACATTATTTCTCATCTATTTCTATCTCCTTATTTTCACTTATCTCTTTGTACTTCTTTCACCAATATCTCATCCTATATTTATACCATCTTCAACTTTGAAACTTATCCAAAGTCAGCCATCCATTATTAAATTTAAATTAGGTCAGCACCAAAACATTCTAGGATGGAATTAGAATGAGGGAAACCCAAAAACATGCTAAGAGAGGACCCCAATAAGTCCCAAAATGCTTCATGAACTTTGAAAGTAGTGCTTAACACAAGGTCGACCAAACTATTGTAAAACACATAGAACAATTAATCACATGCAACCCTTAACACAATCCAATCCTTCCGGACAACAAAATTATCTTCAACATGATTATAATAGCTTAACTCTAGAACCACAAGTCATAAGACTCAACCAAAGAGAAATCTAGAGCAACTACATTTCTCTCATACCTCAGCCAGATACATAGAAAACCACAGTTCACAACTGATGAACATAAATCGCACTGTACAATGAATCAAAAACCTAAAATATAGATATAGTAGCTTCCAACAACCATGATCAACATTTCTAAACCATAGAAACATAGGAGAAAATCCTAGAGCAAAACTCAGAGCAACCATTGAACACCTACAACCTTTCTTCATGACAATTTTCTCAACATCCTCGACGTATACAGCCAATAACCTATATCCATGACATCAATGACAATAGCAATCAGTTGATAACCAGTTGAAATCATTGACAACACCTTCATTCTTGCAACAAGGTAGTTTGCAATGACAAGGGCTAGTGAACATTATTAACATTGTTTATAAGCACCATATACCAGAGACCATAAAATATTGTGACTAGGTTAGAGATAAGGTTAATGGTTTGAATGATAATTTTCCTCCAAGTTCTTAAGATGGAAAGAAGACTAAAAGGAAAGAAGTAACATAGACCTAGTTTGTAATGACAAAGGAAAGTGATCTTGGAAACCATAGGGTGGTCACTTTGAGGAATGATGAATTATATAAATGAACATAGATCTATGAAAGATAATGATAGTCCTTCCTAACCCTAGAATTCATAGGAAACCTAATACAATAGACCATTATTGAGATGGAAATGAAGATTAAATTTTTCAAGAGCATATTCCATTGTTGAAATGATAATGAAGATGATTTTTTTATGAGCACAACTACCACAAGAACACATAGCTATTGATGATAGTTCTCAAGGAAAAACTATGATAACACCAAAAGGGTAATAGGTCATTGAAATGATAGTCCCATATATTATAGTGGTCATGAAGGTCACAAAGGTAGTTCATAAAGGCCAAAGGGCAGTTAGAATGCCATAAATATTAGGAGTCAAACTAATGAAGACTAAGTTGGGTTCATTGGAAGATCATTTCCTATTGGAAGAAGCATAACATTTCAATTCCTAAATCTTCTTCCATGGTAAAAGGACAAGCTCTTTCAACACGGTTCATTCATTCATCTCCAAATAGCTAGATTCTTGATTCAGGTGCATCACATCATATGACCAATTCATGTGATCTTCTTGATTCCATTATTCATACTTCTACTTCTCATATTATATTTGGGAACTATTTGTAGATTCAAATTTTGGGGATAAGCTCCATTCAAACGCTAGATGGGTGCATTGAGGATGTTCTTCTTGTTCCTGATATTTCAGCAAATCTATTTTCCATATATCAGATTTTTCATTTGGGAGATGGGAAGTCAGTTGAGTTTACTCCATAGAATGTGACTATTAGATAGTTGCAAGATCCTAATAAGGTTGTTTCTATAGGTATAGTTGATCATGAGAACCATTTGTATTGATTCGATGGCTTTGATTCTTCATCGGGTTCATGCTTTGTTTCTTATGTTGATTCAATGAGAAATCTTTGGCATGAAATATTTGGGCACTTGAACTATAGATATCTTCAGCAGATGTAGGCACATAACTTAGTGGTTGGTCTTCCAAAGATTTCTTGCACGGATGGTGTTTTTCAAGGTTGTGTTCTTGGCAAGAAACATCATGATCCTTTTCCTAAGGGTCAAGCTACACATGCAACCACACCCCTTGAGTTGGTTCATAGTGATCTCATGTCATTCCCAACTCCTTTTTTAGGGGCTAAGTATGTGCTCACATTCATTGATGATTTTTCCCAATGCACTTGGGTCTATTTTTTGAAGCTCGGGATTGAGGTTCCCACCATCTTGAATACCTTGAAAACATTTGTGGAGAAGCAGTTAGGTTTTTCTCTTTGACCGATATACATAGATAATGGGGGGGAGTATGTCAATCAGGAATTTTCAGTATTTTTGTAGTGAGCATGGTATTCTTCATCAGCACATAGTTCCTTACACTCCTCAATATAATGGTGTGGTAGAGAGAGAATAGGAATCTCAAGGATATGGCCAATTGTATGATTTTGTCTAGGTGCATGGCTTCATTATTTTTGGTTGAAGTTGTCAATTGTGCCAACTATATTTAGAACTGTATGTCCCACAAGGCAGTGTGGAATATGACTCCTAAGGAGGCTTGGTCTCATCACAAGCCTAATGTATCATTCCTCAAAGTATTTGATAGTGAAGCTTGGGCATTCCTTTCGGATGGTCGGCGTAAATCAATGGAGAAGAAGATTCATTGGTACATCTTTGTTGGCTATTGTGAGAATGTGAAGGCATACAAGATTGTTTGATCCTGACACATGAGAGGTTCATTTCCATTGTGATGTTCAATTTGTTGAGTCCTTCACATAGATAGATCCTCCTTCAACTTCTTCTTCATCACAACCTACTCACTCTTCTTCAGTTCATGATGTTTTTCTACTTGAGGGAGATTTTGATGATGGTCTTGATCCACCTCCCCCTCATTCACCCACTAGGCCATGATGGGCTCATGTTACTCTTGAGGAGGCTGGTCCTCTTGTTAGTGATCCCTCATACACTCATTGTATTCATTCTTAGACTTCAAGAATCAGTCTTTTGAGTCATACTGTTCCAAATGATCCTTAGAAGTTTTTAGATGCTTTAGGTATTCTAGAGTGGGATAGTGTTATGGATTATGAGTATTCTTCCTTGATGAAGAATCATACTTGGGATCTTGTTCCTCTTCTTAAGGGAAGAAATTTGGTTTGATGCAAGTGGGTGTATCGTACCAAGTATGTAGCAGATGGTTCCATTGACAAGTATAAGGCTCATCTTGTTGCAAAGAGGTTCTCACAGGTTGAAGAAACTAACTATTTTGAGACCTTTTCTCATGTTCCCAAGATGGATTCTATTTTCCTTGTCCTTTCTATAGTTGCATCACAGGGATGGTCAATGTATCATATGGATGTGAAGAGTTCTTTCTTGCATGGGGATCTTCATGAGGAGATCTATATGGAGAAGCCATCAGGTTTTGTGTAGGAATCTTAACCTTTTTGTAGGCTTTCATGTTTATTGTATGGTCTCAAACAAGCCCCCTAGGCTTGGTATGAGAAGATGGATAGTTTCTTGCTTGCTTCCAGCTACACTCATTGTCATTTTGATCCCATAGTTTATACTCAGAGACATGGAGAGGATCTATTCATGCTTGTGCTCTATGTAGATGATTTTATTCTCATAAGGAGTTCCACTTCCATGATTCAGAGTAGACAGTGAGCATTGATGGAGTGATTTGATATGATCGACCTTGGTATTTTTAATTAATTCCTTGGTCTTCAGGTTTATCAGACTTCTAAAGGGATCTTCATTTTCCAGCAAAAGTATGCTCTTAATTTGCTTTAGGTATTTGGCATGGTTGATTGAGAGCCTTATCCCACTACATTTCAGTCAAGTGTTGTATTTTCTACCAATTGTACTACTCCTACAGTAGATCCTACCTTGTATCGGTAGTTGGTTGGCAGTCTTTTATACTTGACACATAGTCATCCTGATGTTTCCTTTGTAATTGGATTTATCTCTCACTTCTCACAAGAGCCTCATGAGAGTCATTGGGAGGCCACCAAACATATCTTGAGATATATTTAGGGCACTACTCACTTGGACATTCATTATACATCAGGTGCATCTCAAATTGTGGGCTTCACTGACTCAGATTGGGCTAGTGATGTCAATGATTGGAATTCTACTTGTGTCTTTTTATTTTTCCTTGGTTCTAGTTAAATTACATGGTCATACAAGAAGAAGACTGATATTTCATTATCATCGATAAAGGATGAGTATCAAGGTGTAGTTTTGGCTAGTCAAGAGGTTTTGTGGCTTCGTTAGTTGATGGTCCTGAGTTTGGAATCCCTTCCACTCAGCCCACTACTCTCTAGTGTGACAACCGGAGTGCCATCCATATCTCTCGCAACCCAGTGGAACATTAGTGGACTAAGCATATTGAGATCCACATTCACTTCATTAGGCAGCTCATTCAGGATGGTGCTCTTAGCTTGTAGTATTTGCCTACAGATCAGCAAGTTGCAGACATCTTCACTAAACCTTTGGCATCACCTCGTTATCTTTAGTTGCGATCGATGCTTGTGGTGAAGGAGTTTATTCTTGGGGGATCTTGATGAGTCATCCTTCCTTCTTTAGTTTTCTTTTCATTTTTTTCTCTTTTGGAGAGGAGTTTTCTCCCACTAGGTTTTTCTCCTTTTCTCCACTTGTGAGATTTTTTTGTTTTGTACATGGGTAACTCATCAGGCCTTTTTTTTAGGACCCATCTTTTTCATATTTTCACTGGCTTGTTCCTCCCTAAGTTGCACTTAAGGGGGGGTGTTGGTGTGAATAATTCTTGTACCTAGTTAATTATTTTACTAGGGACTTAGGGGACTTAGTTCACATGTTAACTTTACTTAGGATAAAATATTCCTTTCTAGAAGTCTTAGTTGTCTTATCTAGACAAGTCATAGTTGTCATATCTAGACTTCACATTATCCTAGGTAGTTATGAGATTTGTCTCATGTGATAGGATTCAGACACTTTTCATGAGATTGTCTAATCCTATCTCTCATCCTTGCCTTTATAAGCAAGGCATCTCTAGCATATTTTGCATAGCATTATATTGTAGTAATATTGTACATTGTATCATATTAAAATTCTTGTTTGGTTGAATAGCATCTTCCATTGTTGCTTCTCTCTATTTCTTGTGGAGGTTATTTGGTGTTGTAGATTGAAGATCTTGGTTGCTCACTTCAACAGATGATGCATTCTAATAGGTCTCTTGCAAGCATAAAATTATCATTTAATAATGAGAACATATTTCCATGCGTGCACCCCATTGTGCAAACAAACAATTCAACTTTGACTACCATTAATGAGGTAGTTAGGATTTCAAACCTTAAGAGAACTCTTGCCATTATTTTTTGACAATTTTGCTTCACAAGGGGCATCCTTCATGCTTCTCAAGGTCATTTTTGCACATATATGCATGATTCTAGGTACAATTCAAGGGTAAATGGTGTTTAATAAGTATGAGAAATGTGTGCCACATACACATCTCATGATGGAGGCGATTGTTGTAGTTTTTAACATATTAATGTGTGTATATTGAGTCAAAAGATGAGAGAAAAATGAATGGAATATACATTAAAAATTCCCTAACCTAAACTTTTTATGAGAACACATGTTCAAGCATCTAGGTCTATGGATGAAAAACATAGATTTTCAAGAGATTGAAGGATGAAAACCTTGTAGATCTCACATCAAATAATGAAACCCCTTTGGTTGAAGGAGAGGTCTCACACAAATTAATTTTTTTTATTGGTGATAGATCCTTAGCAATACCTGACTAGTTCAATTTGCAATTTACCTTGGGAGTAAGCTTTTATATTTCTATTTTTTACTGCAATTATGCAGCTGATATTTTTATTATTGGGGCATATTGTTGTATTTTCCATTGTAGTTTCTTTCATAGCCACATTTTTTAATAGGTTTCAATCCTGCATAATGTAAGTGAAGGTTCTATAGTTTTATCTAGTTGTGAATCTAATCTAAATGTTAGGGTATCAATGAATGTAAAGTAGTGTTTACAATCTTAGTTTATTAGATCTAGATAAACATTTAAATTTATTATTTATCTTATTTTTTAACCCAACAATGTAATACTAGCATTTAATGTGAATTTAAATGTAAAGGGGGAATTTTCTATTTTTGATATATTCAAATATAATAACTTAGGGTTTATTATTTTGGGGTAAAAAAATGAATTTGAGAGTATAACATGAGGTTGATAATGCTATTGTGTAAAAATTATTTCCATTTATGGTTTCTAAGGTTTTAGTTTCTAAATATTTAAACCTTGAAATAGAAAAAGACAAAAAAAATTCTTCCCCTTCATTCACCATGTGTCTTCTTAAGACCCCCAAAATTTCTAAGTATGAAGGCATGGCCAATCTTCCAAGTATGTGAAATTTGTCAAAGTCTAGTTTCTCATCCAATCTTTTTTTCCTATTATGACATGCATTTCCTCCCAATCTACTTGGATAATGAGGAAATTTTAAATTTCCCCATCCTAACAGATGCAAACAAATTTCATCATAGAAGATGTCAATATTTCTATACCATCCCCACCGCATCAGAATCCAAGCAAACTGATTTATTATTTTACAAATCTAACAAACTAGAATGAAAAAACTAAGAGAAATTTTGACGATAGGGCTAGTACTTATGAATATGGCATTCAACTTATGTCAAGCACTATAGAGAGTAAGTTGCTAAAGAATGGATCACTCTCTAAATTTTCTAAACTTATAATGAAAAATTTGCATACAAGGAAACACAAAATTCCTTCAACTGAGCAGGCCATTGATGTAGGAGCATCTAGGCTCACAAGAAATCTTGCACCAAAGATTGCACAATTTCAAGGTTATAGGGGTTGAAATGGTCAATTTACCTTGGTGGAAGGGGATTTTAAAGAAAAAATTATTAATTTTAATAATTTTTCTCAATTTAGGTTCCTAGGTAAGTGTGAATAAGACAAATAACTTTGGGAATTCCATTCTTGTGTTATTCTTTCAATTTTGGTTTATAGAATGGAGAAAAAAACTAGTAATTTTTGCAAAAAAAATTAATGACCTTTCAATTTCCAATTTGGGGTAAATGAGCACAACTTGGTTATTGATATTATTCATTTTTCAAAGGAATATACAGCAGAAATATTTTGGATATGGTACAAAAACTCTTATGACACTTTTGGAAGCAATAAATTATGTTTTATTTCATTTTCTGCAAGAATTTTAAGGGTCCATGAAAGAGAAGATTTGGAAAGCATTTTTTTGTGTTTCAAATAATTGAAAACCTCTATAAATATAGTCTTTAATGGTTTCAAGAGGCATAAATTAACAAAAAAAAGTTTGAGGAGAGATTTTATAGGTTGCTCTAGAGGATTACATGAAGAAAAGTATAGAAAAATAACTTTCCAAGAGGGAAGGAATAGAAGAAGAGAAGAAGAAAGTTGCAGGTTTTTTTTATGTGTTCAAGACAGACATGAGAGCTATAGGATGAAGGTAAAAGTCAGATTTACAAAGATGATTGAAGCCAAGAAAGTTGAATGTGTGAGACCTTAAATATTTGAAGGTATGAAGTGCCTAGAAACCCTTGAATTTTTTTTTAATTTTATTTCTTGTTGAAATCCTCACTATATGTAATTTTTCTAAGATATTTTGTTGTATGAAGGTACATATGAAAGTATTAATATAAATATGTTTCATATTTTTTTGCAAAGTATATGTTGTCTTTGATATGTGTGCAAGAATGTGGGTTGGATGAGATGTTAAGGTTGCAAGATTGGGTAGTTTGATAAGACCCCCTAATCTTGTTTGTATCAAATGGTATCAAAGCAATTATGGTGCTAGAAAGTGTGTAACGAAAGGGATTTTAGATTTGAGAGAGCTAGGGTTTGATGAGTTATGAGGATTTTGTGTGTAAGTATTTGCGGTTGTACTCCAATAGAGATAAGGATAGGTAAAAGGTGTACAAATTTCCTCCATTGTGTGAAAGTGGGAAGAGGGGTTTTTGAGAGGTACATCTTCCAAAATATTTTTTGGGTAGAGGGTGGTTTTTGTTTTGTGTAAATTTTGTTGAAAATTGTGAGTCGGTTGCAAGTGTTTGTAGAAATTTCAAGGAAGAAGAGTATAAAGTTGGTCTTGGGTAGAGCTATAAAAATTTATTTTATTTAGAGGAAAGAAATAATTTTAGAGAAAGAGGGTTGGACTATTCAAAATAAGTGTGCAAAAATATCAAGGTTATACTTCTTGGAGGAAATTATTATGAAAGGAAAGAGGAAAGAAAAAGAAAATAATATGGGAGTAATAGATGGCATTGAAGAAGAAAACATCATGAAAGAAGATGAAAAAGGAAAGAATAAGATTGCATTTGAAGCATGTCTTTTGGAAGGAATGGAAGTGGGTGATATTACAAAAGTTCCATGTCTTAGTGAAGGTATGGAGGTTTTGATGAATGAGGATATGAAGGGAGAAGATGTTGCAACAGTAGAAGGAAATGTGAAAACAGAGGTAATGGTTAATATTTTTCATTTTTATGATGATGAATATTATGTTGATTTGTATGTAGATGAGATGATGAAAGTGGAAGAAGAGATTTATGAAAGGGTGACGATAAATTTAAAGGAGTGTGAAGAGGAAGTGCAAATGTAAATCTTTAATTTTCATGATATTGCTAATTTGTATGTAGGTGTTGCAAGGGATGGTGTAGATGAGCTTTGGTGGAGGAGGATGGATTTTGGTGGATTGAATCCCACAAGATAAGAGAAGAGATGAAAGTTTATTTTATAGAGGATTTTCATATATGGTGGACAAAATTCCACAAGTGGAAGAGGGATTGGTAAACATATTTTGTAAAGGAAGATAGGAAGAGTTCCAGGTATGTGCTAGAAAAGGAGAAGAAAGAAAATTTCCATGGTACCTATGAAAGAATTGGAGTATGTTGAAAACATTTTACTATTTTAAAGGTTGGTTCAACCACTCAACTCTATTTTTTTATCCATTCTCACAAACTTCTTATCTGGTGTGTCTAATGCAAGAGCATCTAGGCTCATAGGTAATCTTGTATCAAAAAATATATATTTATTTTCATATTTAGTTTTTTTCATGTTTGGTGTAGGTTTGATATTTAAGAGAATATTGTGAAGTTTTGCAAGGATATAAATATTTATTTTTGAGGACTTTATTTCTATTTCATACATCAAGGGCAAGTAGGGTTTTTCACTTTGATTTGCAAGATTGCACAATTTCAAGGATTTAGGGGTTGAAATGGTCCATTTACCATGGTGGAAGGGGATTTTGAAGGAAATTTGATTAAAATTAATTAATTTTATCAATTTTGATGCCTAGTTAAGTGGGCATAAAACAAGTGACTCTTTTCATTCCATTCTTGTATTATTCTTTCAATTTTGGTTCATAGAATGGAGAAAAAAAGTAGTGTTTTTTTTTCTGGAAAACAAATTAAGGGCTCTTCAATTTCCAATTTGGGTAAATGAGAAAGACTTGGTTATTTATTTTATTCATTTTTTAAAGGAATATACAACAGAAAGACATTGGATATGGTACAACAACTTATATGGCACTTTTGGAAGCAACAACCTAAGTTTTATTTCATTTTATGCAAGAATTTTAAGGGTCAATGAAAGAGAAGACTTGGAAACTACTTTTTGGTGTTTCACATAGTTTAAACTCTCTATAAATATAGCCTCTAATGATTTCAAGAGACATCAATAAACAATAACAAGTTTGAGGATGAAGGGAAAAAACATATTTACAAAGAGGAGTTAAAACAAGAAAGTTGAAGGCATGATACCTTGAAGAGTTGAAGGCATGAATTACCTAGAAACCCTTGAAATTTTTCTCAATTTTATTTCTTGTTGAAATCCTCACTATATGTAATTGTTCTTAAGATATTTTTTTGTATGAAGGTGCATATAAAAGTATTAATACATATATGTTTTATATTTTGTTATAAATTATATGTTGTCTTTGATATGTGTGCAAGAATGTGGGTTGGATAAGATGTTAAAGTTGCAAGATTGGGTAGTTTGATAAGACCCCCTAATTTTGTCTCCACCAACCATCACAAATTCCCACATCAAATGCTTACATACAAATCCTTGACGAGTAGGAGCAATAAAATTTGTGGGTACAATAATTGCAACATAAAAAATTGGAGCATATGCAAGTTAAGAAAGTGGAATGAGAAATAAACCAATAAAAAAAGATAGAAAGTTGCAAAGGAAAAGTCCAAGGTGCATGGGGAGAAGAAGGTTCAATAAGAGTAGAAAAAGGACTGAACAAATAAATATGACTCAAGGTAAAATTGATCAAGCACACATCGAGAGGCATTTAAGTTGATCAATGAGGACTCTACTTCCCGACATCAAATTCTAACGAAAATGTTTAGAATTTTCAGCCCTGCATTTATAGCTCTAAGCAACTTACAAGTTGATTTTAGTCATACCACCTCAAACGAGTTATAGATTAATGCACAACAAAATCATTTTTTTCTTGAAAAAATATCTACAACCCTAGGGAAGAAATCAATCCATTTCTATGGTTTATGAAAATTTGTCAAAGATATATGTGATTGGTTCATTTTGGAAATCAAATGTTATATATATGTAGTTAATGCTTGAAAAATAACAATGCAATATGATTTTCCTAGTTTGAAAAATATATTACAAATTTGAAGATATATGAAAGAAATTTTGTTTCTAAATGCATAAAACAATAGTAATATCCAGTTATGTATAAGGATGTTTCTATAGTGGTTTAAAATATTAAAGTTCCTTTTTTTAATTTTATTATACTACTATGTAAAATTTGTGAACATATGTAATTTCAACTTCATTTTTTTTAGTCTAAGATATTTTCAATTATATAGAAGTTTTTTTTCTATTTATTTGGAATATTGTTATACAATTAAACAAAAAAAAGCATAAATTCATACAAATATCATCAACAATGTTTCTTTGGCAAAAACATATTTATTTCTTAAATAATAATAAAAGAACCAAAGAAATTTGCATTTATAATCTATTGGATTATAGCCCTAGAAAAATCCTTAGAGACTTTAACAATAATGGTTAGTTGGTGTTTCTCTTGCAATAGAAACAAGTCAATCTATTTGCATTCCTACAAACATAAACTTTATTCTTCATATAGTAGCAAATGTAGAGAAAATTTTGTCAATGATGATCTATGTTAACAAGACTTGGGAGTATATATGATGTTATTGTGCTACAATTAAATAGTGTATTTTAAATTTTTAAATTGTCAATATATATATGTATGTATGCATATATAATTGTAAATACACATATACATAACTACAGATAGATATGTATTTATACACATATAAATAATTATATATACAAATATACATAGTTTTATACATGCATGGACAACTTTATATTTACATATAGAACTCCATGTAACTTTATAAAATTATATTTAAATATATTTATAAAAATCTCTATAGCCTTCAACAAGTACAAACTATAAAGTGTAAATAAAACAACAATAAATAGATTAAGTGTGAATTCTATGTATGTATGTATGTATGTATGTATACATACATGTATATGTGTTTACATTTGTACAAACATATATGCATTTATATATCAACAAAAAAAGGAACCATCTATGAATTATGCATTTAACAAAAGAGACGTGCATCCAAAACATCAAATAAAAATGTCTACATGTAGAATTGCATTTTTTTTAAACAATAAAGTTATTAAGTATAAATTCTAAAAGCATATATCTATATATTTTCTTATGAGTAGGACACAATTGTATCTATGCATATATAACTATATATTAAACACAATTGTTTAACAAAAAACTGAAACTATATATTCAAAAAAATAGACCCACATCCAATACATTATAAATGATTTAAAATTAAAAATCCCCAACAAAAAAATAAATCCAAATTTGAAAAGGACAATAACTAGAAACCCTTATAAATCACCCTACATTATTAAACAAAAAAATTGAATATGAATCTACAAACCCAGATCAAAAAACAACAATAATTTGAAACCCTTGCAAGTCACCATACCTATTAGATTTTGAAGTCATATGGCCTATTTTACATAGGTTGGTGTTGATGGTGTTTTTATGCACTTTACAACACAGGTAATACGTAGGTGCATTACCTCTCTTGAAAGACAATCTTCCACAATCAAATTGCAGAACACTATCCCAAGGTCTCTCGGGTGTCAGGTCATGATGAGGCTTGGAATAAATCAATTGTTTGGTGTGATTTTGTTGGAATCACAAGGCGGTCTTACGTGGTCAAAACTGTAGGAGAATTGGGTCAATGAATGGAGTTGTGGATTTGGAATTACTATACCTTGCTGCAGGTTCAAACAGCAGTCTTTGACTCCATTGCTTTGTCGTATTTGGCTTTACAATGTGCAACGAACCTTAACACAAGTTATTTCTAAAAAAAAAGGAAAAAAAAGGGGTGAGGAAGAAAGATGTTTCCTGGACCTGCAACTACCAATGAACAGTGATCATGGAGGTTCCTGCTATGGACAGTTTCCTTAAACAAAATTTCACTTAATCAGAATTCTCACAATATCATGAAATTTGTGCTATCTTCTAGGGACTGTAGATATTCATGATTCATTCACCATGGAAACATGAATAAAGATAAAGTTTAATGAGAAGTAATGAAATCAAAGTCCAGACTAACTTTGCACATTCATATACCATTAGCAAATGACCAAAAGTGTGGACAGGGAAAGCATACACATAGCAGTAATCTTCAAAACCAGAGACACCATACTAATTCTACCAAAGTCAATCTAAGGATACTAAAACAATAAAGTAACTTAAAGCCAATTTCTAACTAAATGGAGAAGAACCATGAAACATGTGGAAAAAACCAAAAATACACTAGAAAATGACTGTATTTTCTATTATATTCTCAGCAGCATGTCTTTACAACAACTCAATTCTCCTAGAATCAGAGGAGAGCCCTATTTATAGTTTTCAAAAAACAAAATGAGTGGCCAAGATTCGATTCAATTGTATGGCCAATATTCACTTTACATTAGGTTTTCACCTACCCCCAAACATATTACATTTATAGGACCTATTTTTTCCTCTTCCCTATTTCATCCTCTAGTGATAGCACTATAGCAATTTCGACCTTTAGCTATTTGCCCTTTGTTGTAGCTATTCTTTTAGGAATTCTTCATCAATAACAGGGTTGCCTTCATGCTTCTTCAGCACTGCATACTCTATGAAGTTCAAGATCAGGGGTTGGAGCTTATCCATCTCCATGATGTATGACCGCAGCACTTGATAGCTCCATTCCTGGGAATTGTTGACAAGTTTCTTCTAGTCTTCCTCATATTTTGCTGCATTATCCATGAAAAGCTCTGACTGCGTGAAGGCACAGGCTGCAAAACTCATAAAGTCCACTGTGACTTCAACTGACATCCCATCTTCCATGATTTTCAAGAAGTGGGACCTTATGTTTTCCGGATTGATCTCGGTTGCAGACGGCTCATACCCCGTCATCAACTTGATGTATCAAGAACATTCTTCTCGAGAATCCCTAGCCCACTCGATGTCTGGCGCTATCCGCTCGAGCCTTTTCCTTCTGTGGTTGAAATCTCACTTCCAGACATCTACTAACTAGTGGTCATCATCCTTGAAGGCCAAGTCCTTCTCCCAGACCTCGTCTGGCAACGTGAGTATGGCCTCAATCTTTGGATATGTTGCCTCATACCTCCTTGGGAACTCCTCAGAAATCTACCTTGTACCCTCAAGGGTCCTTTGCACTTCAAGGAACTTGTTTGCTGTTCGGACAACCAAATTGATGCCCGCATTTCCCATATCTAAGACCTGTCGGAACCATTTTTCCATAGTCTTGTCTAAGTTCCTCCTCTTTTCTAACTTATTAATTTTCTCTTGGGATAGCAGCTGAGGCGGGGCGAATGATGTTGTAGGTTGCTCATCCAGGGATGACCACTATTGAATGTAGGTTGTTAGATCAGCCACTTGCTCCTTGAGCTCCTCCTTTGAAATCTTATCTTGCTGGATAAGGTGTACCACTGTGGTGACCGACTCTTGGAGGTGCTCAACCTTTTGTTCCCTCATAGCCACTCCCAAGTCGATGGTGGAGATGTTATAAGTTATACCTTGTTCTCCAATCATTGGTGTTGTTATTTGCACCGCCCTTGATCCTGAAGCATTCATGGTTATCTTGGATCGGACCTTGGGTTTCTTCTCCCTCTTTTTGGTGCTTACCTATGCTTTGGCCATGATGGCCTCTAGCCTTGCCTTGGGATCCTTCAAGGTGGGAGTCTTCTACTTTAGCTGCCTTTGCAGCCATTCAGGCACTTGGAGCTCCTCCCTAGGTGGTTTAATTTGACTCCCATTGTCCCCTATTTCAAGCTCGACGGTTCTGATGACAAGAGACCTCTCTTCAGTCCCTGCATCTTCTTTCTCCTCTTCGGAGTCTTGTCAGAGGGTTTCGTGTCCAGTGGGAGACTCAGTATGCAACTACTCTTTGGGTGGATCTTCTTTCTCAACATCCCCCTCTTCATCATTCTAATTGTATTCATGCTCTTCAGGATTCTCCCCTTGCTCATCCTCATGGGGGAATACTTCCTTGTCATGCTCTGGGGTCTCGTCTTGCCTCTCAATAGGAGACTTGCTGCCCTTTGTTTCTTGAGCAATAATCTCTTCTTCTCGAACAAGCCAGTCTTCGGCTTCCTTGTCTTCTATCTCCTTGAGTTGCTTTCCCCATTCTGCATTGAGCTTGGGATCGTTTGATTCTTTTATAAATTTAGTGTTCAGCTCTTCGCTGCTCTCACTGGAGGACTCATACACCACCTCGTCGATTTCATGGCATTCAAACAGTGGATGTTCATGATACTCAAATTCTTCCTCTTCTGGTACCTTTGCAGCCTCTAGCTATTGTCGCTCGAGCTCATCCGATATTTGCATTGTAGCTTCCATCTTTGTTGGTTCAGTAAAGGGAAGGGGAACTTGAGCAGAGGCCATGGCCTAGGCTATTGCAGCCTAAACCATCGGATTAGTGAGCATTCCTAAGAGCTCAATGGGTACATTTTGCATGTATTTCATGAATGACTCTGGGAGACCAAGGAAAGGTATCATAGCAGCAGGAGCAGAGGGGAGGGAAGGAGACATGGAAGAAGAGGAGATGGGTGAGGTCGTGACAGATGATGAATCCATGAGAATGACCTGCAAGATTGGAGGAGTGGCAGCAAGATGGACAAAGATGTCCACCGCAGGCGGGGAGGAAGCAGAAGCTGGAATTGAAGTAAGCGGGGTGGTAATAGTGATCGTAATAGGTGAAGACCCCAGCGAGCTAGATCCCTCTTTTTTTATCCCAAGGGGTGGACCCTTGGGCATCACCGTTGTCTTTGTGCCTCCAGTTTCTTTTCTTTTCTTCTTAGAGGGCTCTGGCTCGGAAGACTTGCGGGCATAGACCTTTGGTTTGGGAAGCTGCTCATTGACCTCCTTTCTCTTCTTGGTCTTAGCTGATGGTGCCATGCTAGATGCTTCCCCAGCTACGGTGGTAACTGCTCCACCTTCTGAGCCACTTGGTTTGTTTTCCAATCCCTTGAATGTCAAGGTGACTCCTTGTTGTTTTAATCGAGCCACCTGTTGGTCAACCCATGCTTTCATTCAGATCTTGATGGGCCTAGTGAGTACGGCGAGGTTGTTGAGCTCTAGTTCATTCCAATGAATCACAGGCAGTGGCAAATTGGCGACGGCATCATACCTTGGATCGACCATTGTGTCTTCATCTTCTTCGAGCTGGTTGGGAACTAGGCATAGTTTGAGCCTTCGCACAAAAATGGTGGTCATGCGCATGTAATGTCTCACCCATACCTCAAGATCATCTTTGCAGTTGGCCCAAAAGTCTTCGATGTTGTGGAGATGGGCATACCCTCATCCTAGTGCCTTCCTGATGTGCCCGTACGGGTCCATTCGAGGCCGAGAT
The DNA here is from genome assembly GCA_007115665.2 of Sequoiadendron giganteum. Taxonomy (NCBI): domain Eukaryota; kingdom Viridiplantae; phylum Streptophyta; class Pinopsida; order Cupressales; family Cupressaceae; genus Sequoiadendron; species Sequoiadendron giganteum. The sequence goes on along the minus strand of CM021105.1, from coordinate 230,453,108 downwards.
GTATATTGAAGGAAGTTATACTCAGCCAACTCCCTTTCTGAATACCCCGCACACTGGGAGGTATGAATCTCGTACATTCCTTGGCTGAGCCCCATAGGGTAAGATGGGCCTGCCAAATGCTTATCACTCAGGATGTTGTGGATATGCCATAGCTGTCGGGTCAGCTCCAATAGAATGATCTAGTCATTGGGGTACCGGGGTAGCTTGTTCAGTCTCTCCATTAATCCTTTGGCACAGATGTATGTGAACTTCAGGAATTGTATGTAAAGGAAGGCATACTGCTTGAGGAGGGCTTGGGCGCTATGAGAAACTCTCCTTTGAAAGTCACCCCCAAGAGACCGAATGATGTGAACGATGAATGCATTGTTCACCCGACAATAATCCCTTTTGAAATTCCTGAACTGTAACTGAGTGTACTTGTCATATGGTTTGAGTTCCACCCTCGATGGATCATTGGTACCACCGCCAATCCCTTATAATGCTACCCATTGGTGAGGGAATATACCAAGTAGGAGGTTATGAAGAACTTGGAGGTCTTCTTCACGGTTGTAAACTGCTCATGGAAGCAGTCACTAATCATCTCTCCCCAATAGAAGGTGGTCCCCTTGCCACAGAGAATTTCCTCTACAAAATAGAACATCCACTCTTAGAAGAAGGTCGCACTAGGAAGGCCCATCACTCGGCTTAGCAAAGTTACGAGATCATGGTTATCCTCAAAAAAGACGTTGCAAAAAAGCTCCTGAGGAAGCTTACCAGCGCTGCCCCGCTTATCCTTTAACCAATATTGATTGATGACCTTCTTGCACCCCAAGGGATCCTACTCCTAGACTTGTTTGCATTCCTCCATGGTGGGGACCTCCATGCTATCAAAGGTAGGAATGTGGAAGGTTGTTGTTATGCCCGACGGAGACATGTCGACAAGGATATTTCCATCCCGGTCTACTATAGTCCGAGTCTCTTCCTGGTAGGCCTCTACGCATGCCATTACTAGTTCTGGGGCCACAAAGGCCGGCGGGAAGCATGCAGCTTTAGCAATCCAGCTCCTCTTTATCATTTTTGCATTCTCTGTCTTTGGGTTCATCTTGACCCTTTGTATGAATTCGTCAACATCGACCTGACCGATGTTGGTATCTATGACATCTCTCCAGAGGGAGGTGACTCTGGATTGTATAGGGACCCCTTGGAACTTATACTTCATCAGGTCCCTATCCTCCTTGCCTCAAGGTGTCTTGGCTATTCCTTTTCCTTTCCCCTTGGAGAAACCAGAAGTTTCTGCACTAGATTCCATAAATCTTGCACAAGAGACGAGAATTAGTAACAATAAACATGATGAAATGATCACGGACAAGTCCCTACACACCAAGATTAGCTTTACAATCATCATTCATTGTTCAATAATCACACAACACCTGATAATTCATCGTTAGAAGGCAATACAAAGAAACCGGGTTCCCAGGGCCAGAATTCCCTTCGCAAAATCGCGTTTGAAAGGGCAAATTGAGAATGGAATTCCCAAAGGAATTTCTCGATGTTGGATTCAAGAACTTAAGGGTTGATGAGAAGGAAAACCTATTTTTAGAAAATGGGTCAAAATCCATTTTGGATTTGGAGGTCATTTGATCCTTCATTTGGGAGTTCGGGCATTAACTGTAGGAAAGTCGTTTGAAACGGCACAGGGGAGGCGGAAACCCGGGCGTCGGAATCTAGGTCTCGGATTCCCATTGCCAAGGAGCAGTCACGGTTCAGCCGTTTGAAATGGCAAAATGGATGGGGAAATCCAAAGGGAGAATTTCGGAAGACAATGCTCGGAAGCGGTTGGAGGAATCGTGATAGCTAGGCCGCAAACTAAGCACCAGGACCCAGAGGTCGGGAAGTTGTCATGGACTTGCTGTTAAAATGGCACTGGTGAAACAGAATCCTGAGAGGGGAATTTTGGTGGTCGAAACCCAGAAGAAGCTAAGGAGCGAGATATTTTACCTGAATTTGGTTTCGGTAGGTAGTGGACCGAAATCTGAGAGCCGAGAGGATGTCCTATGAATGTTGTTTGGAATGGTGAACGCGACACGGAATTCTAAGGATGGAATTCTAGATGTCAGGGTCCGGAGTGAACTTCGGCAAAAGGCTCCGCCTGGAAATTGGAAAACTTTCGAGGAGCCGTGAATTGGGTTCCAAAAAGCTGAAGGAGGAAGGTCGTCGAAACGACGAACTCAAAACGAAATTCTGAGGATGGAATCCCGGGGAAGAAATCCCGGGGAAAGAATCTCGGGGGTCTCATTTTATCAGTTTTTGACAGATTGTCAAGGTTCCAGACGGACTTCGAGGTCTCAGGGCCCGGAGGTCGGGAAGACGCTCGGGCGAAGCCGTCGAAATGGCGATGATGCAATGAAATCCCGAGAGGGAAATTTCGAAGGTCGGAGTCCGAGGAGGGGGTCGAAGGTAGAGAATTTTGAAATTTTAAGCTGTGGACAGCGGTGGGAAAGGCCAAGCCCAGGGATGTCGATGGCTATTCCAAAGAACAACAGCAGAGAGATGAAGTCCCGGATCAAATTTCTAGCCACTTAGCGATCAATTTTTAATTTTCTAAAAGGTGGGTTTTGACCGGAAGGCACAATTTTACTTAATTTTAAACCCATTTTACAATTTGCATACGCCAAAATGTGAAATTTCACAAATCAAAGGAGGAGGGCGCACAGATGGAAAACCTACCTCGAAGTCCCGAAGAGCGAACAGTCGACCGCGTGAAAAACGGTGGAAAACAGAGCTCGAGATGCTAGGCGAAAAACACCTGGTCGCTGGAACTTCTCCAAACTCTTCTATCACTCGAGCAATTGATAATGACAGCCGAAAAATTTATTTTTATAGCAAACACCGCCATTAATATGGCATTTAATTTCTCCGTACGGTGACAGGTGGAGCTGGTGGGTTCAAAATGCAATCAGCGATGGGAGGACCGGAGTCCGATGGCTAGGAAGTCGTCCCGCCACAGTCGTCAAAACGGCAGAGCTCGATAGGAAACCCGGAAGGGGAAACCCAGAAGGGGAAACCCGAAGGGGGAAACCCGAAAGGGGAAACCCAAAAATTGCCATAGATGCTAGAAAGGGAATTCCAACAAGGAAAACCCAAATTGAGCCCTAGACTTAGCATTTTAAAAGGGGCGACTTTGGTCAAGCTTAAAGTATGACACTGGGGAACGTGCTGGCCTTTTAGGATACAAAATTGGGCACGCAAAATGAGGAAAAACAAGAAGGGCCCAACAAACTAAAGAGGGAAAAGAGGGTCCCCGTTCCGAATGGGGTGTGTGTGCAAAAGGCACAACAAATGGCGACTCCGCTGAGAGAACTCTCCCGACATTCTAGAGATAAATATTCATTCTGAATCCATGATCTCTGGTTTCGCAAACCTAAGACAATTTTCAAAGCTGAACTAAGAACCGTTCAAGGAAGGCGAGATCGAATCAGACTGTAAGATCATCATGGAGGTGTGTGCATGGTGAGTTCATTTCCTTTCCTCGGAGAGAGTACAAGTAACCACTGGTCAGAGGAGATAAGCTACGTAGTTTGTCTAATCCCAAAAGTAACCTGGACATTGCTCTGCTACCAGTCAAGCATCCATAGCACCGATGGAGTTGTCACTGTGACCTCATGAACATAGCTCTACTGCCAGCCAGGTGTCCATAGCCCCAGTAGAGATACTCGCACACCCATACGATTGTTATTTGCAATTTATCAATTGCTTGTGCTAGATATTTCCTTTTAGCACTTTCTCTTTTCTTTTATTTTTTGTCAACCGTGCGAACAACGAAGTTCACAGTGGGCTTGAGAATCGCAGTGGTCACTGGAACAGACTTTAGATTTTTCACTTATCTCCACTTCCCAGCAGTCACCCTACCATTCCTTGGAAATACATCAAATGTGTTTTGTGTGTTCCATGATAAGAGAAGGGATTCAAACAAATAGCCATCCTAGATTAGTATAAAGTTCGAAAGTCAAAAACTAATGCTTAGGAGCCTTCAGAGGGTAGCAATAGGAAATGAGGGCTTATCTAGAGAATAGCATGAAAGCTAGTAGCAAGGCAGATCATTCGTCGGGCCAAGCACGGTCACCATAGCAAAATGGGGAGACACTTCCCAAAATTACTACAAACGACTGGGAAGACGAGCAAAACTAGAGGACAAAGCAGGAAATCTACCTTAACCTATGTACAGGTATTTACGTGGATAGCTCTAAAGAGCTCAAGACTGGAAGTAATGCTTGAGGTGCTGCCCATTGACAAGCAATGGGATGTCCTCACCAGTGAGAGTCTTTAGGCGAAAAGCATTATCTCCAAGGATTTCAGTAATCTGGAAGGGGCCAAGCCAAAGCTTGTCAAATTTTTCGTGTCCCCCTTTCTTTTCATGGGCCTTGTCCCAATAGATGACTAGATCAGAAATGCAGAAGGCCTTAACCTTCACTCGATGGTCAAACCATATTTTGACTACGCCCTGGTGCTTGGCAAAATTTTCTATTGCACGGTCTCGTACTTCTTCAAGGTGCAACAGCTCGGTGAGGCGAGCTTCTCTACGGTCTTCTCCTTCATAAAAGTCATTGATGAACTAAAGGGTTGGGATTTTCAAATGTATGGAAAAGATGGATTGTAAGTCATAGACTAGATGGTATGGGGAATCTCCAAGGGTAGCCTTATGGCGGGTGCGATCTACCCATAAGGCGAAATGAAGTTGGGTATGCCAATCTTTGGGGTTCCTATCTAGCAGCTTCTTAATCACCGTGATCAAGTTTTTGTTGGTGGACTCAGCAAGGCCATTGCCTTGAGGGTAATAGTTAGAGGAGAATTTGAGGGTGATACCATAATCGAAGGCCCAACTCATGAATTTTAGTGAAGCAAATGCAGGGCCGTTATCACACACTAGAGCATACGGGCAACCAAAATGATTTAAAATGAAACTTTCCAAGAAATTGGTTACAACTTCAGTTGTACATTGCCTACAAGTTATTGCTTCTGTCCATCTAGTGCAATAATCGGAAGTGGTTAGAATGTACCTATGTCCCACAGATGATGGAGGACTTACCAGACCAATGAAGTCGAGACCCCATTGCGCAAAAGGTCTTACCTCTAGGACAGGTTGTAGTGGGACAGCAGCATTTCTTTCTCTGGTGGCAGCAGTCTAGCACACGTGGCAGGTACGGAAATGACCATGAGCATCCTTGAAAATGGTGGGCCAATAATACCCAACCCTCAGGATTTGATGTGCGGTTGATAGACCTGAGCCATGGCTAGTTCTGAACTTGTCGTGGAATTCCTTAAGCATGTGCTCAACTTCCTCTTTTCCTAGGCATCGCAGATAGATACCTTCATGGTTTTTCTTGTACAATATAGAGCCCTGCAACATATAGCTACTGCTCTTCAGCCTCAGTGTCCATCTCTGGATTCCTTGTAGGTGAGGCGGGAACTGGTGGTTCAGCAAGTAGTACACTATGTCATCATACCACTCTCTTGGGGAGATGTCCTCCAACTGGTATTGTTGTACCGTGAGTTCAAGTTCGGAATTAATAACCACCTCTGCCATTGTTTAGGAAAGTGCCTGTCCTCTTACCAACTTCATCGGTTGGATCTCCATGTCATATTCCTGTAGCAATGTGATCCACTTGGCCCTTCGTTTTCCCAACTCATTCTACATAAGTAATGTTTTCACTGCGGGATCGGGAACTATGGCAAAGACCTTGTTGCATAAGATGTAGTGCCATAACTTTTTGACTCCCTTAACAAAGGTGTAAGCTTGTTTTTCTATGTTATGATAGCGAATTTCAGCATCCTTTAAAGGGGCACTCATGAAGGCGATCGGATGCTCGCTCCCCTCATCGTCCTTTTGTGTCAGAATACTGGCACAGGAGTGATCTAAAGCAAAGGAGTATATGTAAAACGGTTTCAGGTAATTGGGGCTAATCAACATAGGGGCATCAGTGATTTCCCTCTTGATCTCCCCAAAATCCTACTTTGCTTTGAGATTCCACTCAACCTTAGCATCTTGCTTCAGCATGGCATTGAGCAGTTTGACAATTTTCGAGAAGCCGGTGATGAATTTGCAAACAAAGTTAATCTTTCCAAAGAAAGATTTCAATTCTTTCTTGCTGCTCGGCAATTGGATTTTCATAATGGATTGAATCCATTTGGGGTCAATAGAAATTTCCGGCTCTGACAAGACGTGTCTAAGGAGCTTTCCCTCAGTGACCCCGAAGATGCACTTCCTTGGGTTAAGGGACACCCCAAATGTGTGACACCTTTCAAAGACCTTGCATAAGTCAGCAATGTGATTACCCCACTGCTTTGAGAATACTGTTAAATCATCCATGTAGATGATGATGCACTTGCCTATCAGATCTTTGAATGCGATATCCATGGCTTGCTGGAACGTGGCGCCAGCGTTGATGAGTCCAAACGGAATTCTTCTATATGTGAACGTTCCCCACTTGGTGGTGAACATTGTCTTATGTCGATCCTCATACTGCACCATGACCTGGTTGTATCTTGAATATCCATCCAAGAAGGACATCATCTAGGACCCGTTCACTACCTACAGCACCTCATCCAACAAAGGTACAAGATAGTTATCCTTCTCTGATGCTCGATTTAGATTGCGGAAATCCACGCACAATCTGATTTCTCCATTTTTCTTTCTAACAGGGACCAAGTTCGCTACCCACGTAGAGTGTCTGACTAGAAAGATGATCCTGGCTAACAGCAACTTCTGTACTTCTTTATATATAATTGGCTCCAACAGAGCGTTGACAGGGCGCTATCGTTGCCGGAACGGTTTCACATTTGGCCTAAGTAGGATAGTGTGTGTGATAATCGATGTGTCATATGTCTTGAGATCATCATAGCTCCAGGCTATGATGTCATGGTATTTTTGTAGTGCCTCGATAATCCCTTTTCTCTCCTCACGAGCACATACCTTACCTATGAACACATTTTTAGCATTTCCAACGGTTCCCAAATTGTGGGTGTCACATTGGCCGCTGACAGTATCCCTTTTAGCTTGTTAATCCTGGTCTTTGACCTGATCAAGGTCAAAGATTCGCTCCAGTTCAACCATTCCCCTAGGGATGGTGTTAGTTTTTAAGTTGATGACCCCTTCTATATCTAATTCCGCCTCTTGAAGCTCGACCTCATCGATTATCTATGAAGCAAACACATCGGAACTGGTGAGGAATTCCAGAATATGCATGTTGTCATTGAACACATGGAAATTGGCCACATTATCTGGCACTGACGAGATGGAAGTGAGTTCCACCATGAATCTCTTGAGGCCAGATAGAGACAAAGGTTGTAGTGTGCTTGCCGCCTATGCCAGGGCATTGGCGGTATAATTTTGAGCGTGAGGGATCAGTTGAATGTTGAATGCATTAAATCCTTCCAGTAGATCCCAAACGTAGTGCCAGTAGTTAGTAAGTCTTCGATCATAGCAGGAATAAAGCTTTCTGACTTGCTTTATGACTAACTCTGAGTCCCCATATACTTGGAGCATCTTGACATCCTTTTTTAATGCCATCAAGAGGCCCAATACTAGAGCCTCGTATTCTGCCACGTTATTAGTACAATAAAATTGCAACTGGTGAGCAGAGAAGTACGATTTACCTTTGGGACTGATCAGTTTGAAACCTGCTCCAACTCCATGCTTGGATTTAGAACCATCAAAGCACAACATCCAGAATCTGGGAGAATCCTTAGGCGTAGGGCTGACAAATCCAACTTTCACCTTCGATGGGGGTTTCATTTCGGTGGCTACCTTGGGAGCTATAGGAACGGGACCTATTCATCTATCGGATATAAATCCTATTTTCTCCTTCGAAGTAGCTTGTCTCTTGACATGCTCAATTACTATTTGGCATAAGCAGCAGTCAAATTCTTAATGGGCGGCATTGTGCACCCAGCACCAATTAGGAAGCAAGAGTTCCTGAAAGTTCATTTGAGTTCCCAAACTGAGCTGGTCATGCACACATTTTTCCATAATATCTTGGAAACCATCAAGCAGTCCCCGACTGTCGCCCTCTTCGAGCCCTTCATCGTCAGATTCGATGAGGATCTCAGTGCTCTAAGGAGCATTGTTCAAGTTGGTAGGCGGGCTGCATAGCACGAGGAAGACCTCGCTCGTTCCTCCATCTTCAAGGTATTCCCGCTCATCTGTGCATGCCACTAGAGAATAATTTCTCAAACTTTTTTTTGGCATACAGCACCTCATTCGTGTTGTTGTACTTGGTAATCATGAATTTCATCCATGGTTCTCTATCAATCCAGATCTGATTAGGCATTCCCTTCCATGGCATCCATATGTGAGAGTAATCAGTGGCGGCGTATCCATTCAGTGCCCTCATAAAATCCCTTCCTAGAATTATACCATAGGTATCCGAGATATCGGCCACCTGTATGTCAATAGTTTGTTGGATCTGGGGATCAGCAGCAACTTGCATGGGTATCTTATTGATCTCCCTTACTATGCTGATTTTGGTTTTATCAAGTTGTGTCACCTTTCGATGGGAAGGAGTTGGCGTTATTCTGAGTGCCTTGCACATGCACAGAGGCATGACATTGGCTGAGGCTCCTGAATCCAGCAAGCAATTATGGAGGTTCTTCCCAAACACACAGACGGTGGTTAGAAAGGGAGGGGTCTCAAATTTCCCTTGAAACAACCCTCCAGAAACGTCCACCTAAGTGACTTGGGCTTTTTCCTATTCATTGCCTCTATTTTGGGTTGGTGTCAGATTAGCTGCCCTGTCGACTTGCTTGTTTTCCTGCTGACCTGTTGGCAGGTCAGCCTTACTGTTAAAAATCTGCCTGACAATCGGTTCATTTGATTTATCACTAAAAGAAACCTTCTTTATAGGGATTTCTTCTTGAGCTAACCCTTGTGATGGGGTCTCATTTATCATTCAAAAAAAGGCGTTCCTGACGGCAAGCATCTTTAGAAGTTTGAATGCGGACACACTTAGCTTCACCTTTTTAAATTCTTCAGCAATATACTCCCCCATCTACTCAATTTCTTGGTCATGGGAAACTTCTGGGAGGGGCTAGCGTTGTGACTTTGGCCGCTGCCTTGCTACTTATTTCTACTAAGATATCGTGTGGGTGTAAGTGGAAAACCCGGATTATTGCTTGCACTTGGATCAGGAGGGGTGCTGAAATTGTTTGGTGGGGTGGAGGTCATCAAGGGACCTCCAGCATGGCCTCCGGCTTGTCTATTCCTAAGGTTGTAAGGGGCAGTTCGCTGGTGAAATATTTGGACTTTGTCTTCCCTAAACTCTTCCTCATCATCCTTAGGACCATTATCTATTGAATTAAAAAGCTGAGCTAAAGGACTTTTGGAACTTACCTCTCTCGCCACCTCATGATGGCTTGAATCAGCATTCTCCAATTTGGGGGCATTGCATTCCACCCTTGGGAAAGGGACCTGATTAAGCACCAGTACTAAAGAATCAAATAGGTCAGACGGGACAATGTCTTTGCATCCCGAGTTATCGAGCGCATTCTAAACTTCTACTTGGAAAATCTCAGTCGTAATTTAGAATTCTGGATAATCCAGTTCAGAATGGTGGCTCGTCTTGTGTATGCTGCACCAACCCAATAAAGTGGCCTCTACCAAGTAAACTCTGCTTGTGGGGTTCTCATTACTGTTACTGTTGGGCTTATCAAAAGGCATGGGAACACCGCCATTATTGGGGCGCGTATTCCATGTTCAATTTTTCCTCTGAAAGGGTCTTCTGTCGAAGTTCTGACTTGAGTTCTGATTCCTATCATAGTTCTGCCCCGAGTTCTAACTCCAGTCATAGTTTTGTCCCGACGACGTACCAGCATCCTGATTGTCCCGACTTTCACGGTGATCCCAATTTTCCCTATTAAGGTTGGCCTGGATGCTCTTTTGTGACGTTTGCAGCTGATTGTTCTAATTTCTTAAGTGTGTCATCTTAGTTGACATTTTCTTGACCATCTTTATAAGCTCGTTGATTCTGTCTTTTTCGGTGTTGTTTGGTTGTGGCGCAGCATTTTGAAGGAAAATAGGTTGTGCCATCGGCTGATTTTGGTGAGCGGGTGGAAATTTCGCCGCTTGAAGGTATGCTGGCATCTGGGATTGTTGTGAATGCGACTATTGCTACTGGGGCAGCAAGTAGTATGGTACCGAATATGCCTGGTTCATCGGCTGCCCAAGATACAGAACCATAGGCAGCTGCGGCACTGAGTTCAGCAATGGCGTCTGATGCTATAAGGCTTGCATGAGTCCCTGTATTTGCGTCGGATGCACAGTTTTCCCAAGAGAAGGCAATGGACCTGATATATTCTATCCCAAATCTTTACTAGCAATGATGGCTTCACCATATGCATCGACCAACCTAGCAGGTGGTGGCCTCATCTTTTTTACCAAGGCTGAAGTAAGGTTGTCCAATGCTACATAGTAAACAAGTAGGACAGTGGCATCATTGAAAACATACGGGGCCTACAACTGAGTGTACGCTCTATGGAAGCGATCATTGAATGAGGTGATTGGTTCATTGATTTCTCTTTGAACCGACATGAAGTGTCGGTATGAATCTGTGGAACTGACTAGGGTCTTGAATTTCTGGAAAAAGGCACTCTTCAACAAATCCCACGTACTGATAGTTCTGGCTGGTAGGTTCACGTACCAATAGAAGGCTTCCTCCCCTAATGAGTAAGAAAATAGCCTGCAAACTACATCCTCATAAATGATCTGCATGTTCTTCAAGGCGATTTCAAAAATCTTGACATGTTTTTTGATCGTCCTCTACGGATCTCGAGAGTTGAACTTTGTGTAGAATTTCTCCAGATTCTTTGACATATTATGGTAAAGGTTGAAAGTGAGAGGAGATGGGTTATTACCCAGCCACACCATTGGGAAAGGTGGTGGAGGTGGCTGCACCAGATTGGTCTATGTTGGTAATGGGGCTATAGTGACAGGTGAGGCAGCAATAAGGTTGGAGACTGTATTCAGCTGAGAAGCAGTGTCTAGCCCAGGCGAAATGGCAACTTGGAAGGTTGTATGAATTGGATGAGCGGAAGGTGGTGATGTTAGTGAAGGTGAAGGAGGCAGAGGTGGAAGGGCAGTGAACTACTCGATGGGAATGGTGGTGGATGGTTCCCCCTGTTTAGCTCTTTTAGCTCGAGTAAGGGGTTGAAATTCCTATAACTCTCCCTTGTTGGGTGTAGACCTTAAGACTCAATGGAATCTTTCAGGGGAGAATGACCTAATTCGATCCAGTTTATCCGTATGGCCCTCCTTCTAGCGCCATTTCTGTTGATGGTGTTTTTATGCACTTCACAACATAAGTAATACGTAGGTGCATTACCTCTCTTGAAAGACAATCTTCCATAATCAAATTTCAGAACACTATCCCAAGGTCTCTCGAGTGTCAAGTCATGACAAGGCTTGGAATAAATCATTTGTTTAGTGTGATTTTGCTGGAATCACAAGGTGGTCTTATGTGGTCAAAATTGTAGGAGAATTGGTTCAATGAATGGAGTTGCAAATTTGGAATTACTATACCTTGCTACAGGTTCAGACAGCAGTCTTTCACTCCATTGCTTTGTCGAATTTGGCTTTACAATGTACAACGAACCTTAACACAAGTTGTTTCTAAAAAAAAAGGAAAAAAAAGGGGTCAGGAAGATAGATGTTTCCTAGACCTGCAACGACCGATGAACAGTGATCATGGAGGTTCTTGTTGTGGACAGTTTCCTTAAACAGAATTTCACTTAATCAGAATTCTCACAATATCACGAAATATGTGCTATCTTCTAGGGATTGCAGATATTCATCATTCATTCACCACGGAAACATGAATAAAGATAAATTTTAATGAGCAACAATGAAATCAAAGTCCAGACTAACTTTGCATAGTCATATACCATCAGCAAATGACCAAAACTGTGGACAGGGAAAGCATACACACAACAGTAATCTTCAAAACCAGAGACACCATACTAATTCTACCAAAGTCAATCTAAGGATACTAAAAAAAAAAATTAACTTAAAGCCAATTTTTCACTAAATGGAGAAGAACCATGAAACATGTGGAGAAAACCAGAAATACACCAGAAAATGATTGTATTTTCTATTATATTCTCAGCAACATGTATTTACAACAACTCAACTCTCCTAGAATGAGAGGAGAGCCCTATTTATAGTTTTCAAAAAACAAAATGAGTTGCCAAGATTCGATTCAATTATATGGCCAATATTCACTTTACATTAGGGTCTCACCTACCCCCAAACATATTACATTTATAGGACCTATTTTGTCCTCTTCCTTGTTTCATCCTCTAGTGACAACACTATAGCAATTTCGACCTTTAGCCATTTGCCTTTTGCTATAGCTATTCTTTGAGGACTTCTTCGTCGATAACAGGGTTGCCTTCACGCTTCTTCAGCACTGCATACTCTACGAAGTTCAGGATCAACTGTTGGAGCTTATCCATCTCCATGATGTCTGATCATAGCACTTGATAGCTCCATTCCTAGGAATTGCTGACAGGTTTCTTCTAGTCTTCCTCATATTTTTCTGCATTATCTATGAAAAGCTTTGATTGTGCGAAGGCACGGGCTGCAAAACTCATAAAGTCCACTGTGACTTCAACTGACATCCCATCTTCCATGATTTTCAAGAAGTGAGACCCTATGTTTTCCGGATTGATCTCGGCTGCGGGCGGCTGATACCCCGTCATCAACTTGATGTATCGAGAACATTCTTCTCGAGAATCCCTAGCCCACTCGATGTCTGGCACTATCCGCTCGAGCCTTTTCCTTCTGTGGTTGAAATCTCACTTCCAGACATCTACTAACCAATGGTCATCATCCTTGAAGGCCAATTCCTTCTCCCAGACCTCGCCTGGCAATGCGAGTATGGCCTCGATCTTTGGATACATTGCCTCGTACCTCCTTGGGAACTCCTCAGAAATCTACCTTGTACCCTCAAGGGTCCTTTGCACTTCAAGGAACTTGTTTGCTGTCCAAACAGACAAATTGATGCCCGCATTTCCCATATCTAAGACCTGCCGGAACCAGTTTTCCATAGTCTTGTCTAAGTTCCTCCTCTTTTCTAACTTATTAATTTTCTCTTGGGATAGCACCTGAGGTGGGGTGGATGACGTTATAGGTTGCTCATCTGGGGATGACCACTGTTGAATGTAGACTGTTAGATCAGCCACTTGCTCCTTGAGCTCCTCCTTTGAAATCTTATGCTGCTGGATAAGGTGTACCACTGTGGTGACCGAATCTTGGAGGTGCTCAACCTTCTATTCCCTCATAGACACTCCCAAGTTGATGGTGGAGACATTGTAAGTTATACCTTGTTCTCCAATCATTGGTGTTGCTATCTCCACCGCCTTTGATCCTGAAGCATCCATGGTTATCTTGGATCGAACCTTGGGTTTCTTCTCCCTCTTTTTGGTGCTTACCTATGATCTAGCCATGATGGCCTCTAGTCTTACCTTGGGATCCTTCAAGGTGGGAGTCTTCTGCTTTAGTTGCCTTTGCAGCCATTCAGGCACTTGGGACTCCTCCCCAAGTGGTTTACTTTGACTCTCGTTGTCCCTTGTTTCAAGTTCAGTGGTTCTAATGACAAGAGCCCTCTCTTCAATCCTTGTATCTTCTTTCTCCTCTTTGGAGTCTTGTACGAGGGCTTCATGTCCAGTGGGGAACTCAGTATGCAACTACTCTTTGGGTAGATATTCTTTCTCAACATCCCCCTCTTCGTCATTCTGATTGTATTCATGCTCTTCAGGATTCTCCCCTTGCTCATCCTCATGGGGGAATACTTCATTGTCATGCTCTAGGGTCTTGTCTTGCCTCTCTGTAGGAGACTTGCTACCCTCTATTTCTTGAGCAATAATCTCTTCTTCTTAGACAAGTCGGTCTTCGGCTTCCTTGTCTTCTATCTCCTTGAGTTGCTTTCCCCATTCTGCATTAAGCTTGGGATCATCTAATTCTTTTATAAATTCAGTGCTCAGCTCTTCGCTACTCTCACTAGAGGACTCATACACCACCTCATCGATTTCGTGGCATTTGAACAGTGGATGTTCATGATACTCAAATTCTTCCTCTTTTGGTGCCTTTACAGCCTCTAGCTGCTGTCACTTGAGCTCATCCGATATTTGCATTGTAGCTTCCATCTTTGGTGGTTTAGTAGAGGGAAGGGGAACTAGAGCACAAGCCATGGCCTTGGCTATTGCAGCCTGAACCAATAGATTAGTGAGCATTCCTGAGAGATCGACGGGTACATTTTTCATGTATTTCATGAATGACTCTGGGAGACCAAGGACAGGCATCGTAGCAGTGGGAGCAGAGGGGAGGGAAGGAGACATGGAAGAAGAGGAGATGGGTGAGGTCATGGTAGATGATGAATCCACAGGAATGACTTTCAAGATTGGAGGAGTGGTAGCAAGGTCGACAAAGATGTCCACCGTAGGTGGGGAGGAAGCAAAAGCTGGAATTGAAGTAAGCGGGGTGGCAGCAGTGATCGTAATAGGTCGAGACCCCAGCGAGCTAGATCCCTCTTTTCCAATCCCAAGGGGTGGATTGGAAAAGTGGCAGCAAGGTGCATAGAGATGTCCACTACAGGAGGGGAGGAAGCAGAAGCTGGAATTGAAGTAAGTGGGGTGGCAACGGTGATCGTAATAGGACGAGACCCCAACGAGTTAGATCCCTCTTTTCCAATCCCAAGGGGCAGACCCTTGGGCATCACCATTGTCTTCGTTCCTCCAGTTTTTTTTCTTTTCTTTTTAAAGGGCTCCGGCTCGGAAGACTTGCGGGCATAGACCTTTTGTTTGGGCAGCTGCTCACTGGCCTCCTTTCTCTTCTTGGTCTTAGCTGATGGTGGTGTGCTAGATGCTTCCCTAGTTACAGTGATAGCTGCTCCACCTTTCGAGCCACTTGGTTCATTTTCCAGTCCCTTGAATGTCAAGGTGACTCCTTGTTGTTTTAATTGAGCCATGTGTTGGTCGACCCATGCTTTCATTCAATTCTCGATGGGCCTAGTGAGTACGGCGAGGTCGTCGAGCTCTGGTTCATTCCAGTCAATCACAGGCAGCGGCAAATTAGCGATGGCATCGTACCCTAGATCGACCATTGTGTCTTCATCTTCTTCGAGCTGGTCGGGAACTTGGCACAGGTTGAGCCTTCGCACAAAGATGGTGGTCATGCGCATGTAATGTCTCACCCGTACCTCAAGATCATCTTTGCAATTGGCCCAAAAGTCTTTGATTTTGTGGAGGTGGGAATACCCTCCTCCTATTGCCTTCTTGATGTGTCCGTACGGGTCCATTCGAGGTCAAGTTGTATATTGAAGGAAGTTATACTTAGCCAACTCCCTTTCTGAATACCCCGCACACTGGGAGGTATGAATCTTGTACATTCCTTGGCCGAGCCCCATAGGGTAAGATGGGCCTGCCAAATGCTTATCACTCAGGATAATGTGGATATGTCATAGCTACCGGGTCAGCTCCAATAGAATGATCCAGTCATTGGGGTACCAGGGTAGCTTGTTCGGTCTCTCCATGAATCCTTTGGCACGGATGTATGTGAACTTCAGGAATTGTATGTAAAGGAAGGCATACTGGTTGAGGAGGGCTTGGGTGCTATGAGAAACTCTCCTTTGAAAGTCACCCCCAAGAGACTGAATGATGTGAATGATGAATGCATCATTCACCTGACAATAATCCCTCTTGAAATTCCTAAACTGTAATTGAGTGTACTTGTCATATGGTTTGAGTTCCACCCCCGATGGATCATTGGGTACCACCGCCAATCCCTGATAATATCGCCGATTGGCGAGGGAATATACTAAGTAGGAGGTCATGAAGAACTTGGAGGTCTTCTTCACGGTTGTAAACTGCTCGTGGAAGCAGTCACTGATCATCTCTCCTCAATAGAAGGCAGTCCCCTTACTGCAGAGAATTTCCTCTACAAAATAGAACATCTAATCTTGGAAGAAGGTCGCACCAGGGACGCCCATCACTCGGCTCAGCAAAGTTACGAGGTCATGGTAATCCTCAAAAAAGTCGCTCGAAAAAGCTCCTGAGGAAGCTTACCAGCGATGCCTCACTTATCCTTTAACCAATATTGATTGATGAACTTCTTGCACCCCAAGGAATCCTACTCCCAAACTTGTTTGCATTCCTCCATGGTGGGGACCTCCATTCTATCAAAGGTAGGAATGTGGAAGGTTGTTGTTATGCCCGACGGAGACATGTCAGCAAGGATATTTCTGTCCCGGTCTACTATAGCTCGAGTCTATTCCTGGTAGGCCTCTACGCATGCCATTACTCATTCTAGGGCCACCAAGGCTGGTGGTAAGCCTGCAGCTTTAGCAATCCCCCTCTTATTTATCAGTTTTATGTTCTCTGTCTTTGGGTTCATCCTAACCCTTTGTATAAATTTCTCAACATCGACCTGACCGATGTTGGTATCTGTGACATCTCTCTAGAGGAAGGTGACTCTAGATTGTATAGGGACCCCTTGGAACTTATACTTCATCAGGTCCCTGTCCTCCTTGCCTCAAGGTGTCTTGGCTATTCCTTTTCCTTTCCCCTTGGAGGCACCAGAAGTTTCTGCATCGGATTCCATAAATCCTGCACAATAGATGAGAATTAGTAACAATAAACATGATGAAATGATCCCGAACAAGTCCCTGCACACCAAGATTAGATTTACAATCATCATTCATCGTTCAATAATCACACAACACCTGATAATTCATCGTTAGAAGGCAATACAGAGAAACCAGGTTCCCAGGGCCGGAATTCCCTTGGCAGAATGTCGTTTGAAAGGGCAAATTGAGAATGGAATTCCCAAAGGCATTTCCCAGTATTGGATTCAAGAACTTGAGGGTTGATGAGAAGGAAAACCTATTTTTAGAAAATGGGTCGAAATCCATTTTGGATTTGGAGGTTATTTGATCCTTCATTTGGGAGTTCGAGCATTAACTGTAGGAAAGTCATTTGAAACGGTGCAAGGGAGGCAGAAACTCAGGCGCTGGAATCCAAGTCTTGGATTGCCATTGTCGGGAAGTGGTCACGGGTCAGCCGTTTGAAATGGTGAAATGGAAGCGAAAATCCGAAGGGAGAATTCCGGAAGATAGTTCCTAGAAGCAGTTGGAGGAATCGGGACAGCCAAGGGGCGAACTAAGCACCGGGGCCTGGAGGTTGGGAAGCTGTCCCGGACTCGCCGTTAAAATGGCACCGGTGAAACAGAATCCCAAGAGGGGAATTTCGGTGTTCGGAACCTAGAAGAAGCTAAGGAGCAAGAGATTTTACCTGAATTTGGTTTCGACGGGCAGCGGACCAAAGTCCGAGAGCCGGGAGGACATCCCATGAATGTCGTTTGCAACGGCGAACGCGACACAAAATTTCAAGGACGGAATTCTAGAGGTTGGGGTCCAGAGCAAACTTCGGCGAAAGGCTCCACCTGGAAATTGGAAGACTTTCGAGGAGCCGACAATTGGGTTCCGGAAAGCTGTAGGGGGAAGGCCGTCGAAATGGTGAAGTCACGACAGAATTCTGAGGACGGAATCCTAGGGAAGAAATCCTGGAGAAAGAATCCCAAGGGTCTCATTTTATCGGTTTTTGACAAATTGTCAAGGTTCCAGGACGGACTTCGAGGTCTCGGGGCCCAGAGGTCAGGAAGACACTCGAGCGAGGCTGTCGAAATGGCGATGACACAACGGAATCTCAAGAGGGGAATTCCGAAGGTAGAAGTGCGAGGAGGGGGTCGAAGGCGGAGAATTTTGAAATTTTAAGTTGCGGATGGCGGCGGGAAAGGCTAGGCCTGGGGCTGTCGGCGGCTGTTCCAAAGAACGGCTGAGGAGAGATGAAGTCCCGGATCGAATTTCTAGCCACTTCGCGATCGATTTTTAATTTTCTAAAAGGTGGGTTTTGACCGGAAGGCACAATTTTACTTAATTTTAATCCCATTTTACAATTTGCATACGCAAAAATGCAAAATTTCACAAATCAAAGGAGGAGGGCGCATGGACGGCAAACCTACGTCGAAGTCCCAAAGAGCAAGCAATCGACCATGCGAAAAATGATGGAAAACGAAGCTCAGAATGTTGGGCGGAAAACACCTGGTCGCCGGAAGTTCTCCAAACTCTTCTATCACTCGAGCAATTGATAATGACAGTCGAAAAATTTGTTTTTATAGCAAAAACTGCCATTAATACGGCATTTAATTTCTCCATACAGCGGCAAGTGGAGTTGGTGGGTTCAAAACGCAGTCGGCAGCAGGAGGACCGGAGTCCAGTGGGTGGGAAGTCGTCTCGCCATGGCCGTCGAAACAGAAAAGCTCGATAGGAAACCTAGAAGGGGAAACCCGAAGTGGGAAACCCAGAGGGGGAAACCTGAAAATTGCCATAGACTCTAGAAAGGGAATTTCGACAAGGAAAACCCGGATTGAGCCCCAGACTTAGCATTTTAAAAGGGGCGACTTTGGTCAAGCTTAAAGTATGACATTGGGGAACATGTTGACCTTTTAGGACACAAAATTGGGCATGCAAAATGAGGCAAAACAAGAAGGGCCTAGCAAACTAAAGAGGGAAAAGAGGGTCCCCGTTCTGAATAGGGCGTGTGTGCAAAAGGCACAACAGTTGGTTCATTCTTAAACAATATCAGACAAATGAAAACATAATAAGGGAGAGGGCTGATGGTGGAGTGGGCTCCTATTATGGAGATAGGAGCTAACAGTCTGGGGCCCACAATATAACAATAAAGAACCAAAAAAATTCAAGTAGTTATTGTAATAATATATGACAAGTACATTTAAGTCAAAAATATGTCCAATCATTGATAGAGTAAATACTTTCCACCTTCCCATATTTAGGTGAATGCAAAGATAATTTTATTTGCATATTATATACACTAATACATTAAAATTAAGTTGACATGTACAAAACCCATTTACATTTCAACCATCATAGATTTTACAACTAACCAACTTGGAAATATAGTTGAACATATTTTAAATAAAAATGTTCCATTATTCATCCATGCTTCATAAGCTTATTGTTCCACCATGTCTAATTATATTGATATTTTTGCAAATTTACCCTATAAAAATTGAAAACCAACTCTTAGGCTCACTATGAAATACAATTTTACAAAATAAAGACTCATTATTTCAACCATATTTCACAATTATACTTGATATTAGAAAACAATTTCAAATTTCTAAAATTACCTTTCAAATCACAGTTTAGCTAATTTTGCAAACTAGAATTTCTAACCTCTCAAATCACATTTATGTGTATCATTCATAGCCTAATTCATATCACATGTACCATTAATTCCAAGAATGCAACCTCAAATGCCCTTCTATAATTCAAAAATCTCCACTTGCATCTATCTTTTCAAATTTAAACAATTCAGTTTACCCTTATTTATATGTAATGCTCCTAACATAAGATTTTAATATAAAGATGATTTACAGATTGAATTCAATGAACAATAAAATATGAACACATAGATTACTTGGATATATTGATAGACTTCTGAATTTCATCCACATATATGATATATTGATTAAAATTCACTAAGACTGATCTGAAATTATGCACAATGCTACCATATATCGATAATAATATTACTAACTTCCTTATAGATTCCTTGAATCCCAAATGAAATCCTTGATTGAGAATGCCCTCAAGAACCAAAGGGATTTTATCCTCTAATCCTAGTGAACATTGGGTTTTCATCCCATGAACACAGACTCCTATGGGTTTTCATCCACAGAAAGAATTAGAACACAAATATTCAGAAATACAAGAGAATGACATAATAATTTGATACCTATTACAAGAATTGACTCCTTGTATTTATATGCTAACAATCTCCCTCAAGGAGCAGGTTGGTCTTGAGCCTAAATGGTACCAAAGCCTAGAATTTTAATTTCACACGCTACACTAGGTCAACCTAAAGGCCAAGGTAGATTATTTTGGAACTAGTATGCCACCCTATGGACATATCCACATGCTTCCTTGGCCCCTTCCTTATTCCTGAAACTTGCAATTAATGTTGCATGATCTAGATGTGTCTTATCCATTATGTATGTTGAAGTAGATGCCAATTTCCCGACACATTCATCTTCTAATAATAATAACTTCCCAGTACCTAATTTATTTCCCTTGAAATTTTTATTTGATGTGTAGGTATCAATGTAGATGATATGTTCCAAATTGCAAGCTATAATGTGCTCATGCGGAGGAATGTAGGGGAATCCTTAGAAGCGATTCTTCTCTGGTATAGTGAGCTTGGACTAGTGATCTTTTGATGGTGATATATTTTCGGTATATGATCCTTTTTTCCATGGGCTTTGGATATGATGTGTGGGTGTTATTAGATGTTATATTCTAAACCACAAGTTGAGAGGATTTTATGTGAGAAAATGTGGTAGGCTTTGATGAGTCTAATTAATGGATCAATTTTGATAGGGTTTATTATCTATTTGTTGTTGGCATTTTCCATGTTATTTCCTCAAAACCATAGACATTGGGCATAAGTTTAGCCTTGTGAATTTTAATGACATTAACATGCTATGTGAATTATCTATGTTAATTTTACGTGTGGATTAATGAATGTTACTTTAAGGTAGTTATAGATATGCAATTGTTTGTGTGTGCTAATGTTGTTATGTAGATGTAATTAGAGCCTACAAAGTTGAGGAAGATCTTGCTAGTTGGTCGGTTGCCAAAGAAGTCAATGAGATGATCATAAAAGGTCAATGGAGGGAAATCCTAGTTTGAATTAAAGAATGAAACTTCCTTGTAAATGATCATATTTTTTGGTTGAGTGAATATAGGAGGTGTTGTTATGATAGATCTGTGTTAAGGAAAGGTTGGCTTGACCAGATTCCATGCATTCATAACCTCCTTTCCTCTTTTTATGCTTTACATAAGTGGTGTCCTCCTAATCTTTTGGAGTTGACTGCCTTGTTAGGTGGTTAGTAGTTTTTCCTTCTATAAATAAGACTCGGATGCTCCTTCTCAGGAGGTTAATTGATCGGATGTTGCACTCGCATTTCCAGTTTTCAAGTAATACAAATATGTTACTATTCCATTGTAATCACACTTTCAATGAATAAAATAAATTATAAGTTTGTTGCATCTAAGTTAGTTTCAAGGGAAACTCACCCAAGGGGGCCCACTTGGTGATAATTCTATCCTTTTAGCTCAGTCATTTTTTTTCAGTAATAATTACAATTCTGGCAATTGTCTATTCATGTAGCCACTAGAATTCTATTTTGTGATTGTTCCTACAGCCAAAGAAGACAGAGTAGTTTCCTGTCCATTTGCTAAGATTAATATATTTTTCATGCATTTCAGTTCAGTATAGTTGTTGATTGATGTTCATTGCTTATGTTAATTCCTTTCAAGCAATTTAATTTCAGCATCATGTATTTTCTAGTTGTAGAATGAATATGGCTACAATAGAAACCTAATGCACATATAGTGATAACCCATTTCAAGTTCACATCCCTAGGTTGACAATTAAATGAACCTTCATGATGAGAAAGATAGCTATTCAGTACAGATGTCCAGTATCCGAGTTATAGCTTTAAGGGCTTAGTTGTTGAATCATTAGAGGAGGCCAACATTTTTGGCACCGTTGTTAGAGATGGTGTCAAACTAGGAAGTATTTTGGAATCATTTTTAGTTTCTTTCCTATTTTTGGTATTTTAGAAGTATTTTTTCAGCATACCCTTCGTTAGAATAGGTAATGAATCACTATTCTTTCACCAGTTCTTTGTGTGATTTGGTTGATACTGAGTAATACTGCATGCATGGGGGTAGGAGAAGAGATGCTTTAGGGAGATTCCTTCCTAATTACCCTAACCCTGATAACCAACTAGTTGAGTTTCAAAATTTTCCAAAAGAAGAAGAAGTAAACCCTTTTGTTGATGCATTTCTAGATTTGGCTAGTTCTGAAACTTCCTCTAAAGATCAAGCTGCCCAAAATCTAATAGAGAACCCATTTGTTCTGATAATACATCAATCAAATATGGTTTCCCCGGCTTGGCCTAACCATCCAACCTTTCATTTTCCTATCCCTCCACAAAATGATGTTTATAACCTGAAGAAAATTCCTACTTCAATTCTTCCCAAGTTCTATGGGCTTGTAACAGAGGACCCAGACACTTTCTTATTTAAATTTGATATCCTCTGCAAAAGCTATGATTACACTATTGATCCTCATAGGCTTAAGTTGTTCCCACTACTTTGAAAGAAGTTTCATTAAGGTGGTTTATGAGCTTAAGAAGGAATACTATAAATAGTTAGGATGAGACGAAGGAAAAGTTTCTTGAGAAGTATAAAGAATATTGTGGAGGTGGTGATATGAGGGGAGGTGATATCTTTAGGATGCAGTAGGAGGATGAGAGTTTAGAGGACTATGTTTCAAGGTTCATGTTTTGTCTGTAGAAATCCCCACATAAAGCACTCAATGAAGAGTCTTAGAAGTTTCTCTTCCTTAGAGGGATCAGTGAAAGTTGCATTGATGCTCTAGACTTGATAGGAGGAGGTGATATCACCCAAGCTCCTTGGGATGATCTTAGGAAGATATGTCAAAATTACTCCAGAGTAGTTATGAAGAAAGGGAGAGGTTACCAGTCTTCTATGGGTAAATATTTTGTTAATGGATTTTCAAGGATGGAAATCACTCACTTACCTGTCAGACTTCAAGTAGGATATCCGCCTCAACTTTGGAACAATCCTAAAAATACCTAGCCTAGATACCAAAATACTCCACCCCAATGGCAGCAAAACCTAGGAAATTGTCAGCAACCTCAAGGAAACTAGCAATAGAAATCCCAATGGAGGGGAGGGCAATAATGGCAAAACCATTCAAGTGGTTATATGCAGCCACCTCCATAGCCCCAAAAACCTATGATAATTCCCCCTCCTAACTCAAATACTAGCACACCTAGACCTACTCAGTTATCAGCTCAACCCACACCCAACCCAAATAAAAAACCACGACAGTAGCCAGTCTATTATGTAGATCCAAACCAATATCCTACCTACGCTATGAGTTTGAGTAATATTCACTTGCATTCAGGAACCACTTTGCCATCACCTTCAACTCATATTATCACAGAGCTTCCTATTGGAATGATGGATGCACAGGTGGACCTTTGCCAAGAAGAAATATTCAACCACAAAGAAAGTATGATAATGGAATTCAAATAGAGATTCTATTATGATCTATCAGATTGATAGATAGATAGATGGATGGATTATAAAGAGTACATATGCCTAATTATATAGGCAAGTGCTAAACCTAAAATGAAAAGGATGTTGCCAAGTGTTCAAATCACACTTCATGTGACAACAAGAAACCCTAACCAACTACCTAGGGAATGATATCAAGATGGAGATAAGTTCTAGAAAAGACAACTCGTCTTCTAGAAGAGAATCTTATCTCAACAACATTATTAAATGATTAAATGCAACCTAGGACTAATATGATTAATTAAAACCTAAGTTAACTTATGCTAGTGTAATAAATAATTAATTACACTAACAACCCCCCATAAGTGCAACTTAGGGAGACTAGATAAGCATGCACCTAAATTAAGATGAATGCAAGAAAGCATGAACGGGTCCTGACAACAAGGCCTGATCAGGTACCCATGTACAAATGCAATAATGAGGTAGAGAAGGAAAACCCAATGGGACAACCCCCCTTACAATGAGATGACTGCAACAAAGAAGCACTGGAAGAACACTATGGAGTAGCACTGGAACCGCAATCCGGCAAGCAAGGAAAGATACTTTTGTCTACAAGAAACCATATCAGAATCATAATAATGCAACAGCAGACCCGATGCCATAGAACACTTGAAAACACCAAACTGGAACAATCCTAGAATCCATAAAGCAATAGTAGATGAAAAGAAGACGGCAGAATCTGGAAGCCGTGAATCTCGATGCCGATGTCAAACTGAGACTAAAAATTTTCCATGGGAACAAGTACCATAAAGACTCAGGAACATTAACCACAAATTTAGTGGCCTTCAAACTGAGATGGATCCGATGCAGATCATTAACCATAGGCTCTCAATCTAAAGTGTGAACCGATATGAATCTGATATGTGTCAAGCTAAGACAAAATATGGCCAAAAGAAACTAAGAAACCAGATTACAACCCATGTGAATTGTCATCAAAACACAATGAAGATCAAAGTGCATGCACACTCTAATCAGATTATTATGCAAGAACCCCCCCTGATGGAACTTTATATCAGTTCATTTATTACAATACCCAATGATTGCAAAAGGAGAGAATGCCTAAATATGCATAAACAGAAAATAAAAAGAGTGCATGCACAAACCAATGTTCACATCTGTCTCCATGATGAAAAATAACCTCAAATTTGTGTAGATGAACAAATCTAAAAAAATGGCCTACACCACTATTTGTAGACAAAAATAAAAACCCAAAAATATTTTGATGCTAGAAATAAAACCCATAAATCGTTTTTTGATCCAACAAGCAGAAGATGAAAATTTGATTTTTTTTAACCTTTAGCCAAGAGAAAAATGACGTCCGACACTTTTTAGACTACGATTTTCTCCAGATCTATGTAAGATATGCAAAATCTAAAAGATACCCAGTTCAAATTTCGACACTGGCTACAAAACCTAGAAATCATTTTTCCAAACTTTCTTGATCCTGGGATGAACCTTCACTGGAATAGCTCTGATACCATGTTGGAATGATGGATGCACAGGGGGACCTTTTCCAAGAAGAAATATTCAACCACAAAGAAAGTATGATAATGGCATTCAAATAGAGATTCTATTATGATCTATCAGATTGATAGATAGATGGATAGATGGATTACAAAGAGTACATATGCCTGATTATATAGGCAAGTGCTAAACCTAGAATGAAAAGGATGTCGCCAGGTGTTCAAATCACACTTCATGTGACAACAAGAAACCCTAACCAACTACCTAGGGAATGATAACAAGATGGAGATAAGTTCTAGAAAAGCCAACTCATCTTCTAGAAGGGAATCTTATCTCAACAACATTATTACATGATTAAATGCAACCTAGGACTAATATGATTAATTAAAACCTAAGTTAACTTATGCTAGTGTAATAAATAATTAATTACACTAACACTTCCTATGGAAGAGGAGGAGCATAAAAATCTCTCATGCACCTGCTCAGTCAAGTGTGCCTACCAATCCTAAATTAGTTCAGCAATCTGATCTTGAACCACCATTTCCTCAAATATTAGAAGTTGTTAAGCAAAAGGAGGAAACAACCTTTGATATTTTGGATCAGCTAAAACACATATGTGTCAAGATACCTCTATTCCATGCCATAAAATGTGTTCCCATATATGGTAAGGCAATAAAGGAAGCATTCCTTAAAAATCTTGGGAGGAAAAAGAATGACCCCACCACTGTCCATGTAGTAGGGAAGTTGGCAGATATTATGCTTGGGAAAGTTACAATTCCTAAGTACACTAACCCAAGCAGTCTTGTAGTTGAAGTCATCATAAATGGGATCCAAGTAAAGAATTCTCTAATAGACTTGGGGGTAGCTATTAATGTGATGACTAGCGATATCCTACAGCAACTGACTGCTACAAATATGAGACCTACTCCTATGGTCCTACATCTTGTTGGTAGTTCTACTATCAAACCTGATGGTGTAGTACAAGACCTTGTTGTTATTCTAGACTCTTGGGAATATCCAACAGATTTTATGATCATTTCCCCTAAAGGTACATTAGGAGGATATCCCATTATTTTTGGAAGGCCATGGTTGGCTACAGGAGATGCCTACATTGGATGTCGGGAAGGGGACATGACTATTTCTGATGGTAGAAGTACTAAAAAGCTTTCCCTTTATCCTCCTATTCATCCATCCCATGATATGGATAGCCCTGTCTGGCCACATGTTGGTGAAGAAGCCGAGGAGATCAATTCAGTAGTGGAACTCATGATGATAAGTAGAAGTCTTTTTCTGCACATACAAGAAGAGGATGAAATATTTTCAAATATAATTTAGAATAGTTATGAAATGCATGAAGAATCACCTATTATTGAGTTTGGTTCAGCTGGTCTATTGTAGACACTTTTTTTCTGCTCTTCCTGCACCTGAACTTCCTACAACAACAGGTATGTCTCATACATTTCTACCACGTGAACTAAAAATTCCATGCATAAATGAAACAGCCATGATAGAGTTGATAACACACGTACAAGTTTCATAAGGTAAACATTTGAACATCAATAACAAGTTTACTAAGGAGCAGCAGTTGTCCCTAACAAATTTGTTAAAAAAGCATCAGCCTTCATTTGCATGGGATTACCATGACATGAAAGGATTAGATCCTAAACTCTGTACTCATAGGATCTACATCAAAGATGATTGCACACTAGTAAGGCAGCCACAAAGGAGAATCAATCCTGCATTAAGGGAGATTGTCAGAGGAGAACTGTAAAATTTATTGGATGTTAGATTCTTCTATCCTATCTCAGACAACCAATGGGTGTCCCCTTTGGTGATTGTTCCTAAAAAGGGAGGTAAAAGAAGAGTTTCTATTGACTATAGAAAATTAAATAATGCCAACAAAAAGGATCACTTTCCTCTTCCTTTCATAGACCAAGTATTGGATTCCCTTCCAGGAAAGAAGTATTTTTCTTTCTTGGATGGTTTCAACGGCTATAATCAAATACATATTGCACTTGAGGACCAAGAGAAGACAACGTTTACCTATCCTTGGGGCACTTATGCCTATTTAGTGCTTTTGTTTGGTCTTTGCAATGCACCTGCAACTTTCCAGAGAGCAATCATTAGTATCTTCTTAGATATTTCACATGAGTGCATGGAAATCTACATGGATGATTTTACAACTTATGGTGTTGATTTTGATGAAGCAATGGAAAACCTAAGGAAAGTTCTAAAAAGATGTGAAGACCATAATCTATCCTTGAACAGTGATAAATGCTTTATGATGATGCAAGAAGGAGTAGTCCTTGGCCATTATATATCTCACAAGGGAATTCAAGTGGATCCAGCCAAGATTGAGGTAATTACCAATCTCTTTATTTCTGCAAAGCAAAAAGATGTTAGGAGTTTTTTGGGTCATGCTAGCTATTATAGGTGTTTCATCAAGGATTTCAATAAAATGGTAGCACCACTCTATAGTCTTTTAACTAAAGATGTTGAGTTCCAGTGGATAGAATATTGTCACAAAGCATTTTTTGCTTTGAAGGAAGCCTTAACCCATGCTCCTATGCTCAAAGGTCCTAATTGGGAACTCCCTTTCCATATTTATATAGATGCATATGATTATGCCATAGGAGTTGTCTTGGGACAAAAAGAGGGAACCATTGAGAATGCAATCTACTTTGTCAGAAAAAACCTACAAGGAGCTGAGTTTAACTACACTATGACAAAAAAGGAAATGTTGTTAGTCATATATGCCCTCAATAAGTTCAAACATTATATCATTGGATATTAGATCTTTATCCATATAGACCATGCAGCCATAAAATATTTTATGAATAAGCCCTTAATTATAGGGAGATTAGCAAGATGGTTGCTACTCATACAGGAGTTTGATATATGTGGCATAGACAAGCCAGGGAAAGAAAATGTTGTAGCAGACTTTCTCTCAAGGTTGACTACATCTAAGAACACTCAAGTCATTGATGACTCCTTCCCTTATGAGAATTTGTTTTCAATCAATATCCACACACCTTGGTATGCAGACATAGAAAATTATCTAGTCATAGGCAGAGTTCCCCCTCATTTCTCTCTAAAAGAGAGAAAGGTTCTCATTGAGAAAACTTTTCCTTTCTCATGGATTGCAGGATGTCTATTCTATACTGGACCAGATCATGTGATGAGGAGATGTGTAAGAGAATATGATACATATAATATACTGCATGCATGTCACAATGAACCCTGTGGAGGACACTTTGCAGCCAAGAGGACAACAATGAAGATTCTTAATACAAGATATTATTGTCCCACACTTCATAAAGATGCAGGAAAGTATACTATGAAGTGTGATAGATATCAAATAATGGGCTAGCCAAATAAATCTGATGAGGTGCCTTTGTACCCCTAGGTTGTCATCACACCATTTGATAAATGGGGGCTTGATTTTGTGGGTCCAATTGATCCACCGTCAAATAGAAAATCCTACATCTTGGTTTTCATTGACTATGTGACCAAGTGGGTTGAGGTTAAATCTATGAAACATGCAAGAGATAATAAGGTTGCAGAATTCCTCTATGAGGAAATCTTCACATGTTATGGGGTTCTAAGATAGATAGTGACAAATCAAAGGGCTCAATTTACATCAACCCTTGTTATAGCATTGGTCAATGAATATAACATTAGGCATAGGAAGTCTACCCCCTATCACCCTCAATCCAATGGGTAGGTTGAGGTGATCAATAGGGAAATAAAGGCTATTTTGACCAAAACAGTGGCTATTCATAGAAAATATTGGGCAAATAGGCTGCCAGAAGCTGTCTAGCCCTATAGAACCAACTGGAAGACAACCACTAGTTTCACTCCTTTTGAATTGATGTATGGAAAGACAACCATGATGCCCATAGAGTTTGAGAATAAAACTCTTAGGACTGCATTATATCTTGAGATAGATATCTCTGAGGCATAGAAGGATAGAATCATGCAGTTAAATACTTTGGTTGAAATGAGAAGGTTATCCCTTCATCACACAAATATAGTCCAAAATCACAGAATCAAGTGGCATGACAAATTCATAAAGGACAAGAATTTCTAGCTAGGTGATTGGGCACTCCTTTATGACTCCAGGTATCAAGATAATATAGGTAAGCTGCAAACAAGGTGGCTAGGACCATATGAAGTTGTTGAAGTCTTCTCCAATGGTGTTGTTCAACTCACAACCATTGACCCTGTTAGATTTAAGTTGCTTTTCAATGGTCATCGCCTCAGGTTGTATCATAAGTCAGCTTCCAAGTAGGAATTCATGCAGCAATTTACTCAACAGCGAACCCCTGAACTTCTTGCAGCCAAAGGAAGTAGACATAGTGTCCCTCCTTCTAGATAATCAAGGTATGTATTCTTTCATAATAAATACTTCCACTTTTGTGGGAGTCAAATTCTTCATTAATTCATCCACCCATCCATCTCCACCTTTCTCTCTCTTCCATAACTCCACCACCACTTCATTCCATCACCACTTTAATTAATTGCTCAACTGTTCTTTTAAAAAGGTAACTGATACTTCCTCCACATTCTTTGCAATAGATACTCCAAGTTTTCAAGTACGTGTGCACCAATATGTTGTATCTTAATTATCTTTAGTACATTTATTTAATTACTTTAAATTAATGTTGATATTCTACATAGCATATAATTATACCCTACCCTATCAAATCATCATTACCACCCAGCCTGTGCAGACACATGCTCAAATTTAGGTTGGGGGGGAAGTGTGAATAACATGTCCATGTGTCAATCCATGTTAGAAAAATTTTAATTGAGCCAATTTGAATGATAAAGTGAAATGATGACTTGCATATGTGAAATGACACCAAACTGCCACCATTTTTCTCAGTAGTAACCTTCAAATATGATTCCTTATTTCCTTTATCACCTTAATTCATAATCTTAAGTCACCAAAAAGGTAAAATTCATATGACATTGGTGTTAGGACTTCAAAAGAGTTGCAGGAAGAACAAATTGGGTCTCCAAAGAAAGATTGCAGGAAAGGAAACCTCACAGAAGAGATTGTTTGATTGCAAGCAACTGAAACAATGGGAGGTTAGCTAAGTATAAATGAACCCATGGTTCATGATGTGATCCTGCAGGATGCACCTTCTTGGGCTGAATTCAAGAATTGTGGGTGGCTAGATTATTTCTTGAAGCTTGACAGCTACAATGAGGATATTGCGCTATAATTTGCAAAGAAATTCTCTGAAGGGAAGGCAATGGTAAAAGGGTTGGAGATGATAGCTATTGAAGAGATAATTATAGAGGTAACATGTTTTCCTGTCGATGGAGAGCTATACCTTGCTACCAGAGATGCAAGGACAACTAGGGTTGAATTTACTGAACACAATGACCCTCCATTGGATGTGGATAAACAAGGTACAAAGAGAACCTCTCTACCAAAGCCATGGAAACAAGTGGTTGTCCACATTGTGAAGTGCATTACTTGTGAGGGCCACCAGTCAAACCTCCATTCTATATACTGCAAGCTCTTGAATCATATGAGGCATGGGAGAAGAATGAACGTACCTAATGTGTTGTATCATCTCCTTGCAATCATGGTGGATGAAACTCAAAAAGGTAGGGATAACTTTGTCTCTCACCATTGTTTGATAAAATTATTAGTAGATAAATCTTTGCAAGAGGTGTCTGATATGACATGGGAGGAATTTATAAACATTAATCAGTTTAGACCAAAAAATGTGCGACCTAGAGCTCTATCTCAACCTCATAGGGTTAGTAGAAGGAGTTTTGTTGAAACCACTCCTGGAGCCTCAACTTCTGGTGCAAATCCTAACATAAACCTTCTTGTAGCCAAACAAGCTATAGAAATTAGTTCTTCTGAGATAGAACAGTCAGACAAAGATAGTTCCTCTTCAAACTCTGATGTTGATGTTCCTCCTACAACCCCAATTCAAACTAGGGCCACAATTAGGAAGGAGGATGCACAAAAGGGAGAGGAAAAAATGAGGAAAGGAAAAGCCAAAAATAAAATAGCATAAAAAGTGAAACCAAACCCTAAGAAACAAAAATTTGGCACTATCCTTCCTACAACTGAACAAAAGCATGAAATCCCTCCTAAGAAATCAAATCCATTCAGGTTAGTCATTGGCATGCCTCCAAAGGGAAGCCCTGGGCTTCGAAGAACATCTAGGGAGGACAAAAAAACCCTTGTGGGGCAAGTGAATGTTGAAGAAAAAGAATTTTTTCGAGAACAAGCAGATATAAGGTTAGTAGAACTTGCCTCTATTGCAAAATAGGTCGAGATTCAAGAGCATGATGTGAATCAAGAACTCCTGCAGTAAGAGCAAGAACCCCTGCAGCCAGAATAGGGTGAACAATCAGAGTCACTGCAGCTGGTGCTATATAAACAGCAAGAATCGGTTCCAGGGAAGATTGTGGTAGCAACACATAGACCCCTTGATTTTTCATGGAATCTTGTAGCCATGAACCTATCGATTAAAATTCAGAGGAAAGAGGAATGGAAAAAGGTAAAATGCAAGCTAAAGGAAGAAATTAAAAAGAAAGATGCAGAAATTGAAGAAAAGAACACAGAGATTGTTTCCTTGAAGGAAAAAGTGGATAATGTGGCAACTTTAGTGCCTTGGATGTTGGCATATAGAACTCCTCCTAGATTCTATGCCCTATATTTGAAGGAGTGGAATATTTCCTTTAAACTGTCAAGGATCATTTAAGGTTTGAATCCTTCTATTGAGGATCCTCATGAATTTTTCCAGGCTTATCAATTTTCCCCTCCTGAAGTTAAAAATTTGTTGTGTGAACTATATCTGCATAATTATGTTGTGTCCCATGATCATGATTGGAACCCATTGTTGTACATTGGGGATCTCCATTTAAGGAAATTTATGTCCTAGATTCATAATGAAATTAGTTGGGGAAACAGTTCAGGACTTACAGGGAAAGAGAATTCAATACTCCCTTTCCCATCAGAGTTGAATCAAGTAAACCTGTAGACATTTTCCAAGAATGGCACAGGTTTCTTTATCGACCAAGTTGCAACAAGAGGATCATTCCTGTTAGAGAAGCAACCTACAAGGAATATGAGAAGGAAGCAGAAACTATAGAGAAATTGGTAAGGGGTATTTATCACAAAGATGGAACAGTTTGACTGATGATTTGAAGCAAGTTGAACCTTACTCTTTGCAAAACTATGTAGCAGCATGCAAAATATTTGATAGATACATACAGCTTGGAAGGATGAAGCAACAGTTTTGGCTTCCATTAACCTTTTAGCCACCTACACTATTATGGCTTGTGCCAGATTTTAGGTATTACCGGTATGATATAGCTACAAAAGGAAAAGATGGAGTAGGTTGGAGAGAAAGCAAGGGTTCTACTGGGACCCCAATTCAGACACTGCAGAAACCGATGTGGGGCAGTTGGCAATTACAAACTTTAGAGTATTGACTAGGCAAAAGAATAGTACTTCCTTTGTTAGAGGACCAGCAAAACCTTAGGTTTGGGAGTTGATGAGTCCAAGTAATGGCTCAATTTTGATAGGGTTTATTATCTATTTGTTGATGTTACCATAGACTTTGACACTTGGTTGCTGGCATTTTCCATGTTATTTCCTCAAAACCATAGACATTGGGCATAATTTTAACCTTGTGACTTTTAATAACATTAACATGCTATGTGAATTATCTATGTTAATTTTACGTGTGGATTAATGAATGTTACTTTAAGGTAGTTATAGATATACAATTGTTTGTGTGTGCTAATTTTGTTATGCATATGTAATTAGAACCTACAAATTTGAGGAAGTTTATGCCAGCTAGTCGGTTGCCAAATAAGTCAATGAGATGATCATTAAAAGGTCAATGGAGCAAAAACTCTTAATGGAAGGAAAATCCTAGTTTGAGTTAAAGAATGTAACTACCTTGTAAATGATCATATTTTTTGGTTGAGAAAATATAGGTGTTGTTAAGATCTATGTTAAGGCAAGGTTGGCTTGACCAAATTCCACGCATGCATAACCTCCTTTCCTTTTTTTATGCTTTCCATAAGTGGCATCCTCCTAATCTATTGGATTTGACCGCCTTGTTAGGTAGTTAGTATTTTTTCCTTCTATAAATAAGACTCGGATACTCCTTATTGGGAGGTTGATTGATATGATGTTGTACTCACATTTCTATTTTTCAAGTAATACAAATATGTTATTGTTCCATTGTAATCGCACTTTCAATGAATAAAATGAAGTTATAAGTTTGTTACATCTGAGTTAGTTTCAAGGGAAACTCACCCAAGGGGGCCCACTTGATGATAATTCCATCCTTTTAGCTCAATCATTATTTTTGTGTTCAGGAATAATTACAATTCTGGCAGCTGTCTGTTCCTACAGCCACTAGAATTCCATTTTGTGGTTGTTCTTGCAGCCAAAGCAAATAGAATAGTTTCCTATTCATTTGCTAAGATTTCTATTTTTGTCCTGCATTTCAGTTCAATATAGTTGTTGGTTGATTTTTAGTGCTTATGTTACTTCCTTTCAAGCAATTTACTTTCAGCATCATGTCTTTTCTAGTTGTAGAATGAATATAGCTACAATAGAAACCTAGTGCACATATAATGCTCACCCGTTTCAAGTTCACATCCCTGGGTTGACAATTAAATGAACCTTCATGATGAGAAAGATAGATATTTAGTACAGATGTCCAATATTTGAGTTATAGCTTTAAGGGCTTAGTTTTTGAATCATTAGAGGAGGCCAATAGGATTCTTATATTTTTCCCTTCGGTTGATTTCCCAAAGAAGGGGACATGACAAGTCCTTCCCTCTCAAGATTGCTTGTCCTCAAGAAATTCAAATTGGCATGTTCAAATACCTCAGGTCCCTCCCAAGTATCATCTTTCAGGGTTAGATTATTCCACCAGATATGATACTCCATGATTCTCTTATTTCTCATAGTTTTGACTCTAGTATCAATCACAGCTTTTGGGATGAGAATGAGCTTCCCTTCATCATCTAGTGGAGGTAACTCTTATGTAGGAGTAGTATGCAATCAAAGAGCCTTCTTTAAAAATAAAACATAGAATACATTGTGAATTTTATCATATGTAGGAAGCTCCACCTCATATGCAACTTCTCCAACCTTCCTAGTTATCTTATATGGCCCATAGAACTTAGGCTTGAACTTTCTTGATTCACTTTTCTTGATAGAAGACTGCCTATATTGATGTATTCTAAGAAATAACATATCTCCCACTTCAAATGACCTCTCTATGTGTGTCATGCCCAACTTTTACATAGCTAAACAATACACAACCACCATTTTTTTTTGATAAATACACATGAACACTAAACATTATTAACCACACATAACACAATCACATAATGATGGTAAGGTGAATATTAAATACACCTAGTAACATATATTTTAGTAATATTCATATCAGTATTATACCTACATATATTTTTAACACCCCATTTTAAATTAACATCTAGTAACATAACTAGTATTGACACTATTATTTTCTTGATAAATAACAAATATATTAATGTTATCTTTAACACTCAATATTTTACTTTTCAAACCCTTCCTTAAAAGTACTAATTTAATGCTACCCATAATATCTATATTTAGTATTACCCTTCTAAATTTACTTAACATCATTACACATAGCAACAAATAAATTTACTAGAATTTTACCAACTATAGATTTCACCACCAATATTAACATGATTATCAAAATTTCACATCTACCAGCTTGTTAATTCTAACAATCCAATATTGACATTACTCATATTGTTAGTATTGATAATATTCATATTATCTAAATTCCTAACTAATGAATATATTATTGTAATTGAAAATAACAACAATAATATTATCAATTGATAAGGTGCTCATTACTCCATTTGAAATTTTCTTAATCAACTGAACTAAAATTCATGCTAATTAAGCAATAAGAGTTCTATATAAGTACATCATTATCCCATAAAATAAAGCAATTAAAAAAACACCATATTCCAATGTAACCATTACTTAAGGACAACTATCCAAATCTTTAGAAAGGATTCATATCAACAAGTTGGGTGATCTTAATCCCAAAAGATGTTTATTGTTGCTTGATTATTTACCTATACCATTAAATTAGAATCAAGAAAGACATCTAAAGTTATTAGTGAATGTAATTCCAAATTGGATAGAGTTAAGATTAAGATATGCTAAGAGAACCAAATACTAAAGATGCATTGTAAGTTGTGAATCAACTTCAATTTAATTTACCTTTCCAAGTTATCTATTTAATTCCTATTCATTAGAAATAAAAGCAATAATTTAAACAATGCTTTAAACCACAACTCATAAGCATCAACATGCAAAGAAAAAGCTATCCACATAAACTAAACTATCCAATCATAACAATTAATTCTTTACTACTATTAGACTAACAACCCCATAACTCATAAACACACACTTAAAATACATGATTATTTAAATCCGTGATCATTAACTAATAGATATATATTTAATCTAAAATGATTATAAAACATCAAGGTTATATTCTACAAATTCAAACCCTATACCCAAATTAATACTTTTCTCACACCACTTTTTGGTGATTAAATTATCAAATTGATTAAACTATACCTACACTCATCTTGCTAAATTACAAAGATATATAAATATTCATTTCCCTTGACAAAATAAAACACAAACTCAATATAATATAATCTTTTTATTTATTATTATTATGAATAGAGAAAAAAAATTATATTATAGAGGGAGTTTGACCAGGTGGTCGAGCCCCTCAAAAGTTTATATCTTACTTCAAAATTAAACTTAGTTTCATAAAAAAGCAAACTTCTTTAAAGGACTATTAATCCTTCTTTTACTTAGTTTCATTCGAACTCGGGTAATAATCCTTTATTTTTAGTTTTTTTTTTTTTTTTTAAATTAACATTTATAAATTTAGTATTCCTAAAAATTAAACTGTAATCATGTTAATTTGATCACTAAGATAATTTGATTATTAAGATGGATTTTATAAATTATAGATTTCTATAATATTTATTTTATATATAAATTTATTTATTTATTTATTATTATTATTTAGATTTTAATTAAATTAGATTTGAAAATTTGAGAGATAAGAAAACATTTAAAATTTTATTGTTCAATAATATTTTTTTATTGTTATTTTTAGATTGAAAATGTATATGCACATATTGATATTTATAACTATCTTTTGAGTATTTTTATGTAAGTAAAGATACGTATCTTACATTATATGCATATTAATATTATTAAAGAAGATTAAATCCAACGTCTATCCATTTACTTTACAAGGTAATTCAATATGAAAAGAAAGACCATGCATTTATTAGTATTATTTTGGTTTCTTGGAAACATACTACACTTTTTTTTCGTTTACCTTCTAGAGAGGAATAATCAATTTAAACTCCAAAAGAATTTAATCTTTTTTTAATTTTTTCCTAATGTCTTATTTAAAGTACACACCTAGTTAAAGGTGTAACCACATTTACAAATTGAGCCAATCACCTTTACAATAACTACATTTTCAAAAAGATTGTACTCTTGGAACTTGAAGCTTTTCCAAATACATAACTCATATCTATTTCTAGAATCCTAACTTGCATAGACCTCTCATTGATCCTAGCTTCAATGTATATGCACCTAAAAAAAAAAAATCAACAAAAATAATATATGGCCACAAGCTCTCCTCCCAACCATAGGATTGATATTCAATCCACCCCCGAGCTCTAGGGGTAACATAGCTTTTCCGTACACACACACCACCACCATTCACAAGGTTTCCTTAAACAAATTACACCACATACTATGTGCATTGCCAACACCCATACTATAATTCATCATCCTAACCCTTAAATAGCTATATGCATTAAGAGAAACTAAAACAAGGTGGAACTCCAACAAGACAAAACTAAACACATAATTTCAACAAATACCTCAAAAGGATCTAGCAATAAGTTGCACATA
Source organism: Sequoiadendron giganteum (assembly GCA_007115665.2). NCBI lineage: Eukaryota > Viridiplantae > Streptophyta > Pinopsida > Cupressales > Cupressaceae > Sequoiadendron > Sequoiadendron giganteum. Next base: position 230,416,346 of record CM021105.1, on the reverse strand, counting down.
AAATTAAAAACATAAACAATATTTCATGCATCAAAGATCCATAAAGGGGTGGACCTTACCAAACTAAGTGCAAATCCAAAAGATGATAGCATATCCTTCTCCAAGCCCTATTCTTCCATTCTTCCTCTCTCATCCTATCCTCTATCTCCACCAAGAATTCTTCTTCCCAAAAGGAGAAAGCATCTCAGGTACAAAAGCATAACCAAAGAAAAAAGAGAGAATCCCCTTCTCCTTTCAAAGAGAAGGAATATATAGAAGGGAAAAGGCAACCAACACCCCATAACTTCCCAACCACCCAAACAACTCCAATTTTCACCATTTTTCATAATTGGGTAATTAGAGTGGGTTTTAAATTTTATTTAAGGCGTTATATGGAATAAAAATACCCCTAACCCATAGACCTACCACCTAGGAAACATTTTATACACTTAATAGCACATAAATACTTCTCTAAACATACAATAAGTAATCACGTTTAAAAGGTGACTCAAAAGTCTAATAAAACAACTTTTCACACATGCAAAATCCTTACAAAACAAGGTTAAAACACATATCTTTGACAAGACTAGGAATTCACAAGAATAACATAAGGGAAGTAGCTACGTGACCCCTTCATCAATAGTGGCCAATTTTAACCTGTTTACTCAACCAAAAAAAGGTGTCAATATTTCTCATAACTAATAATAATTGAAACAAGTAGTATATGAAAAATAACCTTCTAATAATACTCGATTAAGAAATTAAATCTACATAAGTAACATATAATTTAACTCTTCCTACTTGCATAATACCTTTTAGAGACAAGCAATAATTTATCATTTTATTTAATATCAAAACATTACCACTTGTTAATAATCTATTTAACCTATAACTAATAATATTGTTGGCCTTGTCGTTGCACCAAAAGATCGACATATCAATGTTTGATACAAGCGTCAGTTAAGATCCACGAGAGGCAGTTAAACCATGTCGCGAACCCAAAGGGAGATGCTGGTGGTTAGTCCAACAATCCCCCCCTCAGCATCACCTGAAGGGTTTGAACCCATGACCGACTCTCATACCAATTGTTGGCCTTGTCATTTCACCAAAAGATCGACCTGTCAATGCCCGATACAAGCGTCAGTTAAGATACACGGGAGGTGATTAAACCATGTCACAAACCCAAAGGGAGATGCTAGCGGTTAGTCCAACAAATAATACAATCAAATATTTAATATCAATCATTACCTTTATATTCACACTTACTCACACTCATAATATATAAAAACACTTAACATGATGAAATCCATTTAACATATATAATGATATTTCCAACAATGAAACATCTAGATCATTGCATACTTATGCAAATAAGGAATAGAACACATCTAGCTATCACACAAAATCACAAAAAACACTAGTTAGTTAAGAATCAAAATATAAACAACTTGATGTATAGGAACAATAATCACTAATGTATATTGTCCAACATAAAAGAACATAAAATATGGGCCATGAACCATCGATGACTAATAGGATCAATAAGGCCACAAGGGATGGGGTCTTACAATGTGCTTCCTATTTGCATACATATTTTTCTAATTTTGGACAACTTGTAGATGTTCCTTGAGAGTTCTCAAAATATCTTGACTTTGATCACCAAACTACTCACTATCGAAACTCTACCATCTATGAGGACTAACTTTACAAAGTTTAATGCATCATATCTATAGAGTGCTCTGAATGGAGACATGTTAATGGATATGTGATGAGTTGTGTTGTAGAGATAACCTCCCAAATGTAGCCAATTGATCCAGGCCGCCTGCTGACTGGTAGCACAATTCCTAAAGTATCCTTCTACCCTCTTGTTTACAATTTAGCTTGTGCTATGGGTGATCTTGGTTCCTATCATATGGAATAAATCCTTCCAAAATATACTAAAAAACCAGTTGTCTTTGTCGCTAAAAATGTTCTTGGGTAGCCCATGCAACTGGATATTTTCCTTGAAGAATAGTTCTACAACTTACAAAGCTTTATATTCACTAGAGATGGCAAAGAAATGAGCATACTTAGTCAATCTATCCAATACAACATAAATGTATTCTTTCACTTGAACTTTGGGAAGTCTAGTAATAAAATCCATGGATATGCTTTCTCATTTTTGTTCTAGAATAGGAAGAGGTTGTAGAAATCTAGCTAGAAAATCTTGCTCTCCTTTTTTCTGACATATGACACATTCCCTGATACATGTGAGAACATCCTCCTTGAGGCCCTTCAAAGAGAATCTTTCTCTAATTTCTCAATAATTTTTATAGAACGTCGGATGCCATGCCATAGGTACATTATGATAGGCCTCTAATATCTTATCTTTCACATTGGATCCAAAAAATAGGAACACTCTATTCTTGAAGAGAATCAGACCTTTGACACCACATACTGGTCATCCTTTTCAACACCTTCTAGAATTCTGGTAGCAAAAGGATCCTTGGCATAGTCCTCCATGATTGAATCCTTCCAGTCTAATGATGTGATGGATACATGACATAGAGTGGGTTCCTAGAGAGTGCACCCACCATAATATTCTTTCTTTCCTTTGACATATTCAATATCGAAATTGTATGCTTGAAGTTTACTTACCCATTTATGTTGCCTATCATTCAATTTTTGTTGACTCGGGAAAAAATTTAGGTTGTTGTGATCTGATTTGACCACAAATATTTTGCACACCAAGTATTGTCAGAACTTCTCCAAGTCATGCATTATGGCTAGCATCTCTTTGTCATGTATCGAATATCCTCTTTCATGTGCCCTCAACTTCCTAATTTCAAAAGCTATTGAGTGTCCCTTCTAAGAAATTATGACTCCAATTCCTTCACCAGAAGAATCATATTCTATAACAAATGGAAGTGAGAAATCAAGAATTGTAAGAATCGGACAAGATCTCATTACCTATTTTAGCTTCTTAAAGGTCTCGTGTGCTTCTCTTTTCCATTAAAAGGATCATGCTTTAGTTAGATTGGTGAGAGGTGTCAAAAACTGAGAAAATCCTCTAACAAACCTCTAGTAATAGCTACACAATCCAAATAAACCTCTTAGCTGAGACAAGTTTGTAGGAGGTGGCCAATCTAGAATGGCTTGGATCTTTTGTTGATCAACCTAAACTCCTTTACCACTTATGAAATTACCCAAATACAATATATGTGTTGACCCAAACTCACATTTAGACATCTTTGCATAGAGAGATTGTTGTTCTAGAATTTCCAAGATTATATCCAAATACTTTAAATGTTCTTCCCATGTTTTTCTATAAATCATAATATCATCAAAGAAAACCAACATAATCTTCCTAAAGTTCTTTCCAAAAACATGATTCATGCATGATTGGAATGTTTTTGGAGTATTAGTGAGACCAAAAGACATAACCAAGAACTCAAAATTCCCATAGTGACATTGAAAATTAGTCTTATGTGCATCTTCTTCCCTCATGCAGATTTGGTGGTATCTAAACCTCAAATCAATCTTTGAGAATTATACCAAACCATGTAGTTCATCAATCAACTCATCTATCTATAGTATGGGGTACCAATTATTAATGGTCTTCTTGTTCAATGTTAGGTAGGATATGCATATCCACAAAGTGTCATCCTTCTTCTTTACCAACACCACAGAAGATGTGAAAGGAATATCTAACTTGATTTGATGTAGCCCATACCTAACAAATCCTTGATTTATTTTGGTGTATCCTCCTTATACATCTAGGGATGGTGGTTAGGAGTGGCCATAACCAACTTTGATCATGGTTCAAGTTCTATGATACGATCAAAACCTCTATCTGGTGGCAATCTGGGAGGCATGTCACTAAAAACCAAACTATACTTATCCAAAATATTTTGTATATCCATATGAACTTGACCATTCTTACCTTCCGAAGAGTGTTTTGAAATCACCAAAAAAATAGCAGTCCAAGCAACTTGGTTCTTCTGCAAGATCCTCTCCATTCTCCTGGATGATACTACTTGTGGACCTCTATTAGCCATTCCCATTAGAACCACATCCTTCCTATTGGCTTTGAACTTGAGTTCCATCATTTGGTAGTTTGTAATATACTCACCCAATGAATGTAGCCACTACACATCCAAAATTACATCAATTTTACACAAACCAATAACATATAAGTCATCACAAAACTTATGGTATCCAAATTTTATGTCTATCTTTCAGACTTTCTCCTTACAGGGTAAGTTATACCCATTCACCACAGTGAGAGGGAAGCCTTCAAAATTTTCTGCAACTAGCCTCCTTCTCCTCACAAGTCCTTCATCAATGAAGTTATGGATAGCTCCTCCATCAATCAAAATAGTCACTCTTTTCCCAAAAAGGACTCCCTAGACCTTGAAAGAGTGGTATCTATGTGTGCTTGATAGAGATGCTCAAATATCTTTATTGTCCTTCTCCTTATCTTCCTCCCTCAGAAGGATGATGTAAGCATGTAAATCTGAAAAATAGCTTAAACTTCAACACACATTAGTATGGTTAGTTTAAAACTAAGAAAATAAACTACTCCTATGAGATGTTGAATCATTCTTCATGATGCAAACAAAACAACCAAAAGATCAAATAAACCAAATGAGAGAATAAAAAGAATCATAGTGTATAGCTATCTCATAGTGGAAGTGGTTCACCTTTGATGTCAAAAGGATGCCCTTTCCCACCTCCTTGACAAGCTTGAGTGATAATGATGCAAAATGAAAATGATGGAGATTAAGATGCAAGATGAAATCCAAAGTGCCTATAGTTAGAATACTAAAATTATGGATGATCAATTCAATAGGAGAGGCCCTCTATTTATAGATTTGAAGAGTGGAAGATTGGAGGATTTGGATGAATGTGGGACAAAAGACCAACCAATGAGAGAAGGCCACTTGTCCACATGTGATTGGAGGAGGAATGAGCACATTTTGATGAATGTGCCAAGTAAATGCAATTAGGTGGATTTGAAATTTGAAAGATGGCTTTAAATGCATATGGTTGAGACATTTTGGGGGAAAATGTTTTGGGCAATAAATTCAAACAAATGGAGTTAATGAGGGAATATTCCTTGTTAATATGCCTTGGTGAGGGAAAAAGGGGTATTTAGATAATTAATTAAAATGAAGTTCATGTGCAAGTGGGTGGGTTAATCAAGGGTTTAGGTTTGACTAAGGTTGAGTCAAAACCTAGAGGATGGTTAATGGTGATTAGAGGTTAATTAATTCCAATTAATTAACTTGGAGGAATTTAGGGGTTTTGACATTTGATTTAATCAATTTGATTTATTAAATCAGATGAGAGGACCTTTAGGACTTAATTAAATAAATTGATTTATTTAATCAAGTATGATGAATATTAGTGAATTAATCAATAAATTGTTTTAACTGATTAACAGAAGAATTTGATGTTAATTAGAGTGGGATTAGATGCATTATGTTAGGATTATTTTCATGTCTACATTTTTTCCCTCTTTGAAGCAATGTACCTGTTGCATTGATTCAAAGAATGATGTCGCCAAGATCGATTATTTTTTAAAAATGATTTTTTCGGATGCCCCAATGGACAGAAGTACATTGGCACATTGCCCTCTCGAGAGATTGAGCGAAAAGTTTAATTTGAGGGTTGATCTCGTGACAAAGAGGTTCAAGATGGATGCATAGATGGTTAGACTAACAGATCTATATGATGATGATGATGATGCAAATGATATTTTTTTAAGATGCTTAGAATAACAAATCTATATTATCCTAAACAACTTAAATGATGATGCAATGCATGTAAGATGGATGAGATGGATGATGTTGTCCTATGATGATATGACATGATTATGTAGGATGAGAGTGCGGATTTTTTATGAATGGAGGATGGATGCATTGATGAAATGATACTATGTTAGTGTTTTAGAGGATAGAATAATGAGAGGGATCAACCCTTGAATCCGAGAAGATGCAGAAGTCCAACAAGTCTATGAGTCATCGAGACTTTATTAGATATGATGATGAATGATGATGATATATTGCTTATCTAGGGATGGGAGAAGTAAAGAGCATAACTTTCCTTATGTTTGATAACACACATAGGTACAATGCATCAAGGTATAAAGAACCACGATGGTGTTGCACCTAGTGTGATGGACTTTGACTCGACAATTAGATAGGAGTACTCTTGTTCACACCTGGCATATGGAACCTTATTCAAAATGTAGTTCAGATATTCTAAACATCTTAGACCAAAACATAGAAAAGAAAGCCTTCCTATGTCGTCAACAAGACATCTAAAACACGTTCCCTACAAACCAAACAAAGCATGCATGACCAAGTTATATTACAAGAACATCCAATAAGCACAGTAGATAAAATGATAATGATCATTTCCCCATTCCTTTCTCTCTAAACTGTTTTGATTAGGCATCATCAAGAGGTCATTGGAATGAGCACAAAATAAGATAAGTCAAAAAGACAAAGATAAAGTAAACAAACAAGCTAATGTTCGGCATACCGCTAGCCAAGACTAAACTACAGTGATGCCTGATGTTGATGTCCATTGTAGGAAGGATGCATCCTAGGACATGTTGTGATCAGGTGATATGGGATTTGGCTGGATGATAAATTATTAATACCAAGATTTGACCAACTTGTTTACTTACTGACCTAGTCTTGAGACTTTGACGATTGAGCTTTTACTTTTAAACTTGCTAGACTTGCTTCCGACTGACTTACCAAAGGATGAAAATGGCGATTGATTTATTATGAATGAGATTATTTTAGGTGAGAGCGATATGGATATGGATGGATTTTTCAAATATTTGGATGTTTTTGGTGTTTTGAAATGTTTTGAGGTTGTTTCTAGGATTTCGATATTTTTTACGAATGTTTTGATTTTCAAATTTTCCAATGTTTTTGGGTTTTCTGAGATTTTGACCAAGAACCTAATCTAAAGACCTATCCTAGGGGTCTCAAGAGCTGATCAACAGATTAGCCTTGCCTATGTTATACATGCAGAGACCACGTAGTTCGACTAACATAGACTCGATTATTGATGAGATAAGGTGGATTGCCAGATTATTGTGATGCTCCTAAAGGACTAACCTAGGGTGTCTCGGGGGCCAATCAAAGATCCACCTTGCCTACGTTCAAGCTCAGAGACAATGCAGTTTGACAGGTTGACTCTATTTTTTACCTATTTTTGGATTTTGATATGATTTGGATGTTTTTGGATTTTTTGATGGATTTTTTGAATGTTTTTGGATTTTTTATTTTAAGGAAGACTGCGAGAATATGCATGAATCTAATTCAATGTAGGTACATGAACATGCCCCCGGTGTGATTTGATAGACTACTTCGATATAAGAAGGACAAACTAACCTTAGGAATGTGTCAAGTGGTACTAGGGTGGAACATGATACGAACATAGAATCAAGCTATAACGCGAATATGGATAGGTGAATGGAAGGATTAATGGAATGCGATGGATGAATGGTAAGTGTGCAGAATAATCCATGAAGATCCTAGTGGATGTAGAGTGCTTTATTTACACAAGGTGCCTATTTTCCATATTTTCACCAAGGTACTTTCCCAAAGCACCACCAAAGTGGTTTTCACCAGAGGACGATTTTTTTCTTTACTTTTTTTAATCCTTTTTCTGATTTTTTGGATTTTTATATTATTTTGTTTTTTTTGTATTTTTGGTTTTACCCTTAAAGATCAGGCATAAAACTTTTTGAGATGAGATTTTTTCATGGGTTCCTACAAGGGTTCGCCTTTGGGCGTTGATAGTTGATATGCCCCTAACTTGTAGCTTGCGGTGACGATGAATGGTCCCAGCTGGTTGGGCTCAAACTTGCCCTTACTATTTGGATTTGGCACGTTCTTCTGATTTTCCTTCAGTACTAGCTTGCTGACTTGGAAGGTCTAACTCTTGATTTTCTTGTTGTAGCTTCTCTTGAGGCGGTTCTGATCGACTTGCAAGTGGTTTAAGGCATCCTTACACCACTCATCTAGTATTTCTAGCTCACTCAGTCGTGAGACTCGGTATTCTTCATATGTAATGATATTTTCCAATGATATTCTTAGGGACGAGAGCTCGATCTCAATGGGGAGTATGGCTTCTGATCTGTAGACCAGGGAGAAGGGGGTGGCACCTGTTGGTGTGTGGATGCTTGTGCGGTAAGCCCATAAGGCAAGATTCAATTGCAGATGTCAGTCATGACTAGCGTCATTGACTATTTTCTTGAGGATTTTTAGGATGGTTTTATTGGTAGCTTCTACTTGGCCATTTCCTTAGGGATAATACGGAGTGGAAAAGTGATGTTGGATATTGATTTTTTGGCATAAGTCGCAAACATCCTGATTTTTAAAAGGTGTCCCATTATCTAAGATAATGGCTTGAGGGACACCGTATCGAAAAATAAGGTAGTTTAAGATGAACTTGGATATCTAATTTCCCGTAATGTAGGTCATGGGAATGGCTTCCACCCACTTCGTGAAATACTCTATGGCGGTGATGATAAACTTATGGTCATTGGATGAGGTGGGTGTGATTTTACCGATGAGATCGAGCCACCACTACAAAAAGGGCCACGGTGTGATAATTGGATGGAGCCCCTGATCCGGTGCATGGATGAGGTCCCCATGCTGCTAACACTGCAAAAACATTTTGACATAGTCATGTGCTTCTCTTTCCATTGCATGCCAATAGTATCCTATCCTTAGTAGCTTCTTGGCCAAAGTCATACAACTCAAGTGTGAACCAAAAATGTCATTATTTACCTTGGTTAAAGCAGTCAAGGCTTCATCAGTGTTTAGGCAACGTAAAAGGGTCCCTTCGATGCTCCTATAGTATAGGGTATCTCCTACGATGAGGAAATGAGATGATTTTTTGACAAAGGCTCTTTTGTGGTTCGGGGTTATGTCGGTGAGAAATCCTATTCTTAGGTAAGTGTAAATATCATGGTACCAAGGATCATCGGGACCAACTATTTTGCACATGAATTTGAACTCTAGTACCTCAAATGTTGGTACGAGAAGCTTCTCTAAAAGGAATTTCTGCTTTGGGACGTTGTGTGGGATCTCTAGGAGTGATCTGATTATGTCCATTGCATCCGCTGCTCTATTATTTGTTCTGGGTAGTTGTTCAAATGTGATATCAATGAAGGATTCCTTAAGGCTTTCTACCAACTTCTTGTATGGAGTCAACTTATCATCCTTTGTTTGATATTCATTGTTTACTTGGTTGATTATGAGCTGTGAATCTCTGTATAACTTAAGAGCCATGATCTACCACGGCACTGTAATCCCCGTCCCTATGACAAGAGCCTCATACTCTGTGATGTTGTTTGTGCATGAGAATGATAGCTTATATTATTTAGGTATGCAGTCCCCTTGTGGAGTGATGAAGAATATTCTCACTCCTAACCTATGTTGTGTATAGGATCCATCAAAATACATCTTCCAGTGATCTGCTATACTAAGGTTGAAGATTGATTCATCGGAGAACTCTGAAACCAGTGGATTCTCTGCATAAATAGGTGCTTCTGCTAGTTGATCTATGATTTCTTGTCCTTTGATATCCTTGTGTTCTACATACTCAATGTCATGCTTTGTTAGGATCATAACCCACTTAGCCATTCATCCTGTGAGAGTTGCTTTGGAAAGTAGGTATTTGAGCGGATCTATTTTTGTGATTAGATTGGTCAGGTGTGCTAGCATGTAATGTTTGAATTTTTGTGTTGCAAACATGATTGTTAAGTAGGATTTCTCAATGGGTGTGTAGTTCAGCTCATGTCCTACCATGGTCCTATTGATGTATTAGATAACCCTTTCCTTCTTGTTTTCACCATGTTGGGCTGAGAGAGCACCAAGGGTTTCCGTTGTTGCTGATACGTATAAGATCAAGGGTTTGCCTAGAATTGGTGGCATAAGGATTGGTGGTGTGAGAAAATACTCCTTGATCTTGTTGAATGCTTGGTCATGTTTCTCATCCCATTTGTATGCTACCCCCTTGTGGAGTAGATGAGAATATGGGATTGCTTTGTTTGCTAGTTGTGCTATGAATCGGTGGATGGACTGGAGTCTTCCTTGTAGGCCTCTTAGTTGTTTTAGTGTCCTGAGAGCTTCCATTTTGAGGACCACCTTGACTTTGGTAGGATCGACCTCAATTCCTCTCATGGATACGATGTACCCTAGGAGCTTGCCTGATTGCACTCTGAATATGCACTTCTTTGGATTAAGTCCAACCTTGTATTTTTCCAACCTATCAAAAATGGAGCTCAGAGCTAATATGTGGTCCCATTGTTTCTTTGATTTAGCTAGTATTTCATCCACATAATCTTACACCATCTTATGAATCATGTCATGAAATATTAATGTCATGGCCCTCTGGTAGGTTGCTCTTGTTTTCTTCAACCCGAATGGCATCATATTCTAGAAATATGTCCTCCACGAACAAGTGAAAGTTGTCTTGTGCTGGTCTTATTTAGCTATCATGATCTGATTGTATCTTGAGAATCTATCCATTAGTGATAGAATCTCATGTTCGGCCATCATATCCACGATCATATCAATGTTTGGAAGTGGAAATTCATCCTTGGGACATGCTTTGTTCAAATCTCTAAAATTTGTGCACATGCGGATGCCCCTAGTGGGATTTGAAATAGGTACTAGGTTTGACACCCACTCTGGATAATTAATCGGGCATATGAACCTTGAATCTAGGAGCTTTTGTAATTCCATTTTGACTAGCAATGCTATCTAGGGATGCATTTTTCTCAATTTTTCTCTTACAAGCTAGGTGATGAACTACCACCTCTAGATCAAGCCCAGGAATGTCGATATAAGTCCATGTGAATTTTACCTGTCTTTCCTTTAGTAACGTAGCTAGGATTTTTTGTTCTTCTGTGAGAAGTGACTCAGCATAGAATTTTATGTGTGGTAGTTCCTTTGTTCCTAGATTGATTGGATTGCACTGTTCTGCCAGGACTGTTGACTTTTCTTGATGAAGGGCACTAAGGGGAAGATTGAATCCTTCATCCTCTGGTGCCTCAGAGAGGTTTTCACTGTTGGATATGTCCTTTATTTTTATTGTTTTTGGGTTAGATAGTGTCACAGTGTGGTTTTCACTCAAAGACCTTGAGATTATTCTCGAATTCATCTCCCTGTAATAGGCTTGAGTATCTAGTATGATGTGGAACCTAGCTTTGTGAATTCCATATGGCACCATATCCCGCAATCCCATGAATTCTAAGAGTGCCTCATCATTTTCAAACATGTCCAGAATTGGTGGTCCTCGTTGGTTCTAATCGATGAGATGGGGATACACTAGGTTTATTTCATGGGTTTTATGGTCTAACTCAAAAGACAGGGTGTTAATCATGCATAGAGATGAATCTTTAAAAAGCATAAGCAAGTCAGTTATGGGATCCTCGTCACTACTACACACATCAGTTACGTCTAAGGTAAATTTATCTAAGGGCAGACCTGTAGATACTAGTATTTGAAGGGTGGTTGTCGATAGTTGAGGGGGAGTCTTGACTGCTCTAATCGGGGGAATTCTGCCATGTATGGTTACACTTGGAGGGGTACACCCAAGGCCAAGGTTTTTCATGCACTTTTGGACAATTATAGGTTCCAATCGGCCATTACTATTCTTTCCAAGACTTTCATTCCTGTTATAGCCCATGCCAAATATTAATTGAAGTCCTCTATTTGTATTATCCATAGGAAGGGCTGGTACAGGTCTTTCATCTTGATAAAGGAGACTGGATACATCTCTCTCATCCACTGCTTCTCAGTCTAGATCCCCCAACTTCTGAATTGAGAGGGATCTGCTCTAAAGGTTTGAGTTGTTTTATTAGTGGGTTGCAGTTGTCCATGGGATCTAGGGGATTGAGGTAACTCCCCTACCACAAAGGCTCCTTTCTTCATTTTGTATTCCCCGCACCCATTGTCTTGGATTATAAGCTTGATTCCAGATATGTCAGGGATGGTGGGTGTCTTTGTCCTAGAAGTGGAGGCAATTTTAGTTGGGTCTATATATGGAGTTGATGGTCCTTCATCATTCTTTGGAACTTGGGGTATTTTATAGTACTTTTTTTCTATGTTCTTGCAACAAGCAAAGGGCTCGAGATCACCATAGATTGTGACCTCTTAATTTTGATATGAGAACTTGACGCACTGGTGGAAGGTTGATGCGACTTCTTGCATCCCATGGATCCATGGACGCCCTAGGAGAATATTATAAGGTAGATCAAGGTCAAAAACCTGACAAGTGGTCTCCATAATGGTTGGCCCTACTTGAATAGGGAGTTGGATAGTGCCCTGAGACACTCTTTCTTGGTCATCATAAGCTTTGATTGTGATGCCTTTTCCTTTTTCAATGAAATTCTTGGAGAATAATATATTATTTATGAGCTTGAGAGAATGGATGTTTAGACCTGCACCCCCATCCACCAAGACCCTTTTGACTTTGTTTTTAAGAACCAGGACTTCAAGGTGAAGTGCACAGTTGTAAGATGGTTGAGTGGGGATGTCCTGATTAGAGAATGTGAGGAGATTTGAGGTGGTAATGTTTCCAACCATAGCTTGGAATTTTTTTGTATCAAGATTGGCAAAGACAGTAGATGTAGCCAATGCTTCCTCAAGGATTTCTCTATGGGCGGATGAAATCTTCAATAACTCCATGATGGAGATTTGAGCAAGAGTTCTTTTCAATTGGTCCAAGACATTATAGTAATTAGGAACAAATTTTGGATTGGAGGTGGATGCCCTAGGTCGTTGTGATGACCCAGCAATGGTGACTTTGTCACCGTGTGTCATGACTCCACAATCAACTTTGGCTCCCTTGATGCTAACAACAGTGACCAATTCATCCAGGGATGTGACAACTTGATCGTACACATGGTTCACATTGGCATATTTTTTTCCCTTTGTTGTTTCCTTGATTATGGTATGGCATCAGATTCGTGTAGATTTTTAGATCTTGATTGCCAGTTCATTGCTTCACATTAATGATCTTGTCATCGATGAGGTCTTGGACTACATTTTTCAGCTTCATGCAATTGGTTGTTGTGTGCCCCTTCATTTTATGATGATCACAAAGGAAATTTTCATTGTACCATGGTGGTTTCTCTTGGGGCTCTTAATAATTATCATAAGTGGGGATTTTGATGAGATTCTCATTTACCAATTGTTTCATGATGGATTTGATTGATTCCCCAAGGGATATGAACTTCCTTTTGGGGGGATATCTATTTCGAAAAGGTAGTCCTCCTTGATTATTCAAATTGTTGATTTGATTGTTGGGTGGTTGTTGTGATACTGCATTGGTTTGTGTTTTGTTGCGACTATTGTTCTATAGTTGCTGATATGTTTGGGTGTTCTGCTTTGGAGCATTGATCATGACCTTGGCGTCGACCACACCATCATTAGTGGCATTCCTATTTTTCCCCACATGCTAGGTTTTTCATTATAACTGGTGGAAGGGCGATTATCTTGATGTTCAAGATATCTTGATGTTCACCCTTGTGCAATAAGGTCCTATTCAATGTTGAGCACCTTGGGGATCAATTGGTCATAAGTGGTGATGCATTGTATTTTTAGATGGAATGCCAAGGTTTTCTCAAGATTGGAGATGATGGTGCAAATTTGTTGCTCCTCCAGCATGGCCCACTTGCTCTAATTGGCCTTGGATCACCATTGTTGTAGGAAGGAATTCAATGATTCCCCCTTTCCTTGTTTGAGTGCAGATAGTTCCTCTACACTAGCATCCATGCCAATGTTGAATGCATAATTCTTGATGAATGCATCTACGATTTCTTGGAATGTTTTGATGCTTGTAGGCAGGTGAGAGAACCACTCAATGGAGGGACCAACCAAGCTTCATGGAAATAGCCGCATCAAATATGTATCATTATACATGACTTCCATGCAATGTACTTGGAATTCCCTGATGTGATCTTCAGGGTTTCCCAACCCATGATATTTGTCAAATTCGGGGATTTCAAAACCCTTTGGGAATGGTATCATTGCAAGGCTTTTGTCAAAGCGATATGGGCATAGATTGCTTGGTGTTCTCATTGTTTTCCCTGATTGGAGATCAAGCACATTTTGCGAGAGTAGTTTGATTTGTGTTGTCACATCATCTTTTGGATTAGGAGCTAGAGTGAACATGTTTTGAGGTGGTTGAGTTGTTTGATTGATGGGTGGAGTGTTGGTGGGAGTTTTTTGCAAGCTTTTCTGAGTGAGTATGGCTTGTTGATATGCCTACATTTTTTTTTATGCCAACAATGCTTGTTTTTGGTCCTGTTGTTGCTATGCCAAAAAGGTTTTTTGTTGGTCTTGTTGTTGTTGTGCCAACAAAGCTTTTTGTTGGGCTTGTTGTTGAGCCGCTTGTTTTTGTGCTTGATATTGTTGCAGGGCTTGTTGATATGCTTGTTGCAGGGTTGCTTACAATTGTTCCTAGTATTGAGCTTGTGCTTACGCTTGCTGAGCTTGATATTGGGCTTGAGCTTAAGCTTGTTCTTGTTGGGTTGCTTCTGTAGCATGTGTGTCTTGAGCAGCTTGAATTGCTTGTGCAGCTTGGGCATCCTATTGTTGTTGTAGTAAAGCTTGAGCTTGGGCATCTTGTTGTGCTTGTTGTGTCACTAATTGTGCTTACACTTTCTTGGCAGCTAGTTGTGCAGCTTGTTGATTTTGGATTTGTTGAAGTGCCTTTTGATAGGTGGCTCATTGAGCTGCTTGCAACATGATGCTAAATGAGTTCACCATGTTGATTTTTGGCAGTGGTGGTGGTGGATTAGGAATATTATTGACTATTCTGATGAGAGAAATTGTTGTATTGATGATTGGGGTTTGTGTGGTGGATGGTGTGATTGATATGCTTGGTCCTTGGGAGACCGTGTTTTGAGATATTTGGGGGATGGTAGATGATGTGTTGATTTTTGGGGTTGCTTGAATGGTTGCCATCTATTGTTGTGATATTTATGGAAATATGGGAGGATTTAGTGTTATGTTTTAATTTATAATTGGAGGGTTGCTCAGATTTTGTTGATTGATGGTTGGTAAAGGGGGCAAGCCCAACCCAAGGGGTGATGCAGATGTTAATGGAAATGGTGGAAATGGTTGTGTAATCCCTTGGAAAAGTGATGATGAGGAGGGATCAAATATTCCCCTTGTTTGAAATAATCCACCTTCTCCATGTGAGGTCAAAGGGTGAGAGGTTTGCATGTTGAGCAAATACACTGGTGTTGCGTGAAAAGACGTAGGATTGGTGGAATCATGAAATGTGAGCGGAACGTATTGGTGCAATGGATTCAATGGGATGGATTGACCTAGTATGGTATTGGCATCCAAATCTTTTTTGTTCACAAGGGGATGTGCTTGAAGTGTGTGAAGCAATGAGCTTCCCTTATTAACAATCGGTTGAGTTGGAGCAATGGATGATGTGACTTTTGGGATGCTTTGAGTGATGCTTTGAAATGGAGGTGTGGATGAGATTGGAGGCATGATTCCAAGAGGCTTCCCCAAAATAGTGCTTACATCATAATTGAAAGGGATTTTAGCCCCTTCTTTGGCCAATTCAAGCATGTATTGGGAGGGATTGAGCCTCATCATGGCATTGAAAATTCTATGAGTCTTAGGGTTTTGAACCATTTCAATGGTTTCATCTTGTGTCATCCCTAAGACATTGTTGGTGTTGTCTTCCACTTGACCTTCCTCTTGAGGGTTTTGAGGTATTGGAGGAAGATTAATTGGGAGGTAAATGGATATTGTAGGGTTGAATTTTGTTTCAGTTTGACTCAAATCACTTGAAGTGGATGTTTCTTTGTTTTGCTCCATGTTTTTCTTGTATTGAGATCGAGTTTGAACCATAAAATAGGGATCAATTTTCAAGAATGTAAAAGATGAACCTCTAACACCTTAGATTGGTCTAAACTTTAGGCTCAAAGAGAAAAACTAGGATCATTAAGGATCAAAGTGTGATGATGAGATAAATGGAAGGTGGATGATGTGAATGATTGAACTGTTGAGAGATCTTGAAGGAGATGCTAGATTTTGGGAATTTTTTGGATTTTGATTTGGTTTGATTTGATCTTGACTTTGGCTTGATAGGATTTTGGTTTGGACAGTCAACTCATAAACTCTAAGAGTTTGGATGTTTTCCTAGAGTAGACTTGTACACAAGATGATAATTTGACTAAGTGTGTAAAGAAGGATTCATCTATACACGCCTAGCCAAACAAGATGATTTTGGTTTGATTTTCTTTTTGATTTTGGATAATGAACTTATAAACCCTAAGATGTTGGATGTTATCAAAGGGTAGACTTGTTCACAAGGATTGATAATTTGACTAAATATGTGGAGAAAGATTCATCTACAAACATCTAATCAAACAAGATGGTTTGGATTTTCCAAAAGCCTAGCATGAATTATTTTTTAAGGTTTCCAAGAGTTGTTGGTGAGATTATTTTTGGTTGATGTTTTATGGATGGATGAGAATGATTGAATTTGATCCTAGATTAGACCTAGATAGAACTCCTTTCTACACTTAGACCTCAGTGTTAAAGAACATGCTTGGTACTTCCTATGTAATAAATGCAAACCTTTGAAAGAGACTTAGATTTTGTTGGCAATAAAATTCATACAAGTTACGATTGTTCCTTGAAGCTCTCTTGTAAAAATTGTACACCAACCTTTCTCTAACTTCATGAAGCCTTGAAAGAAGTTCTTCACGAGCTTTTGGACTAAGACTTTTGAACTTTGGTTTTCGTATTTTGATCTTTCAGGAAATCATTTGGAAGAGAACATGTGTGTGGATTCAATTGTTTATTAGCTTTGCTTTATGAGTTCCTTTTATCACAAACAATTCTTGATTTTGGTTTTCAAACTCGATGTCTAATGTCCTAACTTCTTCTCATCCCACAAATTCCATTATGTGGAGAATCAAGGAAATCAAGTCAATAGTTTCCTAATTTTGACTTTAGTAAAAGAAAATTGTGATTAAATCCAAATACTTGGAAATCTCTAAGGATAAAATCCTTAGGGAAAGCAAGAGCACTTGAATTCGTCAAAGGTATTTTCTCCCCCTAAATGGTTTGATATTTTGAAGAACTTTGTGATTGTTTATTTTCAAATGTTTTGAGACCCAAGCAAAGTGTTTTTTCATTCCAAGAATATGCACAATCCTAGGATGAAAGAGGCAATATTTGTTAATTTCCCACTTGGATGAATCCAGCTATGCTTACTATTAGCGAATGATTAGATGCTTGATCACACGGGCTCCCCCTTACAATGCACTCACTTCTCGGGTCAGCCAAGCATCAGTACCCATGAAAATCCCATGGGACGGCTTTAGAACAATCGTTCTTGAATAAACAAATAGATAAGGATTTTGGATTTTACACAATTAAGGCTCTTAATCAAGGCACCCGTTTAGAAGGCCACACGAGAGGTGGGATAAACTCATGTAAAGAGTATCACCTGCTTGTCTATAGGAGCTCCTGTAATGATGATATTTCCTCAACATTCAAATTTATATACCAGTTGGGAGAAGCTTGGCGTTTAGCTCGTTACCGGTTTGAGTCGTTCCCTTGGGGTGAATACTTTTTCCCACCAAGGCAGGATTTCTAAGGTGAACAATAGTGAAGAAGTGTATTTGTAGTTCGACCACCTAACGCATTTAGGTGGGAGCACACACAATACCTTTTCTTCACACTCGCAAGGTTTGTTCAATTTTAAGAATCCTAATTGAAGTGTGGAGGCAATCACTTATACAACTTAATATCACAAAAAATCCTTTTGATTCTCCAAATCACTATGAACCATGAGAGAAGTGCATGTGTCCTTTTGATGATATTAACTTGTGAAATGGATTACAAAACAAAGAGTACACATGTTTATTTTAACCACAAAGCAATTATATGAATTCATTTTAAGCACCAATTTTTGAAGTGTGAGATTTGTTTGTTCAATTTTAGACCAAATCAAAATCTAGTATGTTTCTAAGATTCTTTTTAACCAACTTTGCAATTTCAAATTGATGGTTAAATTTTAAACCCAAGACGGAAATGAGCTATCCTAAAACAGAAAACAAGAGCAGGTTTGGAAGCCCTGGATTATTACAATTAGCACTTAAAAATGGTTTTGTTAAGTCTAAGTTCAATGCTTCAAATTTCTCAACTCCACTCTATTTTCCTTTGTTCAATTCCAATGCTCAACTCCAACGCCAACCTCCCTATAAATAGTAAAAAGTAAAATCTTAGAAGTAAGATTTATTGCAAGGAATTAATGAAGCAAAAAATTACCCCTGTCGTGCAAAGTCTTTGAAAAAAAAAGTCAGATTTTTAAAAGAATGACAGAACTTTTACATATCAACTCATATTCTAACCAAGAACTCTTAATTTGTTATGACGATGCCAAATTAAATCAAAATAAATCAACACAAATAATGACTCTTCTTTCTAATGTTTTTCCTTCAATGGAATTCTCATCCCTTTATGATAAAGCACAAGAGACACATGGACAACTTACTGAACCTTAACATCAACATAATGAGAATCATGAGAATTCTTTAAAGAGCTTAAAATGTTAGATCATTTCTCTTTTCTCCACGACTTAAACTTAATCTGAACAGGACTTTTTTCTATCTTAATGAATCTTTCAGCCTAATTTTTGTGTTTCTATGCCTTTATTGCTACCTATCATAGTACAACTATATGAACAAAAGTGTTATATCAGACAATATTATCCACACAATATTACCCAATTCAATATCAAAGGTAGATGATATATTTATTATCAACGACAGTGTAAGATTAAAAGCATCATGTCAGTGCCTAGTAGGCTATAAGGAAATCCATCATTTACTACCTACAAAATGACAATTGATGACAGATTATGTGTTCCAACTCAGAAAATCCTTACAAGCATGACAAATTAGGTTCCCTTTCAATCGATATTTCTGCATTGAATGTCCATGGATTGGATGCTTCATAATAGAATTCCGTAGTCAGTAGGTCGGTATGAGGTGATGTGCCTTCGCAGTGAGGCAATGTGCCTTCGCAGTCAATAAGCATTTATCACATACACATTTACTTTAGATTTTTTTCACTAGTAAAATAACCAATGGAACTATAGAACCTACCTTGCACTTCTCTAACTATAGCCAAGGCACAAAAGAAACATGTGGAAACTTTCAAAGCTAATGCGATTAGCAGACGTAAAACTGAATTCCATAATCAAAATGCAATGATTGCAAGGCCTGCACAATGACAAAAGATTTATTGAACCAGTGTAAGAAACTTTCAAGTAAACGCAATTGGTAGCTGTAAAACCAATATGAAAAAGATTTTAGAGACTTCCAAGTTAATGAAACTGGTAGGTTTAAACTCCAATTCAACAGTCTTTGTCATAATGTGATGATTGCAGGACATAGAAACGTGTTCAAGATGCGGAAGCATAGAATAAGGTGTTGGGAATTATGCCTCAACTTTCTGGTGACCCCCTTTGAAGACTTAGGTGAATTCTCTTATTTCCTTGGCAAAGTCTTTTTTTCTGGCGGAGGTGGAACCGAGATGGAACGTGGCATTGTTTTGTTTGCCTTGTTCTGGGTCTGGTTCTCGTTCCGTCTCCAGCTCCGCTCCCCGCTTTCTTGGTTCTTCGAGTTTTGTTCTGGTGGAGGCAGAACCGGATTGGAACTTGGCATTGTTCCTTTTGTCTTGTTTCGGGTTTGGCTCTGGATCCGACTCTGGCTCCAGCTCCGGCAGTCTTTTGCTCTCCGCTTGGTTCTGGTGGAGGTGGAACCAGTTTTGGATGTTGGCAATATCTGTTTGCCATGTTCTTGTTTCTATTCTTATTCCGACTCTGGGTCCGACTCCTACTTTTGTGATCTAGTTCCTCTGGATGTTTGGATTCTCCTCAGGGAGTTTTCCTCCGCTTTGTCCATGTTCTGGATTGTTGTTTCTTGCAGTTGGCGGAGGTGGAATCGGAACCAATTTGGTTCCTGATCTTGGACTTTTGGTAAAGTCCTGTTTCTGTTCCTGTTCCGTCCCCAACTCTGACTCTGATCTTTTGTGCTCCCGTCTTGGTTTGACCCCGGGTTGACTTTACCCGGTCAGTTCTATTTCCAATGTGTTCCTCTTTGCCGCGGGCGGACGCGGAACCGAATTGGTTCATGAACCTGTAATTTCGGTGGAGTCATGTTTCGACTCCAGTTCTGTCTTCGACTCCGGCTCCGGCAGTGTGTTTTTTCGGTGGAGTCCTGTTTCGACTCCTGTTCCGACTCCGGCTCCGGTAGTGTTAGGTTTGGCTTGAAGCCTTGGACGCGCCCGATGTCTATTTGACCATTTTGGTTGCTCTGTCAGCTGCGATTGCTGATGGGTCTTGGACGCATGGCACCTGGTTAAATAGTGATTGGATGGTTACCTAACTTGTTGTGCTGCATGTTTAGTCAACGAAGGTTAGCAGAGCTGAACCCATTTTTGGAATGGCATTGAATGCCTGGGTGGCTCATTGCAGGGAGATCTGTTAGATCTGACCAGATGTGTGATTTGTGGATGGTCTTCTTTGCTTTTGTTGAGTCAGTTACATATTGGATGAGAGATGTATTATTTCTCATATAAGTTCAATGAGTCTGCAAGAGTCATGGGTTGCAGAGCAAATGCGAGATGTGCAAGCTGAATGCGCGACCATGAGACTACGAGCAAGATGTGCGGGCATGTGAATGCGTGTGCATCGGGCTGCAAGCATAATGCATGATGCATGATGCGAGATTGCAGATGTTGGACTTGCAGGTTGGAGAGCCGAAGTTGTGAAGAGATTTTTAAAGAGATGGAGAGGGTGTTCAAGCAGTTTACTTAGGCAATGTAACTGTGAACACTCTATCTCTTGGATCTGGGCATGGGAATCATTGGAGGCCGAATGAATGGGCTGGCCATGAGGTCAGCTATGACAGTCATCTGAGGAGCTGAGAGGAATCTTGCGGATACCTGTTACTTTTCTAGTAGAACAAGATGTAACTCCTGTATTGGCTTTGAGCCTGATATTGTATTGTAACTGGTTTTGTTGCTGAATAATACAATGGCTCAAAATTTTGGAGTGTGGGGTTTTTACCTGAAAGGGTTTTCCCCACATATATCTTTGTGTCTTCTTTTTTGTCTTTCATGGTATTTGGTTATGTTGAATATGTTTCTTGTTGCATTCATTTCTCTCAGAGGATCAATGGGGGATCAACTGTGCTTGTTTCCGCTTTATAGCATAGTTGGTTGTGTCTTTGTTGTGATTTTGAATTGAAATCACTAAGGCACTATTGTCTTAGATTCCTATCTTGATGATAGACCGAATCCGTATCCCCAACAAGTGGTATCAGAGCATGTTTAAGGGAGGTCATGGCTTGATGATATCGACAGTGGTATCAGAGCCTTCTCCTGGTTGCTAAAGTTTTGGGTTTTCTCCTGTGGTGATTTCTTAGCCTGACAAGCTTGAGGAAGTCTGGAGAAATCGGTTGGTGATTGGTCCTTCGGTGAGTGGAAGTGTGTGTTTCATTGATTCAACATACAGTTTGAAAGACGCTGAAAAAGTATGGAGTGGGTCATGTTCTGGCAACATGATCTGGAGCTCCTGACTAGTAACATTGTTCCTGATGCAAAGGGCATAAGATGTGTTCATGGTTGTGTTGCAGCAAAGCGTGGTGCTCATATTGGGTGTCTATGTGAGAGACTCCTTGGTGGTATGGACTAGCTTGTGTCGTTGTTCAGCTATGGATTGTTGTGCTTGTGCTGGGTGTTTCTGACTTAGCACTGAAGGCATTTTCTCTGGTGCTTTGATTACATGGAGGCTATGAGGTGACCTTGGTGGTCTGCAACTTCTGGATAGCCTGGCTCTTCCTTGTGCTTGTGCATGACTGTGGCATTGGAACTGGTCTGAAATGGACCTGTTGTTCCTGTGTGCCTCTTTCTTGCACTTGCATGGTTCAGATTCATGTCTTTGGCTCTGAAGGTTTTGTGTAGATTTTCCTAAAAATTCTATGGTGCATTCTCTTGTCCTTTCATTGTTCTGGTTTACTGTGATGGTTGTGTGCAGACTCTTGAGTTGTCCAGATGAGCAATGAATATGGAGGTGTGTGGGTGTTTTGGAAACACTGTGGTTTTTTGCAGGTTTTGCACGGTCAAGGAAAACTTGTGTTTTGTGGAACTGTTTGTTATTTTTTTTAGATCCTGGTTTATGGGGTGTGACTGGATGAGATAGCTATAGTTCGACTGGTTTTGAGGAGTGGTTTCTTCTCTACATGGGAGTGTTGGTATGTTTCTCTTTCAGCATTCTTGTGGTATGCTTTGATGGTTTTCTAGAATTTGGTGCTTGGGTTGTGGACGTGACTGGCAAATCAGATCTGTTGTTGATCTAGTGTTTGAGTCATGATTGTCTACTTTGGCAGTTCTCTTTGATTATCTCAATTTTGCAGTTTCCAGTGCAATGATAGATTTGCAGGTTTACTTTTGGTTGCATCCACGGGTTGTGCAATATTGTAGGTTGTCCTTACCTACATGCTTGTTGTGAGACAACTCAGAAGTGGACTGTCTATATCCATGAGGGTGTAACCATGTTGTGCAGATCTATTACCTGACCTTATCTATGGTCACTTGTGCATTGGCGTGGTTGTTTTGAGATGAGAGGAGGAATGGCATTTGAGTACCTGAATAGTCAGTGATCGGGACCTGAAGCATGTGGATCACGATGTCATGGAGAGCTGGGTACACTGGCATAGTGTAAGCTTTTGACAATGATGGTGTGGTCAATCATGGTGCTTGGAAAGCTCAGTGTCACATTTCAGTCAGAGCTTTAGCAATGACTGGTGTCTTCTTTGGTGTTGCAGAATTTGCATCTGCATGTTCACTATTTGAAGATGTGCAGCACTTTGGAGCCATGAAGGACCTTGGTAGTCTTTGGTTGAGTTGCTGGTGGTGCTTGACAGGTGATGTTGGTTTAGAGTTGTTTGCTTTATGTCATGGTATACTCTTGCTTGTGCATTAGAGTTTTGGCATGTTGTTTTGCTCTTGAAGACCATGGACAGTTCACTTGAAGCATGGTATCTCCCTTGGAGATGTGTAGATCATGGTGTCATGATAAGTTCCTATTCTAGGTTATGGAACTTTGACAGTGGTTTGGGGGTTCTCTTTACTTTGAGTACATTGGTCATATGTTGGAGGACTTCTAGTTATTGCAGTGCTGCAGTTTGGAGTTAGCATGAGATGACAGGTGTTGATACTCATGGATGCATGGAGAATAAAGGTGAGACTTGAATTCTTAAGTGAATTTTGTTGTTACAACTGGAAGTCTAAGAAGCCTGCACTTTGGTTGAATGTAAATTCAACAGAGATCTTGAAGGAGAATGTTCTTAGGTTAGCCATGGTGGCTTGTATATCTTGGATGAGCATGTTTCTCTTTTCTTCTTGATCTGCTCGACAGTGGTGTCATTGTGAAAGGTATTTACCCATTATACTTTTCAAGTGTTTTATGTTTTATCTTTCATGATATGAATCTTGAGTTGGTTTAGATTCTGGAGGATTCATAATGAAAGGTTGGAAAACATAGTTTATCTCCTTGTGCTTTTTGAGGACTGAAAGGAGATGGTTATATGGGTAGGTCCGATCTTCTTTGAAGAGCTTACATCCATGTTTTGTTGGATGTTGTCAAAGCTTTTCCCTTTGGGATATAAAGAAGATCATTCTTGACACAGCTGGAATTTAGAAGTGTTTGTAGAAGGGCATGTTTCTTGTTGATCTGCAGTTTCTCTCTTATCTGGTCTTGTTCTTCCTGATTGCTCTTGTGACTTTAGATGTGAGTTGTCTTTGTGGTACCGGGTTGGTCACTTTTTGTGGTCATGTGTTGTCACCTGGGTGATGACACAAAGGTGCCTGTGCTTCTTTCTTCAGTCAGCTTTGGAGGTGTTTGGAAGAACTGTGGAAGACAGTTGAGAGAAATTTTTCTTGCAGCAGGTGGTTGTAGATGTTGTAAATCAGTATGGATGTTCCTTGGAACTACATGGTTACATTTCTTTATGCTGGGTTTGGTGGACTTGGTATGCTTGGATCATTTGTGATGGTGCTTTGTTTGCACTCATCTGGACAGTGCCCTTGCAGTGGGAGTACTTGGATGTGTTTGGTCTATGACTGGTTGACACAGGGTGCTTGTTTGCTGCTAAGATGGGTGGGTTTCTTTTGATGGCATGAGTTCACTTTTAGGTCATACCTTTAAGGTATGGGTGGTTGGATATTTCAGCATGAGCTGTGGGTGCTGGTTTTCAGTCATGTGGATTTGATCAGTTGGATGAGGGCAGTCTGTTCATGGTTGCCTTTCTAGCTGGTCAATTTTTTCTTGTTCTGGAGTTTGGTTGGAGTGGTACTTTGCTATTTTTTGCCTTTGCCGTCTAGAGGATCTTTTGCTTTCATTCCTGAGACAGTTGTTGTTTCACCTTGGTGTGTTCCTGTGTTTGGAGTTGTTGCCTAAGGTGGTGGACATCTTTCTGATGTTGTTGCAGTGGTCTTGATTGGAGTGTGAGAGCATGTGTTGGTCCTTGTTCGGGCTAGTTTAGAGGATGCCTGAAAGTCTTCGACAAGTGGGAGATTGTTGGGAATTATGCCTCAACTTTCTGGTGACCCCCTTTGAAGACTTAGGCGGATTCTCTTGTTTCCTTGGCAAAGTCTTTTGTTCTAGCGAAGGCGAAACCGGGATGGAACTTGGCATTGTTTCGTTTGCCTTATTTTGGGTCTAGTTCCCGTTTCGTCTCCAGCTCCGCTCCCCGCTTTCTTGGTTCTTCGAATTTTGTTCTGGCGGAGGCAGAACCGGATTGGAACCTGGCATTGTTCTTTTTTTCTTGTTCTGGGTTTGGCTCTAGATCCGGCTCCGGCTCCGACTCCGGCTTCGGCAATCTGTTGCTCTCCGCTCGGTTCTGGCGGAGGCGGAACCAGTTTTGGATGTTGGTAATGTCTGTTTTCCATGTTCCTCTTTCTGTCCCTGTTCTAACTCCGAGTCCGACTCCTGCTTTTGTGATCTAGTTCCTCTGGATGTTTGGATTCTCCTCTAGGAGTTTTCCTCCGCTTTGTCCATGTTCTGGATTGTTGTTTCTTGCAGTTGGCGGAGGCGGAACCGGAACCGGTTTGGTTCCTAATCTTGGACTTTTGGTAAAGTAAAGTCATGTTTCTCTTCCTGTTCTTTCCTCGACTTCAACTCTGATCTTTTGTGCTCCCGTCTTGGTTTGACCCCGGGTTGACTTTACTCGATCAATTATGTTTCCGATGTGTTCCTCTTTGTCACGGGCAGACGCGGAACCGAATTGGTTCATGAACCTGTAATTTCGGTGGAGTCATGTTTTGACTCCAGTTCCGTCTCTGACTCTGACTCTAACTCCAGAAATGTGTTTTTTCGGTGGAGTCCTGTTTCGACTCCTATTCCGACTCCGGCTCCGGCAGTGTTAGGTGTGGCTTGAAGCCTTGGACACGCCCGATGTCTATTTGACCGTTTTGGTTGCTTTGTCAGCTGTGATTGTTTATGGGTCTTGGACGCGTGGCACCTGGTTGAATAGTGATTGGATGGTTACCTAACTTGTTGTGTTGCATGTTTAGACAATGAAGGTTGGCGGAGCTGAACCCATTTTTGGAATGGCATTGAATGCCTGGGCTGCTCGTTGCAGGGAGATCTGTCAGATCCGACCAGATGCGTGATTTGTGGATGGTCTTCTTTGCTCTTGTTGAGTCGGTTACATATTGGATGAGAGATGTATTATTTCTCATATAAGTTTGATGAGTTTGCAAGAGTCGTGGGTTGCAGAGCAAGTGCGAGATGTGCGAGATGAATGCGCAACCATGAGACTGTGAGCAGGATGCGCAGGCATGTGAATGCGTGTGCATGGGGCTACAAGCATAATGCATGATGCATGATGCAAGATTGCAGATGTTGGACTTGCAGGTTGGAGAGCCAAAGTTGTGAAGGAGGGTGTTCGAGCAGTTTGCTTAGGCAATGTAATTGTGAACACTCTATCTCTCGGATCTGGGCATGGGAATCATTGGAGGCCGAATGACTGGGCTGGCCATGAGGCTGGCTGTGATAGTCATCTGAGGAGCTGAGAGGAATCTTGCAGGTACCTGTTACTTCTCTAGTAGAACAAGATGTAACTCCTGTATTGGCTTTGAGCCTGATATTGTATTGTAACTGGTTTTGTTGTTGAATAATACAATGGCTCAAAATTTTGGAGTGTGGGGTTTTTACCTGAAAGGATTTTCCCCACGTATATATTTGTGTCTTCTTTTTTGTCTTTCATGGTATCTGGTTATGTTGAATCTGTTTCTTGTTGCATTCATTTATCTCAGAGGATCTGGGGGGATCAACTGTGCTTGTTTCCGCTTTATAGCATAGTTGGTTGTGTCTTTGTTGTGATTTTGAATTGAAATCACTAAGGCACTACTGTCTTAGATGCCTATCTTGATGATAGACTGAATTTGTATCCCCAACAAGTGGTATCAGAGCATGTTTAAGGGAGGTCGCGGCTTGATGATATCGACAGTGGTATCAGAGCCTTCTCCTGGTTGCTAAAGTTCTGGGTTTTCTCCTATGGTGATTTCTTAGCCTGGCAAGCTTGAGGAAGTCTAGAGAAATCGGTTGGTGATTGGTCCTTCGGTGAGTGGAAGTGTGTGTTTCATTGATTCAACATACAGTTTGAAAGATGTTAGAAAAGTATGGAGTGGGTCATGTTGTGGCAACATGATCTAGAGCTCTTGACTGGTAACATTGTTCTTGATGCAAAGGGCATGATATGTGTTCATGGTTGTGTTGCAGCAAAGCGTGGTGTTCATATTGGGTGTTTGTGTGAGAGGCTCTGTGGTGATATGGACTAGCTTGTGTCATTTTTCAGCTATGGATTGTTGTGCTTGTGCTAGGTGTTTCTGACTTAGCACTGAAGGCATTTTCTCTGGTGTCTGATTGCATGGAGGCTATGAGGTGACCTTGGTGGTCTGCAACTTCTGGATAGCCTGGCTCTTCCTTGTGCTTGTGCATGGCTGTGGCATTGGAACTGGTCTGAAACGGACCTGTTGTTCCTATGTGCCTCTTTCTTGCACTTGCATGGTTCAGATTCATGTCTTTGGCTCTAAAGGTTTTGTGTAGATTTTCCTAAAAAGTCTATGGTGCTTTCTCTTGTCCTTTCATTGTTCTGGTTTACTATGATGGTTGTGTGCAGACTCCTGAGTTGTCCAGATGAGCAGTGAATATGGAGGTGCATGGGTGTTTTGGAAACACTGTGGTTTTTTGCAGGTTTTGCACGGTAAAGGAAAACTTGTGTTT
Organism: Sequoiadendron giganteum; assembly: GCA_007115665.2. Taxonomy (NCBI): domain Eukaryota; kingdom Viridiplantae; phylum Streptophyta; class Pinopsida; order Cupressales; family Cupressaceae; genus Sequoiadendron; species Sequoiadendron giganteum. The sequence continues at coordinate 230,389,010 of CM021105.1, read as the reverse complement.
TGCGGAATTGTTGTTTGTTATTTTCTCAAGTTATATATAAATATCATTATTCTATTTCATAAAGGGTTATACATATTTGTATCATAATGTTGATTCAAGTTATATGTAACCCCTTAATTGATTATATATGCTTAGAAATATATTCCATGATCAGCTAAGGGTTGTAAGAGTTAGAATTAGGGATATGATCAATTAAGGGTTGTATGAAATTCATTGTTTTTCCAATGTGTCCTCTGTTGATGTGGACCCCTCACACAACATAGCACTCACCACCATCATACCCTCTCCTTTACTTTAAATATATGTATGTGTGTATATGTCTATCATTTATTATTCTTACACTTGTCTTAATGTAGATGAATAATAAAGTGCAAGCAAGAACTAGGTGAGTTGTAAAGAGAGCTCAAACAACATTGACTCCATGCAAGAGAGGTGTGAGGCTACCACATAGTGAAGAGGACAAATTTATTCCCATTCCACATCCAATTGACCCTATATTCCAAGTAAATGCAACTGTTACAACAAAGAAGGTTTCAATACAATGGGAATGGTCCATGATTGACATGGAATCTACCATGAGGGACGTTGAAGACAATGGAATGTCAACAAGGGGGCAGTAGTGAAGTGGGGTCTTCCAGTAGCCATGTTGACTAATTAGTTGACTAGTATTACCTCTAAAAAAAGGAAAGGGCCCCCAACAATATTGAACGATGAGGAAGAGGAAAAGGTTGGAAATTGGTGCAAAGAGATGGTTGTTGTTGGACATGGTTTAGATATTGTTAATTTGAAGTCTGGAGTAGCACATATATGCAAACAAGGCCAAATCCATTCAAGGATTGAGTTCCTGAAAAGTCTTGGTGGATAGGATTCAAAAGAAGACATCCAGATCTAACTTTGAGGACAGCACAAGGCCAAGGCAAAGACTATGCACTAAATTTGAGGCATGTAGCAGTTGTTGCATTCTACAATACATTGACTAAGGCATACACAGCCAATCTGTATGGCCCAATGAAGATTTTGAGTTATGATGAGACTAGTATTCAAGATAGATAAAATGGTGTAATGTGAGTTCTTGTCAAAAGGGGTAGTAGAAGTGTATCATACATTATACCCAAGAGCTGAGAGTGGATCACAATTTTATGTTGTGTGAATGTTGTTGGACAAAAAAAGCATGGTTTTTATTTGTGTAAGATAAATAAAACCTCCTGAATAATTGTATAGCTCATTATGAATCAAGTGCATGTATGGCTACTCATCCCCATGTGTGGATGACAAAATACCTCTTCCTCAATTGACTGCACCATTTTTTTGGTTTTGTATCTAGGGGTGTGTCACCAACTAATAGACACCTCTTGATTTTTTGTGTCCATGGCATCCATGTCATATTTTCTACTATTAATGAAGCAAGGTCACTAGGCATTGACTTGCTAACCTTACCAACCCACACATCTCACAGGTTGCAACCACTTGATGTTAGTGTCTTCACATCTTTTAAATTATATTTTAACAAGGAAAGAGCAACATGGACGATTAAGTATCCAAATATAGATATTAAAATCACAAAGTTGGCAACACTTGGTAGCGCTACATTTTAGAAAGCATTTATTTTTTATAACATAAAAGAAAACTTTAAAAGAATAGGTATTTGGCCACTAAATCTAGATGCATTAATTGAGGATATGCGGCCAAGTGAGGTATTCCAATTCGTTTCCCCTGAGGAAGTATCTACTACTAAAAATATTCCAAGTCTATCCACTAATGGTGTGCCACAAATAGAGGTTGAAGGGACAAATGGAACACCTGATTCGGCAAACCAACATAGTCCACTAAGAAAACCTAATTTGGGTGACCAAAATACAGATCTTGACTTCTCTCTTTCTCTACCCAGTGCACCAAAGGAAAAATCATGGTTGTTAGAGGTGGTTGTAAATCTTGGTACTGATTTGCATGTGGATTTAGACCAAAGTCTATCAATACCATCTCCACCAAAAAACATGGGCCCATCTACCTTACTGTATTTTTATGTTGATTGTGGATAATTTGAACCTACTCAATTGGGAGGAGGTGAGGAAGTGGATGAAACAATTAGTGACGTTCAATTGAAAAATGAAGAAGATATCATGGAGTCATTAGGAGACCAAATAAGTTCAGACATCTCCCAATTTTTGAAGTTACTTGTTCATCTAGTGAAGGATAAGTCCAAGCATCTAGTTGATTGTGGGATTTGACTTAGCAGACAATCCCAGCTCCTCACCACAAATGACTACATGAAGATACTAATGGAGAAAGAGGAGAGGAAGAAGTAAATCCAACAGTTGAAAGATAGGAAGAGAGAACAGATCGAACAACGAAAGATTGAAAGAATTGTGACAAGGGACCTAAATGAACAAATGAGAATTGAAAAATACCTTCAAAAAAAATTAGATGGGGTACTAGACAAAGAGAATGGAAAAGGAAAGAGAAGGAACAACAAAGGATAGAACGGGAAGTTACTAAAAAAGAAAGGGAAATGGAAAAGGCTAGAAAAGAATCAAAAAGGAATAGGCGTTTGAGAAATCCTTTAAATCCCTTGCTTGAATGACATACAATATTTATTGACATTGTTTCTATTCATTTCCCCTAGAATCATTCACCCTCGCCTCACACAAGTATTAGCCAAATACATTCAAGTTGTATTCCTATAGATTTAGAGGTCACAAACATGGATGGGTAGTTGGCTAGGTAAGATTTAGAGATGAACAACACATCAATAGATAGCTTCCCATCAACTGAATTCTCTTTTCCAATTTTCTTTACATAATTAGAATGTTAGATTGCGAATATTTTTTTTGTCAATGTTTGAAGGTGTTTTGTTTACATAGAAAGAACTTGAACAATTGATATGTAATGTGACTAACTGATGTAGTTTTCAGGATACTAATATGTTCATCTTTTTTGTTTCATAGTTGAGTTTATGTTATATGTTTTTAATAACTTATATGTAATGTGTCTAAATGATGCAATTTTTAGAATACTAATATGTTCATCTTTGTTGTTTTATAGTTGAGTTTATGTTATACTAATATGTTCATCTTTGTTTTTTTCATAAACAAGCAATGCATGTTATACTATCTTGTGCACAATACTAACTCTTACCTTATTTAATATGTTAAATTCACATTAAGGATACAACCCTTGATTGATAACAAAATATATATAGGTTTTTCTATATTCCATTTTCAGTTAAGGGTTGTATGCCATGCAGATATATATCTCCTTATTGTCAACATAAAGGGTGTGATATGTTAAGAGTTAGATTTTGGGATATGATAGTGTAACATATATATGTTATTGTTTAGGGTTTGTATATAACTTGAAGCAACATTATGATATAAATATTTATAACCCTTTCTAAAACTAATATAGTTAAATATTATATATAAATTGAAACAACATTTTCATACATGTAAGAGTAATTGTAATCGAAGAACAAACAAACCATACATCTAATCCACTTCAATGTAAATGAACAAGGCTATATGTCAAATGAAACAAGCAATGCATGTTCTACTATCATATCCATAATTGTAACTCTTACAACCCTTAGTTGATCATGTTAACTAATTATATATATAATATATATACATACATACATATAGATATATGTACATACATACATATATAATTAGTTAAGGGGTTATATATAACTTGAAACAGCACTATGATATTTATATATAACTTCAAACAACATTATGATATAAATTGAAATAACATTTTCATACATGTAATAGTCATTGTAATTGAAGAAAAAATAAACCATACATCTAATTCACTTCAATGTAAATGAACAAGGCTATATGTCAAATAAAACAAGCAATGCATGTTATACTATCATATCCCCAAGGATGATAGGTGGGATGATATATATGTATGCAAATGTTTCTAAAGGAAATCATGATATGTATGAATAATAAACATGCATTGAACAGTTTGTACAATTAGAATCTTACAATAACTTTGAAATATACATACTTTGGAAGTTGCAGTTGGTGGGTAGAATTAGGGATTCGATATTAGAACATGCATTTCTTGTTTCATTTGACATATAGCCTTATTTATTTACAATGAAGTGAATTAGATATATGGTTTTTTTGCTCTTCAATTACAATGACTCTTACATGGACAAAAATGTTGTTTCAATTTACATTTAATATTGTGCAGCTATATTAGTTTCAGAAAGGGTTATAAAAATTTATATCATAATATTTTTGGAAGTTATATATAACCCCTAAACCGGGATATATATATATATATATATATATATATATATATATATGAAATTATGCATGGATGCATACCTAGATATGTATATACGTACATACATGTGTATATATGCATACATAGATATGCATATACATACATACATACATATGCATATGTATACGGACATAACTATGTATGTATGCATACATATGCATATACATACAGACATACATATGTATGCATGCACACATAAACACATATGCATCTATCATGCATGGCATACATACATACATGTATGTATGTGTGCATACATATGTATGTATATATGGAATTCATATATACATACATCACATCATACATACATACATACATACATCACATCATACGTACATACATATACATGCATATGTGATGTATGTATATGTATATATGTATGTATGTATGTATGTATGTATGTATGTATGTATGTATGCACACATACATACATGTGTATGTATGTATGTACGTATGTCATGCATACATACACACATATACATAGTTAATAATTATATAATATATAAATATAAATGTAATGTAGAAAATTGTATACCTTAACAATTTCACTTTATTTTTTGGCCCTCCTAAATTATTGGACCTAATTAAGCTTCTAATTTTTTAAATTATGCATTCCAAAGCCAAAATTTCATCATTTTTTGAAGAAGGGAAAACATTAAACAAATGCACTCAATAATTAAATTGTCCCTGACTTTGAGTGTCCTAGAAATTTGGGCTAGGACCCAATCACCCATGGGTGACTAAGTCCCCCTTCTTATCAGGATCCAAATTCAAATATGTTATTGGTGGTATTTTAACATCCAAAATTCAAATATGAAGTGTTGGCTTTTGGAATTTAATTTTCAGGAAATTGGATAAACACTTATAAATACCTAGTTCTTTTATCATTTTAAATCTGAAAAATAAAGATATAACACACACCCTTTAGGATTCAAGAGCATAAAATATTGTCAAGATAAAATCAAGAGTGGCATTATCAAAGTAAATTACATCAATTCAAGATCCAACATCATGTCAAATTCTATGTGTGTTCATGTTTGTGTTTTGTGAAGGCTAACATTGTTATAGGTCTCCAAGCATTCAAGCAAATCTATCAAGAAAGATCCAAATCCTTGAAGTAATGTGCATGGCTTTAGTCCTTCAAGGAAGCCATTGAAGGGTGGTGAGTTGTAGCATTGTGTTCATTCATCATTTCCTTTCTTTCCATTAAGGTTGTATCATTGATATTGTCATTGTCGAAGTGGGAACACTTACACTGGGTTTGACTAAGGCAAGCCCCTATATGGCACAATATGTTCCCTCTTTGTGAACGTGTAGATTACAGGTCTGAAAAATATTGAAGAGAGTTTAAAGATCCATTTTGCATTGTTGCATTTTTTGTCATCAACCTTGTCAAGACACGAAAACTCATCTATAGAATTTATTTACGATATTCTAATAGTGGAACAAGTGGGAACATGGATCTCATATTTGCCACAAAGGACCCCAAAAATTGAGTAGGACACCTTAACAAGGACTCAACAGCCATTGGGAGACCTCATTCTTGTAAGCACAGCCAGACCAATTTTTCTGGATAGGTACACAATTGTCTACATCTTCTAGATCTACTGAAACTTGACTATTTCAGTTTATCAGTTATCAAAAAATTGCATTTATCATATTAGTCATATATTTAAATTAGGGAAATTACTCCAAATCACTTCCAATCCACTCCCATCCTCAAAAATATGTAGATCCATGTCCAATTGACTCACCTAGGAGGTTGTAAGTCAATCTATGCACCTTGTTGATTTGCATCCTAATGGAAAATTATAGAAATGATGGCCCTCATTGACCTTAAGATTTAGACATTAAGTTTAAGGTCACCACATTTTTATGTTTCATTTTGGTGAACCTGATGTTTTACATCATACCTTTCTAATTTGGTAGTCTTTCAAACCCTAGATCTAGGTTTTGCATCATTGCGTTTTGCATTTCTCATCTAGGTTTTGCATCATTGTGTTTTTCATCATAAAAATCAAAAAATATCCAAAAATATTGCATACACATTACATCATAGCTTGCACTACAATTTTTTTTAGTCATCTAGATTAGATTTTCATTTCAAAATTGCATATAAAAAAGTGTCATTTTGATCCAAAATTGTTACATTTACATTTCCTTTACATTGAATTTTTTTGGAAAAATAGTCATTGTCAAACATGTTTGTAGATAGGAACAGTAACCTTAAACATCAATCTAAATATTCAGATTTTGAATTTTCAGAACCCTGAACAAAGACTCAATCACCCTTGGGTGACCCTGTCCTTGTACAAGTGTCTCAAAAAAAAATCACACTATTTTGTCTTTGTCTTCTCAATTGCACTGTACTTTCATATCTTTATTTTGGAATCAGTAACTACATTTCATAAAGCATTTTGCATCTAGTTCATTTAGTTCATTTAGTGGAAGAAAGTGCATTGTTTAAGATCAAAATTTGCATTCAAAATTATCATTTTTCAGGTCTCTACATATTACAATCAGTCAATTTTTACATTTTAGATATGAAAATTGCATTTGAATTTGTTCAAAAATCTTCAACATCATTTCATACTTACATCTTGCATCCAATTGGGATACATTAAGAAAATTCTATAAATTTATTTACTATTTCAATTATCTGCAAGTAGGATTAAAATCCTTAAACAGAGTATTCTTCAATCAAATTTTGAACTTTTAGAACCCTTGACTAGGACTCAGACGCCCTTGGGTGACCGTGTCCTCTTATTTAGGTATCCATCAACTTTCTATGGAAAAATATTCTCAAGAAACTCTTTATGGGGTTGTTATCTGAGTTCCCTTCACCTACTATTTAACAATCTAAACCTTATTGTAAAAGTGCCATTATGGATATGTGTTTGATAAAATTTGGGTGTCCTTTAAATCCTTGGTTAATGTTTCAAGCTATTTATTTGATGATGACAATTCTCTGATAATGAAATTCATGATACACCTTCCCCTATTACAAGTCTTATTGATTTCATAGGTCAAGATGAAGAAAGCATGCATGATTTCATAAAACGATCCTTGCATAACCTTGAAAATAATGTAGCATTTTATCCCTCAATGCAACAACTTATCACTCCATACCAACAACATCATACCATGCCACCACTTGAAGCATTCGATTTGTTACATCTAGAAACTGAACCACAAAGCATACCTCAAACAACATGCATAGAGAAGTCTATTCAGAACAATAAAAATGGAAGTACATCTATCAATCCTCCATCATATGAGCATAAGGTTACAAGCACACACATTGATCTGGAATAAACTTATGGCCAAGAATTTAGGATCTTGAAAAAGAAAGGATGTGACATCAACAATGAACATGAAGTCCATTCCCTTTTGGAGAAAGCACCATCAGAAAATACTAAGGGATTAGGTTATCAAGATCCTCCACCTCCACATCGAATAGTTGGTCAATCAAGTAAGAAACACAATCCTTATGAACTTAAGAAACTACCATTTCTTCATACCATAACCAAGACCGAAAATGTATTAGCTCAGTTGGTAGACTGGGGTTTAATTACATTACCACCTATCTATGACCAAGAAGATAAGAAAGAAAAGTGTACAAACATGTCATGTTGTGCATACCATAGAACACTTGGGCATCTTACCAATGAATGTTGTGCTTTAAAGGTGTTAAGTGAAATTGATCCTTATGTGGATCAATATGAACATGTCATAGATTAACATTTGTTTGTTTTACTCCTTATCATGTGATAGTTGTAGTGTCAAACCATGCTCACTGCCACATGCATTAGATTTTATGCAGATCATCTTTCTTGCAAGGGGTTAGGTATCATATCAAATCCATTTGGCTCACCTTTTTCCTTACACTTGGGGCTTAAGGGGTTAGGTAGCCTTTCCCTAGGTGTATTCCTTCTTGGGATCCCTCTTTCTCTCCTTAAAACATTAGTGTAGCAAGTACACTAACATTTTAAGGGGGGGCATACAATCCCTTGTTCATTGTTTTCCTAAAGAAATGGTCCCTTCTTAGTGATGATAGTATACATCTCCTAGGAAGCATGACCTTAACAACAAAAGTGTGGTCCTCTTAATCCATGTGATGTGTCTCCTTTTTGGTGATATTGGACTTGATTTCCCATAAGAGTGTGACCTTTCTTGGAATATGGTGTTCCTCTTGGTGGTGATACTATGGTTGGTATGCCCTAAGGTGTGACTTTATATTCCTTGACTTGTCCTCTCTTGGTGATGATGTCATGTGTGATGTTCCCTAGGTGTTGTTGAAGTGAGCAACCCAAGATCTTCAATTTGCAACACCAAATAACCTCTACAAGAGATAGAGATAAGAAACAATGGAAGATTTTATTCCACCAAACAAATATTGCAATATGATACAATGATCAATATGCTATGCAATAGAATACAATACAATGCAAAATATGCTAGACTAGATTCCTTGCTTATAAAGGAAAGGGTGAGAGATAGGATAAGACAAGATCATGACAAGTGTCTTCATCCTATCACATGAGACAACTAACTCATAACTATCTAGGAAAGTGTAAAGTCTAGATAAGAAAACTAAGACTTCTAGAAAATACAACTAATATCCTAAGTAAACTTAACATGTGAATTAAGTCCCCTAAGTCCCTAGTAAAGGAATAAACTAAGTACAAGACTTATTCACACCAATACCCCCCTTAAGTGCAACTTATGGAGGAAAAAACCAATGCAAATAGATACAAAATATGGGTCCTAGAAACAAGGCCTGATGAGGTACCCATGTACAAAACAAAAAACTCTCACAGGCAGAGAAAAGGAGAAAAACCCTGTGGGAGAAAACTCATCTCCAAAAGAGAGAAAAAGTTGCAAAGAAATAAAAAACTAAAGAAGGAAGGAGGAATCCTCAAGACCCCCAAGGACAACTTCCTTCACCCCAAGCATCGATCATAACTAAATATAATGAGGTGATGCCAAAGGTTTCATGAAGATGTATGCAACCTACTGATCTATAGGCAAATAATCCAAGCTAAGAACAACATCCTGGATGAGCTGCCTGATGAAGTGCATGTGGATCTCAATATGCTTAGTACACTAATTCTCCACTAGGTTGTGAGAGATATGTATGGTACTCTGGTTGTCACACCAAAGAGTAGTGGGCTGAGTGGAAGGAAATATGAACTCAGTCATCAACTGACAAAGCCACAAAACCTCCTGACTATCCAAAATTGCACCTCGATACTCAGCCTCTCTCGATGATAATGCAATAGTGTCTACTTCTTACATGACCATGCAATTGGACCAAAACCAAGGCAAAAGAAAAAGCTAAAAGTATACTTTCGATCATTGACATCACTAGCTCAATTTGAGTCAGTGAAGCCCACTATCTGAGATGCACTTGATATGTACTGAATGTCGTAATGAGTAGTACCCTGAATGTATCACAAGATACATTTGGCGGCCTTCCAACGACTCTCATGAGGATCTTGTGAGAAGCGAGAGACAAGTATAACCACAAAGGAAATATCAGGACAACTATGTGTCAAGTACAAAATAATGCTAACCAACTACCGATACAAGGTATGATCAACTATAGGAGTAGTGCAACTAGTAGATAGTACAACACCTAATTGGAATGGAGTAGGGGTAGGCTTGTAATCATCCATGTCAAATCTCTGAATAAAATCAAGAGGATACTTTTGCTGGAAAATGAAGATCCCCTCAGACTTATGATGAACCTAAAGACCAAGGAACTAATGCAAAAGATCGAGGTCGATCATATCAAATCGCTCCATCAATGCTCATTGTGTACTCTAAATCATAGAAGTACAACTCCTTGTGAGAATCAGATCATCCACATAGAGAACAAGTATGAGTAGATCCTCTCCATGTCATTGATTATAAAATGTGGGATCGGAATGGCAGCGAGTGTAGCCGAAAGCAAGCAAGAAACTATCCATCTTCTCATACCAAGCCCAAGGGGCTTGTTTGAGACCATACAATGAACATCGAAGCCTCCAAACAAGTGAAGGTTCATGCACAAAACTTGGTGGCTACTCCATATAGATCTCCTCATGAAGATCCCCATGCAAGAAATCACTCTTCACATCCATCTGGTACACTGACCATCCCTGTGATGTAGCTATAGCAAGGACAAGGAAAATAGAATCCATCTTAACAACAGTAGCAAAGGTCTCAGAATAGTCAATTCCTTCAACCTAAGAAAACCCCTTTGCAACAAGACAAGCTTTGTACTTTTCAATGGAACCATGTGTTGCATACTTGGTACGATACATCCACTTGCACCAAACCAACTTTCTTCCCTTGGGAAGAGGCACAAGATCCCAAGTATGATTCTTCATAAAAGAAGAATATCTATCAGCCATAGCACTATCCCACTCTAGAATACCTGAAGCATCTGAAAACTTTTAAGGATCATCTGAAACAACACGACTCAAAATATTGATTCCTAAAGTCTAAGAACGAGTGCGGCGAGTGTCTGAGGGATCACCAACAAGAGGACCAGCCTCCTCAAGAGTAACTCAGGCCCATCATAGCCTAGTGGGTGAATGAGGAGGAGGTGGATCAAGACCATCATCAAAATCTTCCTCAAGTAGCAAAGCATTGTCAATTGAAGAAGATTGAGTAGGTTGTGATGAAGAAGAATTCAAAGGAGGATTTGTCTATGTGAAGGACTCAACAAACTGAACATCACGTCGAAAATGAACCTCTCGTGTATCAGGATTAAACAATTTGTATGCCTTCACATCCTCACAATAGCCAACAAAAAAGTATCATTGATTCTTCTTCTCCATTGATTTACATCGACCATCTGGAATGAATGCACAAGCCTCACTACCAAATACTCTGAAGAAGGATACATTAGGCTTGTGATGAGACCAAGCCTCCTCAGGGGTCATATTTAGTATTGCCTTGTGGGGCATATGGTTTTAAATATAGTTGGCACAATTGACAACTTTAGCCCGAAATGCAGGAGATGTAGACCTAGATTAAATCATACAATTTTCCATCTCCCTGATATTCCTATTCTTTCTCTTTGGCACACCATTATGTTAAGGAGTATAAGGAATCATGTGTTGATGAAGAATACCATGCTCACTGCAAAAATCTTGAAATGCTTGATTGACATACTCCCCCCATTATCTGTGTGTATCTGTCGAAGAGAAAAACCTTATTGCTTCTCCACAAATGTTTTGAAGGTCTTGAAGTTGGTGAGAAATTCACTCTTGAGCTTCAAAAAATGCACCCATGTTCGTCGGGAAAAATCGTCAATGAAGGTGAGCACATACTTAGACCCTGAAAAAGTTGGGAATGACATGAGATCACTATGGACCAACTCAAGGGATGTGGTTGCATGTATAGCTTGACCCTTAGGAAAAGGATCTTGATGTTGCTTTCCAATAACACATCCTTGACAAACACCATCTGTGCAAGAGATCTTTGGAAGACCAACCACCAAGGTATGTGCTTGCTAAAGATATCTATAGTTCAAGTGCCCAAATATTTCATGCCAAAGCTTGCTCATTGAATCAACATGAGAAATAAAACATGAACCCGATGAAGACTCAAAGCCATCAAATTGATACAAATGGTTCTTATGATCAACTATCCCTGTAGCAACAACCTTCTCAGGATCCTACAATTGTCTAATAGTCACATTCCATGGAGTAAACTCAACTGACTTCCCATCTCCAGAATGACAAATCTTATATATGGAAAGTAGGTTCATTGAAATATCAGGAACAAGAAGAACATCCTCAATGCACCCATCTAGCATCTGAATGGAGCCTGTCCACAAAACTGGAATCTGTGAAGAGTTCCCAACTACAATCTGAGAAGTAGAATTTATAGACACAACTGGGGTAAAGAATAAGAAAGATTTAACGCTTTATAATGAATTTCAGTTTGGTCTATACGTGTCAATTTGAGGGCGTAAACTTGTGAGAGGTGTCGTGGCTATATGCCAATCGAAGGGGTGAAAGTTGTGAGCTGAGTGGGGATGAAATGTAGCTATGAAATAAACCTACAACAAATCAAAATGAAAATTGATTCCGGCGATAGGAACTGTCACTTCCTAGTGACAGGAACAATAGCAACTTATAAGAATTATAGAATTTAAATGAACTAAAAACCACACTTGCAAATGACACAGAAACAACGTCAAATAAATAATAGAAATAAACACACACTATTGTAACTACGAAAGATAAAAATCACCAAACGTCCCAAGAAGTGGGCCCCCTCAGTCTGTCAGGTGGTGAAATACAGGAATCTTCTCTACACGGGACTAATCATGCAACACTAATTTTATTTATTAGAAAATAATACTGTCGATACAAAAGCCTGTACAAAAATTTGCTTACAAGAATTCGCCTTGAGTTGATATTACATATCATATTTATAGCTCAAGTCTATAACAACATAATAGAATACGCTTCTTTTGGCATACGGCCAATAAAATAATGGCCCATGTAAACCATGTTTGCAAGCCATAGATTAAAACATTTTTGTTACAACAATAGCTGAAAAATAAGAAACAAGTAGATTTCGGTTTCCCAGCTAATAAATGAATAACGAGTTCCCCTTATTTGGACCCAGTATTTCTAACGTGATAGTAATAAAATTATTGGCAGAGATGACCATGTGTTGAAGAGGCATACACATCTGGAAGAATTGTCTTCTAATAATGTTGAATATTGAGGTGAAGATCAACATTTGAAATATCCAATCAAATGTTGATGTATGCAGCCATGTAAAACAGATTTGATGTCTTGGTAGATGTGATCGTGGCATTGAGCCAATGTGGCAAGAAGGTTCCTACATAGAAAATGACAGGAAGATCTGTAGGAAGTCTTCATTCTTATGCTGCAAAATATATTTTCCCAAGGCTTAAAATAATGATGCTTGTTAGTAAATACAATCAATAGTTAATTTTCATAATTTAATCTCAAAACTATATAAAATACCTCTTATATATGTGTAACCATATGCAACATAAAGGCGATAAAATGGTGTGAAATAGAACGAAAATGGAATGTTGGAATGGGTTTAGAGGTGCATGAAATAGGCTAGAATATGGCATAAAATAGAAAAAAAATGGCTCTCATCAAGAAGTATGAACAATTGAATCAAGAAGATTGCGTGAATTGGTCATGTGATGTGAAGCACCTGAATCAAGAATCCAACTATCTAAAGATGAATGAATGGATCATGTTGAAAGAGTTTGTCCTTTGCCCATAGAAGAAGGCTTAGACACTGAAATGTTGTGCTTCTTCATAGCTTCCTCCAAGGCCTCAAGTCTCTTGAAACAATGAGCCGCACCATGCCCATTTTTGCCACAAAATGATCAAGGATCTCCTTTCTTTTTCTTGGACTTGGAAGAAGAATCTCCAAAGGTAGAAGAAGGAGATGGAGTGGAATTTTGATTGTTCTTCGGCTTCGGTTTGGAGGGAATATCACTACCTGAAGATGATTCTATCTTGGGATTCTTCTTATTCTTTCCTTTACCCTTGGATGATTGAGCCATTAGAGCATGATTCTTAGAACTAAGTAGTGCATCCAATTGAATCAACTTGGCCTCCTCCCTAGTAAGACGCTCACAAAACAACTCAAAAGAGGGAATTTTGTAATATTTCCCCATGACATCCATAGTTGAATAGAAAGTAGAAGAAAAAATTTGATAAGGGCCTCTCAATTTAGACAAAATCAAGAAGATGCATTCATCACTAGATATATCATGCCCACATCCTTTCAACTGTTACAAAATCAACTTGAATTATGCAAAGAAATCTTGAATTGAAGGAAATGCATTTGGAGATGTTATTACAACACCCCTTAAGGTTTTGACCCTTAGCATATTCGTCCCCCGTGACATTAAACCTTAACATATTCGTCCCTCATGACATTAAACCTTAGCATATTCATCCCCCTGTGACATTAAACCTTAACATATTCGTCCCTCATGACATTAAACCTTAGCATATTCATCCCCCTGTGACATTAAACCTTAGCATATTCATCCCTAGTGATGTTAAACCTTAGCATTCTTGCTTCACTTTTTTCACGAGAGTTGAACTTAGTGTAGCGTTGACATAGCATCTTGTGGCACCTTATCAAGATTATCAAGGAGTATAACTCTTGGTATGGTTGTTATGGGCACACCTTGTAGACCTAGTGAGTGTTTCCCATTTTTGGCACCTTGTTACGGGCACACCTTGTAGACCTAATGTGTGTCTCTCATTCTACCTTGTCTTGGGGGCTCACCTAATGAATATCAGACTTCACTAGCCTGTGTGTCTCTTGGTTTATGATTCACCTAGCAAATATTGAACTTTTCTATGGTGTGAGTCATGAACACCTTTTAACATGGCCACCTAGCATAATACAGCTTGCTTTCCATTGGAGCCATGTGACCCATGAGTGATGTGTATGACTTCAACCCTCATGGGAGCATTCCTTTATTCGATGGATGATGTTTGGTATTTGAAACAATTTAAGATTGAGGTCTCTTTGTCTTACCAACTAGAATCCTTTGAGCACTAACCTTATGTTCTGTTTTGTATTTTTTTGTTTTCAGGTATCTTCTTCATGTTTGTGTTGTGCTTACATCATGTTTGTTTTCATTTCATTGTTATCCATATGTTATGCCATGTGTTTTCATTGTGTACACTTTGTGTTTTTGGCATGTATGTTTGTGTATGTTGTCTTGCTACATATCATACACGTGTGTGTGTTCCTTTGTGCTTATGTTGGTTTTCCATGAGATCTTGGATATCGAGGGCTTGAGCGCTCTCCCCCTTGATCCTTTATCATCCTATCTCCTCAATATTTGGACAATTGAACCCCTCTTGATATATTTTTCTACTTTAGTGAGTCTGAGCGTAAGTTCATACTTTCACTAAAGTGGGGGCTAATGTAGTTTAGAAAATTGTATACCTTAACAATTTCACATTATGTTTTGCCCCACCTAGATTATTGGATCTAATTAAGCTTCTAATTTTCCAAATTATGCATTCCAAAGCCTAAAATTTTATCATCTTTCAAAGAAGGACAAACATTAAACAAATGTATTCAATCATTAAATTGTCTCCGACTTTGAGTGTCCTAGAAATTTAGGCTAGGACCCAATCACCCATGGGCGACTGAGTCCCCCTTCTTCATCGGGACCCAAATTCAAATATGTTATTGGAGGTATTTTAACATCCAAAATTCAAATATGAAGTGTCGGCTTTTGGAATCTAATTTTCAGGCAATTGGATAAACACCTATAAGTACCCAGTTATTTTATCATTTGAAATCTAAAAACAACAAGATATAACACACACCCTTTAGCATTCAAGAGCACAAACTATTGTCAAGAGCAAGTCAAGAGTAGCATTATCAAAGTTTATTATAGCAATTCAAGATCCAACATCATGTCAAATTCTATGTGTTCATGTTCATGTTTTGTGAAGGCTAACATTGTTATAGGTCTTCAAGCATTCAAGAAAATATATCAAGCAAGATCCAAATCCTTAAAGTGGTGTGCATGACTTTAGTCCTTCAAGGAAGCCATTGAAGGGTGGTGAGTTGCAGCATTGTGTTCATTCATCATTTCCTTCCTTTCCATTAAGGTTTTATCATTAGCATTATCATTGTGGAAGTGGGAACACTTATATGAGGTTTGACTGAAGCAAGCCCCTATATGGCACATCTTCCCTCCTTGTGAATGTGTAGGTTACAAGTATGAAGAAGATTGAAGAGATTTGAATATCCATTTTTCATTGTTGTATTTGTTGTCATCAACCTTGTCAAGACATGGAAACTCATCTACGGAATTTACTTACAATATTCTGATAGTGGGAACAAGGATCTCATATCTACCACCAAAGGACCTCAAAAATTGAGTAAGACACCTTAACAAGGACTCAGCGGCCATTGGGTGACCCCGTCCTTGTAGGCACAACCAAACCAATTTTTTGGGGCAAGTACACAATCATCTACACCTTCTAGATCTGTCGGAACTTGACTGTTTCAATTTATCAGTTATCAAAAAATTGCATTTATCATATTAGGTCATATAGTTTAATTAGGGTAATAACTCCAAATCATTTCCAATCCACTCCCATCCTCAAAAAGACACAGATCCAAGTCTGATTGACTCACCTAAGAGGTTGTAAGTCAATCTATGCACCTTGTTGATTTGCATCCTAATGAAATTATAGAAATGATGGCCCCCATTGACCTTAAGCTTTAGACATTAAGTTTAAGGTCACCACATTTTTATGTTTCAATAAAAAACTAAAATTATTACCAATTTAGGATTTAATTGATATATATGCATGTCAATTACTATTGAAATGTCATTCATACCAACAACAAAGGTGCATGTGAAGTTAGACACGGCGAACAGAATGCAGTATCGAAAGGGCAGAGAGGACGATGGGGTTGCGGGTAATGTGCGAGGGGTTCACGGCAACGTAGGACATAGAGTCGACCAAACCATAGGTGCATGGAACCTTTAAGAATCCACCATATGAAAACCATAAATAGTATGTATTTGTATACACACAGTTGATACACATATTTAGAGAAATTGCAAAGTTAGACAAGTGAAATGTCACAGATACACATAGTTGATCACAAGATAGTTGCATGAATTTCATCTTAAATAAAACGAGATTTTCAATACTATAAAATACATTTCATAACCAAATTAAAAACAATGCAATGGATAGATATTATCATTGTGAGGTTGGAAGACAACCTCGCTTGTAATGGTGAAAGTTTAATATTTTCCTTAAGCAACGGAAGTGTTCATAAACACAGTAGAAGTGAAGAAAAACATCACCATGGCTCGTTGCCATTGTCTCCACCATTGGTCGTGAAGTGCACCACCACTGGTCTTTCAATGGAAGGTGTTATGTGCAGGTGCCAACCTTGAATGGAGTTGTAGAGAACCGAAATGAAACCCTAGAAAATAAAAAGCATGTTTTAGTGATGACGATAGAGGGGAGAGGGGAAGTTAATGCGCATTAAGTTCGCTAGGAATGGCGTGATGGGAAACAGGTAAGCAAGTACCACGTGCCCATCAATGGTCGATGCCACATTTAGCATCGAAAAAAGTGATTTTTGAAAATCGCTCGGAATGAGTTGGAAAACATGTGAATTTATCTCCCGATTCATTTTTTGTGGGTTGAGGTGGACCCTCTATAGCATGCACAAAAAAATTGGTCAACATGTCTTTTGTTGTCGTGGACCCCTCGCACAACATAGCCCTCACAACCATTGGGCCCTCTCCCTTACTTGTTTACCTTTGAAGGCATATGATCTATATTGTACAGATCTTTTTTCTTTGTTATATAGCAGCAAACAAATGAACATTCTTTACAAAAATGAAGTCAGTGCCTACTTAATGGTTACCTCTTTGTCAGTTTGTGAGCAACTCTTCTATTTGTGAGTTTGGAGAAGAATGTGTTTGTGAGTAGCAACCCTTGAAAATATCACTAAACATTGTTTGTGAGCTACAAATGACAAAACTTCACTATGTGAGTAGCAACAAAAAAAACTGATCAAAAAGTCAAAATCTATCCATGGAGGTAGTCGATTCTCGTTACAATGGTTGTGAAGGTCGAGTGAGGAGATATTATTTGTGATAGAATGAAGAGGGATGAAAATGATGTTGAAAATTAGGATTAGGGTATGTATATTACTTCATATGGTGTAAAAATAGTATTTTATTGAATATTATAAAATTATAAAACATTATATAAAAAATTTAAAATGGGACAATATAAATTTGTAATATTAGTATAGAAGTATTATTTGTGATGTGATATTTGAAGGATCTTTGCGTATGAGCAAATTTATATCAGATGATAATTGTCAATCGGAAGATTTGCTTATTTTTTGTTGAAAGGCATAGCGCACAATTATTAGGGCCCTCCTTGTATGAACAATTTGTCCTGCATTCACATCATAACTATCCAGAACTCCAAACAACTTTAAGCTCTCAAATATAAAGGCATGTCAATTTTTTTAATAAAATTCTGATGCATTATTTAAAAGCAGAGGGATGCAAAGTTAAGGTGCACTACTATTGAGTTCTCTCCTCTAATTTCTCCAACTCAAATATATTATCTAAGTCATTCTATTGGTTGTTATAATAGTGTTTGAAACCATTTTATTTGTATTTTTGAAGAGAATTTCGCAGCCACTTTAGGCTTCTATTTGTTACAGAAATACCATGTGCCTACACAGTATATTTGTCCTCTGATTGTAATCCATATAGGCCTTCAAACATCTTACAAGATATATTTTATACGTAAGCAAATAAGTTGAACCGTTTTCAGAATCAACCATCAGTAAAGAGGATTTCAATTGTACATTAAAGAACGAACACTAGGTACTTCGGAAAAAATATTCACTTTCTATCACGAAGCATTCGTTCTAAGAAATATCCTTGTTTGAGAAATACAAGTGACTCCAAAATGTTAAATGGCTGGTATAGACTGATCGCAATTATAAAAAATGCACGTTGTTGACATCTCTCACAAGAATTCTCTACATCAAAGTTTAGCCTAAAATTTAATACCTTTTGAAGTCAAATTTGTTCTTTGGTCACTCGCTGCATCTAACGACAATCCGGGATTTTAACATTTGAAACATGCTACATAATTTCTTAGTCAAAGTAAAGGAAGCAATTTCATAAAGAACAATGAATGCGGTGGACCTCAAATATGTTCAAAATATACGGCAAACTAAATATATATATATAATAAATAGAAAATTTAACTGTGTTCATGGGCTGGTCAGGAGAATCCGCCTTCAAATCTGAGGAAAGGCATAAGACAGACAGCTCATCCCAATGAATGGTGCATGCTCAATTTTGACAGGGCATCCAAGGGCAATCCTGGGATTTCCAGAGGAGGTTGTGTTTTGAGGTATCACAATTGCCTTCTAACCAGAGCTGCTTCGGAAGAGCTCAGGCATGGAACAAACACCAAAGCAGAGGCTCACGTGCATCTCTTCGGTCTACAAACATGTATATGCGTTGGTTGAAGAAGAGAGCAAATTGAAAGCAATTTTATGGTTATTGTTAATGCCATTAGGAGTGGGGGAGCTCAAAATTGGAAAATAAATTGGAATCTTAAGCAAATTTGGCCAATTATTAGAAACATTAGATGAATATACAATTAAGCCTGTATATAAAGAGATCAACTCCCACATGGATGCTTTGGCCAACTTCACAGTAGATATTGACATGGGGTAATTAGCTAGCAAGTCCTTAGAGCCTTGGCAAAGCCAAAGGCCCAATTTATTTACTGATGATCGGCTCTCATGCAATGACGGCGGGGAAAGCTGCCCAAGAGTGAGTTATTGTGCAAATTTGTCCCGTCACAGTTGAAGTACAGTCGGGGGAATAATCGTGGGAAGATATGGAGCATTTGGGGTTATATTCTTTTATCTCTTTTCATTTTTTATGGCTTTCCTCCTGCGCAGACATGGATACTACATAAGGTCGATAGCCAAGAAAAGACAAATTTCCTTTTTAGGGAAGATTTCCAACTTACTACTGAAATAGATTTTCAAATTTAGTTGGATGATTATAATTCATTTGATCAATGTGACGATGGGAGACCTATTTCTCACGAAACATAGGTATCTTGTCAACATAGATGTTTCTTCCATGCTTGTTGCAGTTTTTGGAATCAAAGGAACCTAAAGAGGCGATAAGGATAGTGTTTGAGGCATTGGTAAGGCCACAGTGGTGCAAAGGTCTCAATGTTGTTCTGGATGATGCAATTTCTGGTGTTGGCTCTCATCATGGCATGGATCAGTCATCCTGTTTCACTTCCACCGTTGTTCAATGGATATCATTCATCATCTTAGTCATTGGCCACAACGACAACCTGTGACAACAGCAAGTGAAGCAGGAAGTGAGTTTCTAAAGTTTGCCACCGGTGCTGCTCCTCCCCTTGGCATTGACTAGGCCTTTGCCGTGGATGACAACTCCTCAGACAGTGATGAGGAGCTTGCCCCTAGTTGTGAAGGATAATTACCTGGTGTCCTATAGCTGGCTGGTAATACTATGAATGTAAATATTACATATAAATGTCTGAAACTTCAGACTAACAAACTCTATAATGAATACCAGTGGCTTTCACTTTGATATCTGCACTGGTTTTTTTGGTTCTATGGCCCCCTATGATGGAGCAGCCCTAAATCTGTAAATTTCCTGGTTTTAATATATGGTTATGGCTCCCAAGGTCACTTTTATCTAGCAAAAGAAAAATAGAAAACTTAATTATATATAGTTAACAATATAATTACCTATTACATAATATGTTTTCAAAATTATTAGTATCCAATAAAGACAAAATATTATTACAAAGTGCTGACCGTTCTGCATCCTACAAGATGGAAAATCAGGAATCCCAATTAAATGCTCTCAAGGCAAGTCAGCTAAAGCCAAGTACATGTGCTCTCTATAATGTAGTAATGCCATCCATTTGAATTCAAGTCCATAGCGTCCACTATCTCCTGCAAGGGCAATTCAAAAGAGAGTTCTCTTGCTGCTGCAGACCATTCTTCAAGGTGGACTCAACACATGATGTAGTCTAGAAGGCTGTCTTTGAATTTCTTTTTGACAAGCCCAAGGAAAAAGCGTGTAATGTCTCAACCAACTATCAGGCAAAAATCAACTCAAACAAGCTAACCAGATTCATTACAAAAACTACAGTTGAAAGGAGGAATTTTGTAATGCTCAAGACTTTCCACACATAATCAATAATATGAAGACAAAGGTAGCTGGTAAGGATTACTCTAAATCCAAATTGAAACAAAGATGTCTCTAATTCATTTGTCTTACAAATAATAAGAGTAAAGGCACCAACATTCTATTAGTCTATCACCAACTACCTTGAGAGGCTCCTAATTTCCTAGGTCCAAAGGCAAAGCAAAAAGATGTATGAGATAGAAAAACATGTTAACTCTTCTATAGGATCAAAACTGAAAAGTCCAGAACTTCACAAGCCAGCTCAGTTTCAGAAATAAAGTTGGAAAAGTATGCAGTTGCCATCATCGTTAGCTTATTAATTAATCAAAGAATGTATAAGATGCACTCTAACTTGATCACACCATTCCCGAATGCAACCTTTTCTGTCTATGTTCAATGAATAAAGATTATGGGCCTGCCCATCATTGTAAATGTACAAATGCATTAGAGTGTAATAGAATCCAACAGTTAGCTGGTTAGAGACTATAAATTTGCATCGGCACTTACAAACAGCATCCACCACAAAGGTGTTGATGTGAGAAGAAGAAAAAATGGCGCCCAGAAGCACTGTAATAAGTGTTCTTTGATTCACATATAATTGCTTATTTGATGTTAAATTAACTATAACATTTAAACTTTGTGTTGTCCACTTATGCTATAAATTCAACTATGACACAAATCACATATGAGATCAGAACTTTGAAGTCTCATCCTAGGTTGCATTCTTCATTGGGACTTAAAGAAAACAGTTTGTATAAAACTCTGTTAGTTAAAGGGAAAGTGCTACTGCAGTCTGCAATCGTGGTTAAGTTATTTCGATGTTGAACCCAAAGGTGGCACATGAAGGTGTAACCAACTACAGCATAGCACAGTTGTCCAGGTAAAAGCAGAGCTGCTGCTATGTACATGGAAATACGAACACCACCAGCCTATGAATCAATTTTTCCCACAACCCTGTGCAGATAGACTAAAATCATTAACATGATTGGCATTGGACCTCTTTACAATCCAATTGTTTGTTGTACAGAATAGACAAATAAAATTAAATATTAGTACTTAATCTACTTGTAGGCTATGAACATGTACGAACACCACCAGCCTATGAATCAATTTTTCCCACAACCCTGTGCAGATAGACTAAAATCATTAACATGATTGGCATTGGACCTCTTTACAATCCAATTGTTTGTTGTACAGAATAGACAAATAAAATTAAATATTAGTACTTAATCTACTTGTAGGCTATGAACCAGGGAAAACAACTTTATTTAAGTTCTCAATCTTTAAAAAAAGTGGTGTTCAATTTGCATCTAAGGACATGGAGATAAAATCAGACTTTCTGGATACTTATTTCCTACCAAGATGCAGGTATCCAAATATCAGATTGGGGTACAGATACAAAATGACCCAAATACATGTATCTGTGTCTCAGATTTGGATATGTATATGATACAGCCCAGATATGTTTCCGGGCTTTTTCCTATATTCAAGTCTATAACTGGGTTGTATCAAAAACATCTCAATATGGTACCAGTTCATCCAGTGCTGAATCTGGTTTGCGATTTATTAGGGAGCGCGGGGAGGGGGGGGCATCAGAAACTGCATGGAACTGAAACATTAAAAATAATATCACAAACAAATAGTAGTCAAAAAATGGAATAGACGGTATAAATATAACAGGTTTTTTAAATCTCATATTCACCATACCCCTATCAAGGTGTCTTAAAATTTTACTGTATTTGTATCTAGAGTAAATACACTATCAGTTCCATACAACACTGGAAAAACCTAAGTTGCCGTGACAGGATTCAGGTATGTCTGAATACTGTTTTACTCTTTTGCCCTGGCTTTGATTTAGCTGGTATGACCCTACTAAAAAAATGAAAATATTAACAGTATAAAATGTATTATCGAGTAAACAAAATTAACCACAACATCATAGAATAAACATAATACATCAAATAACCAAAAAACAGTAAAAAACACTTACAATAATCGATTATCAATACCAGATGTCATGATAACTCCAAATATATTAATAGTTAATGATAGAAATACACATAGCCTTCATAAAATGCATAAACGTTATAAATTGTCTTATCTCTTCTTGAGGGTATCAACATCATAATGTGTTTGATTAGATCTACACACAGTAGCAGTGCCACTCCTACTGGCTGAATCATCCAGCAACCTGCAAGGAACTCTCTTACCACTCTATGTTAATGATGAAAAATGGCCAATTGTAGTATCCAAGTTAAAATGCTTTGCCTCTACCTTCCATTTATCACCCCTTTGCTTCTACTTGAATTGTTTGTGTGTTATTAGGCATGAGTTGAAAGGCACATACACCAACTCCTCACCTTTTTGGCTAACAACAGATTGCACGTAAGCAGGTGGATAAATAAGTTTACAAAGTCGTGTTGTATGGTTGTTTGGTTTTTCAAAAAATGAAGTTAAGTGTTTCATTTGAAATTTGTACTCATCTTTTAATATATTATTCTTGTTTTTTTTATGCCTGTTTGACTGGTTTTCCAGTCAAAAACAAAATTTTCACAAAAAATATTGTTGACTTGTCAAAGGCCCTAGCTGGGGCAGACCCAGGGAAAACAAGATGGCGGTGGGCGATATCTAAAGGGTGCTATACCAGAAACAGTTCCCAAAACCAGCAGCATCCAGCTTCATAGGTTAAAACTTCAAACAAATGAGAGTGATGATTTGATAAATCTCACTTCTGGTAATGAGATTGCTCTTCTTTGTGGTAAATAAAATATATAGGAGGTTTCATGTGAAATGCAAAACTATTACTACCTTTAAGAAGAATGTACTGGGGTGTGTCCTCCAGCAGATATTAGGTATAGCTTTCTCCATCAGCTTTTACCAGGCTAGACGAGATTGGCTGAGATAAGATTCCTTATTATTCTGCTTGTACATTGTGTCAAAAGGCAAGCAACAAAGTTACAGAGTTATACATCTCTTGGCAATGCAAAGCAGCTACTTGCTTGTAGTAGTCTGTCCAAGACTAGCATGGCAAACTTGTTTTTAACAATTGTTTTGCATAATTCTGTCAAAAGAGGAGGCAATCTATATCAACCTTTCAGGTAGATTGCCTTCCTTTGCAGTAAGGAAAGTTTGCTAAAAAAATATTAGCCGAATGTGTTATTTCTATTTTAATTTCAGAGTTTACAAAAAATGTTGATTCTGAGCCTGTAGGAGCACAAGCAGAGATGCTTACTTTCAAGCTTCCATGATGATATGATCTCTCAATTGCTATATTTCTATGTAAATAATATTTTGTCTTAGAAAATATTTTAAGCTTTTCATACTTATCTTTACATGTTCTACTTATTTTGATGTAATCACAAAACATGTCAATTTTTTGCATGCAGAGATCTCATTTTGTACCCATAATGAGATTCAGCTACCATCGTATCCAAAGACACTTATCACATCAAAAGTCAATCGGAGCAATGTAAAGGATTTTCTAGTAATTCTAGAGAAGCAGAGAAAACATTGAATCCCAGTTCTTAAAAAAGCAATTATTTCCCTTGATGTCTATGTGCAAGATGACAATTTTGCTAACTTGAAAAATGGAAAAAAATGGATCCCTCCAAAGTACAAGATTCTGAACTTACAATAGATAACCTCCAATAAAAACCTCAAATAAGCTTAGGCAACAAGAAACTTCCCTCACAACAGTTTCAATGATACTAACAGTGTACTGTGATAATGAGGTCATGATAAACAAAAACCTAACTACGTCAAAAGACATCAGAAACAATGTGCCAAATATTACAACATATTCTTGAAATTGATGCTGTTAGGATACATGCATTAATCAACATAAATCAAGGCAACTTGCTGGAGGGACTTGTAATGCAGTCTCACATCCCAGGCCTTGGAAGTTGAATATTTATCAAGTTAACTCATCAGTTCACCCCAAGATGTTCACCTTTTTAGAGAAAATAAAATTGAAGGAATAAAAGAAATAATAACCCTTAAGACCTATATATTTGTTACATGAGTTAATCTTGTGCCAAACTAGAATCTATTCAGGTATTCACTGGATTTTTACAATATTTCAGAAACCTTACCCTGGCCTTGCATTTTGCTCTGGGATTTTATGGTTGAGTAGCATTGTAGAGAGGATAAAGCATACTTCCATCCAAAAAAACCTTGAAAGGGCATTACAAGCCCTGCTAAATAAACAGATTCTTTTCAACTCCATGATAGGATGATAATTTACATTCTTAGGATTTAAAAATGTGAATCAATCCCTCTCTTGCTTTTCCCAAAATCCTTTCTTGTGAATAGAATCATCTGACAAAAGAGTTTTGGAAGATTTTCCTCGGAAGAAAAAATGCCTTTTGGAAAAGGATTTATTCAAGAAACTCTTTTCATTGGAACTCGATGGCAATTTCATACCATCATTAATGGATAAGCAGTTTTTGTTTTTGGATGACTTGAGATTTGACAAACCTTCATAAGTCGGGATATCATCATTAGCAACCCCAATTCTAGATAGCTTATTTCTTGAAAACTGACTATTTGAAGAAAAGTCTCTTGCATTATTCTTACAGGTATTAACCTGCCCTACTAATTTCTGTCCCTTTGAAACAACATTTTCACTTGCAGAACATACAGGGCAAGGTGGATCTTGGCAATATGCTTCAGGAGTAACCTGCTCTAAACATTCTGCATGGTATACATGTCCACACACCAGTACTGCAGTAACAGAAAGATCATTGCTGGCTACCATCTTTTGAGCACTCCATGGCGATCTTTGAGTTAAAAGCTTTGAGCAAATGCCACATGTTTGTACATCACCACCAGATGGTCCTGATGCAGCTTGTGAACTGCTAACCCTTATCCTTTCTGCTGCCAATGTGGCTCTATCTATACTTTCCCTACCAGGAGCCCATCGAAAATCAGAAGGGCTGCTAGCATCTGTCCATCGCAACCGTTCTCTCCTAGAAGAAGCCACAAGATCTGAAAATGTCTGCATAGACCAACAGTCAGAAGCCCCGCCATGTGGTCCAACCGTTGAATCACCACTACTTCCGGATAACTTGAAGGAGTGTCTTCCTTCAAACATAGGCACTGGACTGCTGTTTGGTGCATTCCGTGCATGAATTCGACTATCTGAAACTTGCCTCAATAAGGGATGGCCGGAAGCATGATGTGGTCGCCTTGAGAAAAATAAATTACTGCCGATTGAACGACGACGTGAAGAAGAAGGCTGACTTTTGGACCGGGTTGAGGAAAAGTTCAAATTACTTAAATGGGGTGGAGTGGCTTCAGGAGTGTTGGAGACTGTTGATGATCCAGCAGAATGTTCACCCTGCAGAAGAAACCATAGACTGGTTATATAAGAAATGTGTATAAGCACAAATTGCTTTCTTCAACCAAAGCACACACTTCCACCTCAAAAGTGAAACACAACCAACCCAAATACTAAAATCATCACAAAATATTTTCTACTAACCTCTTTTGAGGATGTTTGTGTTATAGATGGGCTTGAAATTAAATCTGCACAAATCAAAGAGATGGAAAGATCAGTCACTTATAAATTTACATTTGTATGCTCATTAGTAGCTGGTTTGTCGATAAAGACATCTACGTTTGAATGAACTCTTATCTCATTTAGAATGATTCCAGACAAGTAAAGATACCTTTGCAAACTGAATCAGAGATCGAAATCATATCTGTTGCTAAAATCTAGAGAAGATGATACATGAACAGAATCTTGTCGACAGCAAACTAGTGATTATATTAAAGCATACTTACTAATTTTAGTAAATGAATAAAAAATTCACATATTCATTATTGGAATTATAAGCTACATACAGATACCAAAAAGGAAAAATAAAATTGACATATATTAACATCGTTGACATCAGCTTGGCTACAAGACCTATACAGAGCAATTTTATTTACTTATCTAATGGTAATATCCATATATAATTGCTGGAAGGATTTGATATGGAATTACAAAATTATTAAAAGTGGCAGTGGTTAACAAACTGAGAATGCCAGGAATGAGTCATACCAAGGAAAGAAGAAATGACTTTAAATTATTAATGAATTAAATTCTTCCACTATTTACATTGCTGTTATGTCACAGGATTGACTTCATCATCTCCTTAGTAGTGGAATGAGGAATCATTAATTATTATTCTTAGTTCATTTCCCATATTTAAGATTTTCTGATTTTGTAGCTTGTTTGCAGTTTCTAAGCATTAACTTCATTTTCAAAGCAGAACACTGCACGTGCATACATCTGTGTATTCGTTTCCAGCAAGCTTGACACAAGCAATGAAATCCCTGTTGACTGAAAATGGACTTATTAGTTATTACAGAATACCTGGTCAATTACACATAGTCAATATAATATTGGCAAATCACTCTCTCTCTAGATCACCCAAGTTGTGAATTTAATCTTTATGGTCCTCCACATGAATGAGAAACTCATTTTATTTTGGTATGGCGATCTCTTTGGCATCTCCTCACACCATTTGTAGCAATCACTTTTCATTTCCAACCAGGCTTTGACCTTCAAATTGTACTTTCTTCATGTACAATGTGAAGCAATCCTTTCATATAATTCATGTTTTTGGGTGTATTCTATCTTCTTCTGAAATGCCCTGTTCATAACATTTGCATCCACCCAGAAGGCCATGAAAGTGCTTCACTTTTCCATGGCATTATAGAAAATTGTTTGGTTATGTTTCAAATTTTTAAAAGCAAGAAAGGGAAAGCTCACTTTTAGATTTTTCTTTCAGCAGTTTCCGGTTTTAGCTTTCCAGTGTGCAGTTTCTTAGTGGTTTGCAGGTTTCATACTTTACAACAAATTCAAAAATATATAACTTTGATTTTCATCTCATAATAAATTTGCAAAACTTCTCCCACCATAGCTCCATTGCCTTTTGAATATGGAATACTTTCCAATAGTCTCCACTAACTCAACTAAACAGTTTTTACATCATCAGAGTTACAATTAAAGGTTCAAAGGAGCAAAACAGATCCGTTTAAGTCGCTCTTGTTGTGCATTTCTCTATGAATATTTTAGTGGATATACCTGATCATATAGGCATTCGGTGTTGGTCCATCTATAATAGCATTTTTTGTTATCCAAGCTTCAAATGTGCTTAGGGATATAAACAAATTTTGGTTTATTTTGTTGGGTGCATTGAGAAGGCCTATAAGAATGTTAATAATCTCCCCAGCAAATGGGCTGTTTGGTGGGTTCTGTATAATTAGATATGTGTCCATGATTGCATGGAAGCTTAAACCTTGGTATCTCACAGATTGCTGAAATACATATTTTGAATTATTAAAAATAATTAATTTTACAACACATGCAAGCATATGTCGATTCACCTATTACCAAACTATCTAGTACAATTAAGCACAGCCTTACAATTGTATCTTAAAGATAGAAACTTCCTTGTGTTGCTAAAATAGTATCTAAAATTGCTTATGAGATAATAGTCCAAAAGAAACTCATAAAAAACCCAGGTGAGATCACTAAAAATCTGCAATAAATTCACTCATTCTCGTCCAGTAGGGTGCAGGCTATTCACTCATTCTCCTCCAGTAGGGTGCAGGTTTTGGAGAGGGATGATGACTTAATGAAGTAGAGGACATCTTCTGTAAAAATTTGTTTATAATTAATAATTATCAGTCCCTTCCAAAATCTCTACCCTCCAGTCATCTCAGAAATCTTGGATGGTCCCATTAAGTGACAGGGTATTGAACAGCTTAATGCTTGATAGTGTGCTATGTTCACATCTTTTATTCAAACATAGGCATATAATTTTGTCATAAATCTTTCATAATGTATCATCCAGTGGGATAGTCATTACAATACGTGTCCAATTCCATATTTTCCATAGTTCGTTTTAAATATTAGGCCTCAAGTTGCGTTCACAAGTATCTTACTGACCAACATTTTAATATACAACATAGGCTTGTTACATATTGTAGGAAATCTCCTCTACTGCATATTGTGATGTTATAAAGTTCATTACTAACCTCAAGGCTCTTGGGATATAACACCAACTCCGGTAAGTCTTTTAGTTAAAGTGAACTACATTTTTTTCTTAAAGCAACTAACAGATTTGATTAATTAAAATTACTTTAGCAAACACAACGATATGTAATTGATGTACTTAAGAAAATATATCATACGTAGATTACATATTTAACACAATTTATTAAGCACAAAGTTGGAGTAATAAATTTATGGTGATATGCTCAGAACCCTGTCATCTGACCACCTGCCATAGACGATTAGCAAATGTACAGTTTTCTAAGAGGTGGAAATGAGTCTTTGTCTCATTCCAGAGCATCTGGGACTATATTTTGATCTCCAACCAAGCCACAATGGCATTAAATTGAAAACTAGAGCACATACAATATTTACAATCAAGGAATCACAAGCAGTTTCTCCTTCTATCTCTTTGTGTACTCTGTCTCATGGTGGACTTCCTACCTGCACTCAGAGAAAGGGAAATTGTTAATGCATTTTGTTGAAACTGGAGATGGGTAACTCTTCTCAATTTGAGTATTTGACCGGACTTGTTGGAGACCATCATTCTGCAGCTTGTTGTCAAATCCCAAGATTTCACTGTTATCAGGTCTCTTTGTTCTGTTGAGATGTTTTTTTGGTTTTTTTCTGTATTAGAGCTGCATACTGAATTTTCTTGTCACCTTTGACATTGAGAAGTCCAATTGTCTTCTAATAACTCTCTTTGTTTTCCTCTAGTTGTAAAACCGATGTGGTGTACTTCAGGCTTCTGTTTGCAGAATTTCAGATTTTTGAATCTGAAAATGGCAACCATGTTATCTTATTATCCTTGCCCTTACCAATAATGCTTGATGGATGTTGTTGATCTTCATACTGTTGATGACCAAATTGTCAATACATATCATGTCGATTTTCAACCTGTTGGTGTACCCCAACTTGTTGATGTTGAACATAAACAAAAAGATTATATACAAAAAGAAACATAAATAAAGATTATAGACAATGATAAGAAAAAAACAATAGTTAAGGTTTGCCTTAATGTGATTGAAGTTCGAACTTCTAGTGATATGTTAGTCTCTTGTGCATGAAGCATGGAATTCTAGCAATTGACCAAATGATAACAAGAAAGAAAAAATTGAAAGGGTAAATAAACGTTAATGTTATGTTGATGTTTCCAACTTAGAAATGTTGCTAGTGTCATTTTCATTTTATCAGAGCTTATCCCCTTACCAATGGGACATGAATTTATGGAAATAATCCACAACACTATATTAATGGGTTAAAGGAAGAGGTTGACTATGCTGGCAAACTAAGTGAATTTTTTAAACTTAGTTGTGAATTTTCTCATGGCTAATACATGCTAATGTTATGACTTGTAACTCGACATTGACTACCCTTTCAAGTGGCAGGAACCAAATTATCTGTTACTTCCTCTTCCTGGACTTGAAAACTGACTTGAATCTGTAAGCAATATGAAAATAAGCACAAGTGACATCCAACCTTGCTTCTTGAATATGTTCTGTGCTTTATTTGTGTCAGCAAGCAAGTAAATTGAAATCAAGGGTTTTTTAGAATATATTTTGAACTTACAAAAACATCTTTAATTGATGCATAAGAGAATTCTGAATATTAGTGTATTTTATGCTGTGTGCAGTTTGTCAATGGTATATAATGCCATAGGCTATTAATGTGGTTGATCTTTTTATGTTTGATTATTTGTTCTAACTTCTTTTAGTATTGTGACAAAGTCTCATATTTTTGTCTCGATGTTTGTTCAAATTCATAGCATTTGATCTTTCCTTTCTAGTGGTTGTAAGGAAATCAGAACCTATGGACTTGTATGTAATGAAGATTCAATTATCACAACTAAGTGGAACTTGTCAGTCCTCCCCTTGAAACATGATATCAATACCACCATCAATAGCGTTATATCCAACAACCCAGAAGAGAACCCTCATAAATGCAACAGGCCTGTTAAGGACCAAGTGTCTTGTGAGAACATCTATCATTCTATGTTAAATACAACTTACCCTTGTACATTACCTTTGGGACTTCAAATTTTGGCAGTTCACCAGTCATGAATAATATTTTCTAAGAAGATTATGGGTTTTATCACAAATGCTGTCCTTGCTCTCAATCTACCAATGTCGAGTATATTGTCTTATTAGGGTAATGGATTTTCTGAAACATAAAGCAATTGCCTGTAAGTCATTTACAGATGCTAAGTCTAATGTTACATTATAGTACAAGCCATAGAAGCATAAATCCTCAAAAAATTGAAAAAATCCCGATTTTTAAAAACTCTCCTATCGAAACAATTTTTTCCCCAAAAAATCCCAATTTAATCAGCCATGATTTTCAACAATGTTCAATGACTTTTAAGGGTTTAAATCGTGAAAAAATCGCATAAAAATCACGAAAAATTGCCCAATCAACCTATCGTGAAACCCTAACCACACAAAATCACGAAAAAATCACCCAACCAACCTGTCGTGAAACCCTAACCACACAAAATCGCTATTTAATTGGGTTTTTTCGTTGATTTTTAGCACAACTGAGTGTTGGCCATCGGGACATGGTTCACCATCAAAAATTTGCTAGATTTCATCAGGTTGCTAAGGCAAATAGCAAGTAGGCGACCTTGAATGGACGTATATTTCTTATAGATGTTAAGGACATTAAAATAGAGACACATTCTTTGGTATGCTTCTATGTTTGATGTTAAGGACATTAACATGGAATGGTTAGGAGATGTGCTGCTTTTTTCTCTATATTCCACAATACTGGCATTTTCCTTACACTCGTAGTAATGTTTTTCATGTATATAAATTCAAATACACAATTTAGTGGGAAGTAGTAGACAATATCGTAAATACTAAGTAAGGCTTCTATCTTATTTTTTTAACATATCTGAACCTTATAAGATTACTTGCCAAAAGTAAATATAGAAAGCCAAACTAAATTGAAACGAAACTCTATTGGCTTGATATCAACCTAAAGAGGTTTGTTTTCTTGGAATTCTTGTGATCTCAACTATTCAAAAGAATTTTAACATTTCAATTGTCAACAATAATACTAATGTGGTTGTTTAGGTTATCAAGGTTAGGTTGGGACAAATTTCTTTTTCAGATGTTACCAAAGTGTGATAATTTGGAGCTTAAGTTTGACATTGGCCATCAAGCTTTAATAACAAGTGGTTAGGGTAGTAACAATTGTATACTAAAGTGGGAAGCATGCGTATATACATAACAGTATATAGACATTGTGGACCGGGAAGCAAAATGGTTCCTATCGGAAAGATATAAATCATCTTGTAGAGCTGAAAAAATGTAATGTAGCAATATTTTATATCAAAATGAAGGATTGTTTTGGTTATATTTAAATTTCCTATATATTTTGCAGGCTTAATGCTTTGTTAATTGGTGAAACTCACTGCTCAAATGCATGCCTTGCACTTGTTAGGGAACTACATTCCATTTTAGGATCATCATATACATGGAGGTTCAAAAGGCCTACAAGGGGTACAATAGTAGTACATGAATGCTTTAGACATATACAAAGTAGCATTCATGCATGTTAAATAGGTACCAAGCCAACTAATACATGCCTTGAGAAAATTCATGCCCTAGTCTTGTGGGCTTATCTTAATCCCTCTCAAAGCAAGCCTCATATATTTTCTCATTAATGATCCACATAGATTTCAACAACAATTGTCCCATTGAAAGGGAATGTTCCTATTGAAACTTGTACTTATAATCTCTGAAATTCTCAACTCAAATTCCAGCAATGTTTTTAACTCCATCGTCCACTTATATGCAAAATCAAGGAAAAGTTACTTGAATAATAATAGCTAAAATTGTAGCTCAAATAGTTGCTCTCTTCTTTTGTACTAACAGGTCTTTATTATCTAATGGAAAAATATTTAACACTCCCTTTACTCTTTTATAAATCTGCTAAAATAGTTATCGATGAGAATATTTCAATATCATTTATGGTCTTTTGAGATTTAAGATTTTGTTTCAAAAAACACTTTCTATTACTCTATCTTGAGCTATTTGACTCATAATCTATTGAGTTGAACTTTGCAATTGCTTCATTTGTCATATAATTTCCCTTTCACACTCATCATATAGTTCTCTTTGACACTATTCTAGAAATTAAAAGTACTGTTAAATCACAAATATGAACCAGTTGATTGTTGTTTTGTAATTTATGATGTCTGCTCAGCAAAGGAAAACTGGCTTTTTAATGACTTTCTTGAGCCCAAGGTTTTTGAGATCGTAGAGGCCAACTTGGATAGTCATGAGGTTGAATGACTTAGGAGAGGCTCCAAACCAGGAGCTTCGTCATCAGGACTTGCAGCCCTCTAGAATAACTCTATTTGTAGTAGCAAGAGTCATTGGCTACGTTTGATTTTTTGGAACTTTGTGCTTAGTTTATTGGTTGACTTTGTACAAACTATATTGTTAATGAAATTTTATCAACTGTAACTATCTAGTTATTATTTATGCCCTATGAAGTATGCTTTGTGCTATGCAATGTAATCAGCAATATGAATATAAACAACAAAATCCGATTTTCTACAATTCATGGGTTAAACTCTATTTTGTTAGCTCTTTATATTTCTATGATATGGAAATGCCCTTAAATATTTTTTAAAAAGTTGTTTTTGTCTCTTTTTCTACAATATTTTTGTTTTTTTTTTTTCTAAAACATTTTTTTCCCAATTTTTTCAAAAACTTATACTTTTGGTTTGCTGATTTTTTCCCCAAACAACTTTTGCTGCTATGGTACTACAAGCCATTATCCATAAGATCAAGTTTTGGTATGACTTCTGAGATACTTCGTTCTCTTATCAGTTGATTTTTTCGTTACAAAATTTTCTAGCTGAATCTCATATAGTGTGTGCAAAAATTACCCATTTGCTTATTGTTTCTGGCTTTTGGGATATAGTGGAGCCCACCATCCCCATTTGTTCCTGGCAATTGTATTCAGGTGGAACAAAAATGTGCCCTATATTGTTTTGATCATGGAACATGAGACAGTTATGTATGTACCATGTACTACAGTCTTCCTTCAGCTTGTGTATTCAGAATCATTAAAAATTTAAATGGTTCATAGGAAAGAAACAAAACTCTGTACCTGAGCACAATATCAGGACTTCAGAAAAAGCCATGTTTATAACTACCTCATTATAACAACACTATTTGTAACTTGCAATGAAACTTTGAATGCTTGGTGAGTCCTTTGTTACTTTTGACCCTAATAACTACGAAGTTCTAAAATTCCCCATTAGTTTTTGAAATTACTATGATGCTTCCTTGTGATTCCTCCGCTAAGAACTTTACAACAAGATCCTCTGCAACTCTTTTGACTTTGTAGGGAGACATAGTTGTCTTTGTACTATGGCCCACAATTTTAATTGTTTTGCAATTTCCTACTCCAGAAAACTCAATTTATACATTCACTTTTGAATGTGGTGATATTTTCTTGTTGAGCTCTCCACTCCTTTTATGGTCCTAGTTTGTATTTAGTATGAAAATAGTGGTGCTTGTTTATATCAGGAAAAAGTGCTTGAGCTCAACAAGAAAATATCACCACATTCAAAAGTGAATGTATAAATTGAGTTTTCTGGAGTAGGAAATTGCAAAACAATAAACATGTTTCCAAGACAAAGAGAGATGATCCCCCAAAATGTAGAGGATGACATAAGCAATGGCAGTAAACAAACATGAGTATACATCCCCGCATAAAACAGAATATTAGAGCCCAAAGATGTGTCCTCCAGAAAAAATCAGTTCCATGTCTTTTACATACAACTTAAAGTTTTTAAATTTAAAGCCAAGTTCATTTGAGAAACTTAAGCAATATTTCATGCATTAAGGTGAAACACTTTCATTTTTTAGTATTTTACATATCTGCCCTCAGAGGAACTTTTTCTTTTTCTTTTCCTTTTTTGACATTTCAGTGGGATTGGCAGCGAGGGATGGGCTAGGAGTCCCCCTTGCAGAAGGGGCCAGCTTAGTGACATTTCCAACAAGGAAAAAGGCACTCCATCTTCAAGGATGTATATAACCCTGTAAGAAAAAATCAAGAATACTAAAGTATAATTCAAAGAGTGATTATCTAATGCATATTTCAGACTGCAAAAAACCCAAACTACAAGATCAGGAGGAAATGACTGAAA
Source organism: Sequoiadendron giganteum (assembly GCA_007115665.2). Classification (NCBI taxonomy): domain Eukaryota; kingdom Viridiplantae; phylum Streptophyta; class Pinopsida; order Cupressales; family Cupressaceae; genus Sequoiadendron; species Sequoiadendron giganteum. The sequence goes on along the minus strand of CM021105.1, from coordinate 230,353,712 downwards.
TCTAAAAAAAGTCAAATCACAACTAATGGTTTTTAATTTTCTTTGTTAATCTAATTTTCAAGAATATCAATTACAACCAAACTATTATTGCAAGCCACATTTATAATCATGTAAAGAATAAACGAACCAAATCTGAGGAAGTTTAAATTGCAATTAAATGGTTTTCTTTTTCAGACATTTTCAACAAGATTCTTTATACTACTAGACTGCCAAGATTACATTGAAAACTACATTTATAATATGACAGTGGTCTATTTCACCCCAAAGATAAAGTATTTTGAGGATTTATTACATGTTATTAAATATTATATGAAGTTTAGTCAACATAATTAATGAAAAGAATTTGAATACATGAGTTTTAAGATCATTTGATGGGATACACATTGTTTACATCATTTTAAATATCTAATAGAGCAATGTATTGACCCATGTGAACATTTCACTGCAATCTCTATTTGGAAACAAATTGGCATCTGTCCTTCAGAAATCTTGTGATGTTTGGTCATATGATGTAAAACCATAAATGGCTGATTAACCATATAAGATTAAGCTAATCAATCTTCCTTAGTATTATAATAATTTGATATTTTTCTCTGTTTCTATTCATACATGGTTACATAACTTGTATTTTCCGAATTGAGTGATCTATTATGAAAGATAAAACCCTGAATTATGGCTAACTTAGTGAACAGAAAAAACACACTTCCTGTTCTAGGATAATATACAAAATAAAAATATACTGACAGCATTCTTCAAAAAGAACTTGCTCAGATTAGCCACAAAGATTTCAAATTTTTGCAAGACCATTTTTTAACATATTTTAATTTTTCTGAGCAATGATTTTTTTGTGCATAACAATTTCCATGGCATAAGGATTTTGGTTATTCAGCAAAGTTGCACAAAATGTCAGGTATTACAATGATTTTCAGTTCCTGAAGCTATCAGATCATTATGACAAAAAAAACGAAATGTAGTAATTTAGTTGCTGCTTTGAAACAACAATGACATGGAAACAAAAGAAGAAAAATACTCAGAAAAAGATATTACCTGGTTGACTGCCAAAATCCTCAGCATTTCGTACATGAATGGGAGAGTTTGACCATTTAGATGCTCGAAAACTATCTGAAGGGCTTCCCTCATTTCGAACATTTCCGTTTTGGTGGGTGTAGAATCGTGAACTTGCAACTCTGCTCCCTCCACTGTTTGATGAAAGGGTCCTCTGCAGTCGCATGGAACTCAAGGCTGTCACATCATCTTCACCCTGTAACTTAACATCCCAATGAGGATATGTTGAAGTTGAGAGCCCTACATTTGACTGCCAATGTGACTCTCGCAGACCAAGCCTCCCTCCCTCATTGCTCAATAGATCCCGAGGCCTTCCAGCTACACAACAGACCGACCCCATCTTGACTAGGTTGTATTTCAGCACCAGCTAAACTAATGCTTATACATGAAAGCTCCAAATAATAAATAACTTCATCTTATAAATCTGAAAAATTCCAGTCCAGGTTCTGCTCACTACTCCAATAGATGCCAAATATTTTGTCTTAAATGAAATTTCAAAAGTTGGCGTAGAAGCATGTCTATGAGAAATAGGTCTCAACTCCAGGTTCTAAATCAAGCAGACTGAACAATATAAGTGGAAAACTCAACCTCTTATGCTATCTCCAAGCATTCTCGGTGATTCTAAAATTTGCCAAATGTGAGCAGACTATTTGCAGTGTTTTCAATCACAGAGTTTGAAGGATAGTTTCCATCTCGTCAATTTCTTTGATTGAGAGGAACTTCATTTTGAAACACTGAAATGTGAAGCCCTTTTTTGCTGATTGGCTTTGCAGAGACTGTGTCCTACACCATCCATGTTCTGTATTCTTCTATAAATGGCTGAAACAAGCTGCACAAATACAAAATAAACAGCCTCTCAAATCAGAATTAGAATCCCCAAAGCTTCCACATATGGTATCTAAATCTTTCAGATTTATTAGGGACAATTTTACCTTGCCCTATAAACATGAGCATGTGAATTATTGTTTTTGCCTACAATCCATAGTTAATATAAATCTTCAAGGTACGAGAACTAACTAAAAAGTACACAAATCAAGAGCTCTCGGTGACACTTTCTTGTCCAGTAAATATAGCTGTAGAAAAGATGATCTCCCAACATGAAAACAACACTAATAACGACTTTTGTTACATCAAGATGCTTCTGAGTTTTCTGAGCTTTTAAGAGCCAAGAAGTGAGTCGGTTCACAACTAGATTGTATTTTCTAATTGTTTCCAAAACTTTTAGTTACAATAAATTCGAAAGAAAGACCAAGGTCCAGTGTTTTGTCAGCTCTATTAAAGAATGTAGCTCATCCTTTCTGTTGGAGGCTCACTTGGGAATCTACCTTTTTCTAGTATTGCTAACTTATGGAAACAAAACCACAAGCTTGCGAACCTCATGCTGCACGATGACCATGCCTTTTTGTCCAAAGCTGCCAAGGTCTGTGGGCTACCTCTAATCAGCCAAGGACTTGCATCTGATCTTAACCCTTTATTCTCTTATAGCTAAAGTGTAATCACATGTTGGGGCCTCATCACATTCAACAGCGACAGGATCCTAGTGAGATCTACAAAAATCAAGCACCCAAAACAGTGAAACCCAGCCGTGAAGATTTTTTGGGAAAAATCTTTTTATTTTTATAAGGGCATACTTTTTTATGAAAACTTGCGAGCAGTACAAGTAGAGCTAGGAACATAACCATTTACCATATTTAAGGCTTTGGATTCCTCTTACAAAGCCATTTCATTTTACCAGCCTTAGACAGAAAAGGGAGTTTTCATCATTAATGCAAATACATCAAAAGTTTTTGTACCATCATCAAGAAGAAAAATATGAACTTTATCTATTTTTCAATCTTCTTTATCAAAAAGATTTCAACATACATATTGCAAACCATCAACAATCCATTAACAATAATTTCTAAGGCTTTGCATACCACAAAAGTAATTCGCAAACTTTCTCTATTTCCAGCCTGAGAATTGAAATTTGGAAATTCATGCCACTGCTTTTGTAAGTTATGAATAAAAATAATATATTACTAAGGTATTTAAGCTTCCACAGGTTGACCACATTACTAGTAAAACTAGTGACTTCAAAAACACATTTGCCTAATCCTCAACAGTCTTGATATTTCAAGTTTCAACTTCTCCCACCATAACAAGAAGCAAGTAGGAAATGGAATGAATTTGCTCTCAGAAAAAGAAAGGACAATTGTGATCAGAAAAAGAAGTAATAAAGATTATGAGCAGGTATACCCAAGATCTGTCATACTAATATAATGTTTGTTGTAACCTAATTTCTAATATTAAGAATAAAATATATAACAGATATTCAAAATTTGGACCATTTATACTCAAGGTAGAAACAGAAAAGAGCTTTAAATGAGTGAATAATAGATATTTTAAAACCAAAGAAGGGCTTTTGTAAAAGCAGATGGAGAAAATACTTCACGTACTTCAATATATTATTTAACCATGAATAATTCAACCTAATGCATTTATTCCTGGTCACAAATCTGACTTTTTATCCAGCACTTCCCTGACAAAACCCTTTAAAAACAGTCCCATGCACAGATATAATTGCTCGATCTAATTTAATCAAAATATAAACACAATCCCAGCAGGCCAAAGTCAATAGATCCGAAACGTCTTCAAATAAATCGTTTGCCACTGTTATTCCAGAAATCTCTTTTTTCAGTCACCTGAAAACATAGGGGTACGAAAAAGGGGGCAGGGCCGCGGTTTCAATGAGGGTTCCGCCGTAAGTGATAGGGGTGCAGTCATGTTATACAAAAAGATGTAGGCATAGAGCCAAGAATAGGGTGGTCATCTCTACACAGAATTTTTGGTTTAACTGGGCATTTCTTCAATAGTTATGATCTGTCGAAGCCTTAAAGCTCTAATATCCTATACTCCTTCAGGAGGCCGTAGGCCTCCCCTATCTCTTCTCTCATGGTTTCTCACTTATCAGCCATCCTTTGTTTTGTTTGAGCTTATCTGCACTGGTTTGTTCTCCTGGGCGTTCCTAAAATCTCTGTCTGTCTATTTACACTGAAACAAAGAAACTTTATAGTTATTACAATGGGTTGAAAAATTCTTCTTTCCTACCTTAAATTCCTCACTGAACTTCAAAATCAGTTCTTTATCCCAACTTGAAACCCCAAACTATTTACACTTCTTCAAATCTCGGAAAGCCGACAGGGAACAAAGTTTTTTGCTTTTAATTCCAACTGTGCTCTTGAACAAAGCTTAACCGTTTCAAAGCCATAACAGTTATTATCAGTACAAAGGCGCAAAGACACCAAACAGACATGAACCAAAAAACATTAAATAGTTACCAAAAAAAAAGAACTTCTTACCAGTTAAAACAATCCACACTTATGTACAGATTCAATCCTTAAAGATTTTCGAGATCGCGGCAAAATCACAAATGCTAAACAACCAGAAAAACCCTTTCTTGTAAACCCCAGGAGGTCTAAGGAGTCCAGTTTATGGTCGACTGGGGTTCCAATCTAGTAACATTTTAAAGAGAAAATTCGAGGGATCATATCCACTTAATCGGATTATTAAAATTGTTTCAGAAACGTTGAAGCCAAACTGGCAGTGATTTCCTCAGATCGCAGCAGAAGATCTGCGTGTTTTCTTGCACAACCCCCTCCTTTTCTCTTTGCGATCTTTCGTGTTATGCGAGCATTTTATTTGTCTCGTATGCCACGTCGGCTGCATCATCAGCGTCCGACGTGGGATATTGGCCGCTGTACTATTCATCCGCCATAGATTGTATGAATGCCGTATCACATTCTCCAAAATAATAAATGAGTAAACTGTTTCAGCTTACGAGGTATGTCAGTAATTATGCGCGGATGTAAACAGAATCTTTTCTTTGTGAGAATTAATTATGTTTTCCTTTGTGCGCGATTTGACCTGTCTAATCATCATCAGTAATTTATTCCATTTTTTATCGTATAAAACTGTACATGCTTGTTTAACATGCACGTTTGGATTACACTCTGCTGAGTGAAGAGTACAGAAAGTAATTATAGTTAATTATATAAAACTATCAGTTCCGGTGAAGGAGTTCATCTCCAAGACGTAAGGTTAAGTTTAGAAGTAGTAAAATAGATAGAGACTTTACTAGATCTAAAGAAGTAAAATAGATAGAGACTTCACTAGATCTAAAGAAGTAAAATAGATAGAGACTTTACGAAGTCTAAAGAAGTAAAATATTGTTGGAAAATAATATACAACATTGAGGTTTTATTTTGAATTTCTATTATTTGATCAAAATATTTATTTTTACAATAAAGGAAAATACACTTTTCACATAAATATCTTTTTTTTAAATTAGATTATAAGGTAAGAGAAAATGCACCTCTCACATAAATATCTTTTTTTTAAATTGGATTATATGGTAAGGGAATTCACTTCTCATGAATATCATTTTTTAAATTGAAATAAAGCACAAAACTAATACAAATTACTTGCAAAAGCAAAGTATAATCAATCAAAGAGAGAAATGGCAGTCATTGTTGATCTATAAAGATGGTAGACTAGATAGGAAACTTGGCACAACCAAGAGTAGTGAGCATACTATAAGATAATTGGCGGGAAGTAGCCAAATAAATACGCTTGGGAACATATAAGTGTCATAGAAGCTGAGTGAATATGAACCATCAAACAAACACTAAGAAATGAGCACTATAGTACTCCACCATAGCCTATGGATGCTTTGTAGATATAAACTTATGCAACATATGTTGAAGACGCCAAATTAGCACAAAAGCTAGTTTCCCACTTGAATACATGTTTTATTGCCCTCTACCAACACTTTGTTAGTGACCACACAACCTATAGTAGATACTACCAACAATGCTCTATTAATGTCCACAAATTGCATGCCTTCTATGAGGGGGGCAAAGTTCTCAATATTGAGCTCACACTCATTATAGACCATAAGAATTTTCAACACTATGAATTGTAACATTCCAATTCATATATTTTGATCTTCTAGCAAAAGGATAAATAAGTTGGGAATAAGGGAATGTTGTCGTAGGGGTGCCAAGGCAAATTTGGGGATGAACCATAAGGAGATGGAAAAAAAATGAAGACATTATCTCTCAAAAATTGAAAGATTATTTTCAAAACTCTACTTCCCTTTGACAACCTAGAGTTATAATTGTAAATTATGCATGAGTCTTTCCAAATCAATACTTATACACAATGATCTTGAAGCATTGAAAATAGGCTAACAACCTAGAGAGACATGTTTGCACATCATTTGAGCACCAATTTAGAGGGGGTAGATTGTGCTAGAGAAAATTGTCAAGCAATTAAATTTCCAAAGGAATATGATGATCATTTTTTTGGAAGGGTAGATGAGAACATTGAGGGAAGAAGAGATGCCAAGAAGAGCACTTTTCCATGACCAAGGTTGAGGGAAGAGACTAGGAAGTAGGAGAAAATCTTGAGATGGTCGTAGCTTGCAAGCATGAGTGTAGAGCCAAAAAGTATGAGCTTTATAGATTTTGATTTAGAAAAAAAGAGACAAGTGGGGGAGGGGTAAAGGAATTTGAGGTGAGTACCAATGGATAATTTGATATGGAACAATTCCCATGTTGTGGGATGAGATTGAGCATCAACTTTGGATTTCCAAATTTAAAGATTGAGTTTATTCCACCTTGGTTAACTAAACTTATAATTTCAATTAACAAATTGAGACTAAGCTTGAGAGGGTGATTAGAGGAAGGAGCTACATGTAGATATCTTTAAGGGAGAAGAACAGGACATTACAAGCACTAAGCTATCTTCATTCTTTTAAAAAAATTGCATGAAAAGATGGAGATAGAAAACTAGAGAGTTCAAGAGGAACAAGATGTTGAATAATAAGAACTGATTGCTTGTTAGAGGGGGACAAGTTGAATTTGGTTTTGAGATGTTGCCAAGATTTCCAATTAAAGATGGTTAGTTTGCATAGATCCTAGAACACCTCGATCCATTTTCTAAAGAGGCACTTACCTTTAAATCTATTAATTATGCCTAAAGGTTTGTCATCGTGTTGAATGAGATAATTCCACCTAATGGAAGAAGTAGCAAAGCTAGGACCATGACTAATAGATTGGTCATACCAAGTTGATTAAGGTGGAAAATAGGGTTCATCAAAGTGAAATAAATCAGGATAATGAATCACTAAGTTTTTCCACACAAAACATTACAATTATGAGAGCCAAAAGATGCAAATAACAATCAAAAACAACCCCTAATTGTTATAGAAACTATGAAGAAAGTTTTTAGAGCTCAAAGTGGTGTGTACCTTGTTGCAAGAAGCCTATTTTTAGGGCACAAAGGACTCATTCGCCTTTAGTGGCGAATGGTCCATGTTAGGGTTTTTGAAACTAAGATCTAGGTTATTTTCTTTGATGTCTACACTCTCAGATTCTCAGTTGTCAGCTCCCGAAAACCTATAATAAATTATGTAGCTTCAATTCTTTGTTCTTGTACTATGAAGGTCAACTTTGCAACTTGACAACTTTTGTAATTTTGCTTCAAACTTCTTCTCCACTTGATCTTCAACCTATAAATCTGCAAACACATGCTCAAGAGGAGAAAAACTTGTTGATTGTTAGTGAATAGGGGTTTTCCTAAGTCAAACATCGTTTAGGTAATTAAACCAAATGATGAAATAATGCAATTGAAGCATGAATATGAAATGATGTAATGTTGATACCTTGGAATATAAATCTGCAATCTAACATGTAGTGGCCATGAAGAATGTAGATCTTGATCCTTGATCCTTGAATAAGATGTAAACAATGCTTGCAAGTAGATCTTCAATGCTACATCCACTATCTTAGCTCAACAACATGCATGAAAGAACTAAACCCTTGTCATGATGAAATGATATTGAATTGTTGCAATAAAACCTTAATAATATACCTTGAAATGCCTTTGAAAATGCTCTTGAAGTACTCTATAATGCTCTCTTGAAGTTGCTAGGATGTCTTGTAAACTTGCTAGGAGAAATAATGTGAATTAACCCCTTATTTATACTAAATCTAGAGATGAACCCCAAAATTCAAATAATTCAAGTCGATGCTAGATCTAGAAACAAACATTATTAAAATCTCGCCAGAATGAAACTCAAAAAGGGGGTCCTCATTAAGGGAGGATCCATTTGCCACCTAGGGTGAATGGGTCCTGGCACTGTTTTTCGAGACCTTGCTTTCGGGGAATGAAAATACATCAAAATCCCATGTAGAAATTGCAAAGAAAGGAGGACCCATTCACCACCTAGGGTGAATGGGTCCTAGCACCAATTTCTAGGACCTCAAATTTTCTCAATTAAATTTTATGTAACTTGAATTATGGGTGTTGGGATAGATCTTCGGGAGGTGTCACAAATAAGGCTTAAATTTGAATTAAAGGGCCAATTAACTCTAATTAACCATAATTAATTAATGAGACCCTAGATAAGTTTGAAAGTGTGTTACAACACTTTACAACGCTATAAATAGGGCACCAATTAAGTAGATTTTATTAAAAAGGGGCCCAAGATCAATGTGAATGTGTTACAACACATTACAACATTAAACTAATTCAATGACAATTATTCCCAAATAAAGTAAGGAAAAGGGATAAATTTTTTGTTACTATATTTTTCCCCCACTTTAGTGAGAGGATGACCCCATGTCAAACTCACACTAAAGTAGACATTCAAGACACTTAAGTATGCAACAATAACAAAGATACATAATCATACCCTGTCAAAGCCCAAGAAAAATAAAGAAAAACAAAAAGGATCGAGCACAACCATTCCAATGCAATGTGGAATAGGGTTGTTTGTCCATAACATGTGTTGCTCACTTTGGGGTAGTGGAACCTCAGTTTGTCCACTAGGTGAGTTGTCCCAAATATGTATGCTCACTCGGGGGTAGTGGAACCTCAGTCTGTCCACTAGGTGAGTTATCCCAACGAGGTGGAAAATGAGAGAATCATATTAGCCTCTCATACCATACCAAAGCTATCCTCTTGACAACTTCGATAAGGCACCACAATGTAATGCTTTTGAATGTATGTAAAATTTTGTTAAAGGGGATTTTGCTTTGCTCATGTAAGGTCTTCTTCTTAGGGATCATTATGCCTAATTTCTCCAATAGAGGACAAATCAAGGGTGTCAAATCATCACTCATGGGATGCCTCATTTGAATTATGCCATGAAGGTAGATCGTACACTCTTGGAGGACATCAAACCCAATGACACCACCAAGAAAAGGACACGTCACAAAAAAAAATAAAAAATCACGCCATAAAAATTTGTCAAAAGATGTCAGCAATGTATTCCCCCGCTTTAAAGCAGATGCTACACCATTATTGTGAGCAATTTCTTTAAAGTAGCCAATGTTTTTCCTAAGACATGAGAGATTTCCTCAAAAAACCCTATGCCAAGTCATATGTTTCCGAGATAAGTTGTGTCATGAAATAGGAAGGGTTTCCCCCACAAATACATAAGGGATCTATGGATTCAGAGTCAGTATGTATTTGCTACAATGTTTTCATGGAGCATGGAACAATCATCATTCCCCGAATACTCATAGAACTGGAAGAATGACACAAAAAGAGTGAAAACATAGAAAAAGCCTTTCGGATCAACATGGAAGAGACATAAATGTCTTGATTCCTTGCATCATCCCCAAAAGGAAAACACAAGACAAATAAAAAAGAAAAGATTTTGGGTCAACATGGAAGAGACATAAATATCTCAACACCTTGTGTCATCCCCAAAAGGAAAACACAAGACAAATGAAATGATCATGACATATAGAGGAATGAAAGGTACATATAAAGGAATGCACAAAGAGAGAGAGATCTAGAGATAAATCAAACGAAACAACATGGGGGTTCACATTACACACATGAAATCACATAAAGAAACATGAAAATGCAAAAGACTAGTTAGGCACATGCGATTCAACAAAAGCAAGTCGTTCGCATCCTAATCTCAGTTTGTATAAATGGAAGGTGGACAACTAGCTAAAGGGACAAGAGAAAATGTCGAGCTAGGGGAAGCACCAGGTTCAACACTCTTTTTAGGATATTTATCATTTAAGTTCATAGAAGAAGAAAACAATGTATTTAAATCATCATGCACTTCTTCATCAATCTTTGCAATATCAATATCATCATCTAAATTTATCACAACAGGAGGTCGAATGACAATGTCCATGGAATGTTCTTGTTTACGTTGCAGCGAGGGTATAAAGTCATCATGCATTACTTTAGGAAGGTTCAAATTTTGATTTTCTATGTTTTTCTTGTCTTCTTGAGCTTTTAATCTATGAGCAATAGCACGTCATCTATGCCTACGCTCTCTAGCACTTGAATTTCGTTTCAATCTATTATCAATTTGCGTTTGTGTAAGAGCGGGTTTGTTAATCATAGGTTCCTTCTCTTCCTTGGGAGGAATAGAAGAAGCAATAGTAGCTTGTTCAACCACTTTCTCTTTGACTTTGTAAACTTGTTTACTCTATGAGGGACAACGAGATTGTTTGTGTTATCTTGTAGGAAACTATGGGAGCTTTCTCTATAGGTTGCTCTTGTATATTCGAAAGGGCTTTTGGTTCGATCATTGTTTCATCAAGGATAGGTGTTTCAATTATAGGTCGAGGCATGTTTTGAAGGGATAATTATGCTATTTTATTTGCCTTGAACTTTTGATATGATTTGAAAAATAAATCCTCACGAGGCTTGATAGGTTCCATAAGCTTAGGCCAAAATAAATCTAATGAAAAATTCTCTTGGGCCGAGGTAGGATTAAATACACTATGATGCACAATAAAGATATCATTTCCAAATGGAAAATCTAGAAATTTATGCACAACCAAAGGGACGACACTCATGGAGCAAAGCCATGGATAGCCTAGCTTCACACAAAATTGGTCTGATTGAAGGATGATGGAAAATGAGAGAGTGTTTTTGGTCCAACTTTTAAAGGGAGATCTATCGAGCCTATTGTAGGGCAAGCAAACCCATTATGCATCTTGATCCATGGTTTTGGTTTGTCATATATTTCTTGATATAGTTCATGCACATATAAGAATTCTTCAATGATCACATTCTCTCCACAAATAAGATCAATCAATATCCCATTAGTGGGCCTATCATTTTTTTGGCTAGCTATGTAAAGAGGATCAGCAAGTGCACGTTTAAGTATGTCATTTTGTCAAAAAGCAATGTCAAGAGGCTTTTCTAGTTGAGACCTTACGAGGTTTAGCTTCGATAAATTCCTATGGGATGTGGTTCCATATTATCATCATTTGTGTCAACATCATTCTTAGTTTCACTAGCAAGATTGACTGAGGTAGATATATCATTATTGTTTCCCATATTTTAATACTCATGAAAGAAGTGACTAAGGAAATAAATAATTTATGTTTCATTTCCAATTTTAAGAACTTTCCTTAGATTTTGTATAATGGGAACCAAGCTAGTGTCTATGCATTCACTAAGGATATGGGCTTGTAAGTTTTTGAATGTGTCATCTAGTTTGTTTAGGACATCTTGCAATATTTGAAGGGTAGTATATAAATCATGAGCCATGGAGGGTTGATTAGCAACACTATCAGAAAGAGAGTTAGGAAACCAAAGATCCACGGTAAGTGAGATATTGCAGGATGACATGAGCCTCGAACTGTGTCTTATAATAGTATTGTGAATAAGACAACAAGTTGTAAAGCTCATGCAAGTTTTACAAACCTAGTGTGCAAACCCTAAATGGAAACAAGAAATGAAACAACCTAGAATGAAATGCAATTTTCAAATTCTAAGTAATGCAATAAACTGAAAATGAAAAGCAAATTTTGAATTTTAACAATGCACTGAAATGAAGCAATTTAAGCTAAATGCAATGAATTTGATGAAACAAAAAATTAGGAAACTAAAATAGGAAAGTAACAGTAGCAAATAGAAGCCTAAAACTGAGATTTTAATTTCTAGAAAATGTATATCCATAGCTAATAGGGATTCATTCGCTAGCAAGAGCGAATGGATCCTGGTTAGGTTTTTCTAAGATGTCTTTTATGATTTCAGAGTGATTTTTAATGCCTTTTCAGATGCCAAAGGGTTTGGGTTGGACCTATCCAAGGAATGATTCATCAGTAAAGGTGAATGGGTCCTGGTTACGTATTTTTAAACTAGTTTTTAATGATTTTCAATCTTTTAGTAATGTCTTTCAGTTCCAAGTCTGAGGCAATGAGTTTTAGTTTCAGATTTTCCAGAAATACAATGTGAAAATGCAATGAAAAGATGAATGCAAGGACCTATGTTGAAATGCAATTTTGTTTTGATTTTCAAATGGAAATAAATGAGATCTAAATTATATGCACAATGACTGAATTTTTTTTGTATTTTCCAGATTTAGAAAGATGTAAAATCATGCAAATCTAAATCCTAAATGAGATGCAATTTTGAATGCAGTGCAAGAAACCCTAAATGAGATCTTAATTTAATGCAAATGTGTGCAAGATCTAATTTAGGATGCAATGAAAGACTTCAAAATTAGAAAATTGCAATGTTCAATAAGTCGGGTTCACCATTAATGATTAGGTGGAAAATAGGGTTCATCAAAGTGAAATGAATCAAGATAATGAACCACTAAGTTTTTCCACATAAAACATTACAATTATGAGAGCCAAAAGATGCAAATAACAATTGGAAACAAACCCTAATTGTTATAGCAACTATGAGGGAAGTTTTTAAAGCTCAAGGTGGTGTGTACCTTGTTGCAAGAAACCCATTTTTAGGGCACAAAGGACTCATTCGCCTTTAGTGTCGAATGGTCCCTATTAAGGTCCTTGAAACTGAGATCTGGGTTATTTTCTTCAATGTCTACACTCTTAGATTCTCGATTGTCAGCTCTTGAAAACCTATAATAAATTATTTAGTTTCAATTCTTTTTTCTTGCATTATGAAGGTCAACTTTGCAACTTGACAACTTTTGTAATTTTGCTTCAAACTTCTTCTCCACTTGATCTTCAACATGTAAATTTTCAAACACATGCTTAAGAGGTGAAAAACTTGTTGATTGTTAGTGAATATGGTTTTTCCTATGTCAAACCCCATTTAGGTAATTAAACCAAATGATGAAATAATGCAATTGAAGCATGAATGTGAAATGATGTAATATTGATACCTTGGAAGTTATCTTGGAAGATAAATCTACAATCTAACATGTAGTGGCCATGAAGAATGTAGATCTTGATCCTTGAATAAGATGTAAACAATGCTTGCAAGTAGATATTCAATGCCGCATCCACTATCTTAGCTCAACAACATGCATGAATGCACTAAACCCTTGTCATGATGAAATGATCTTGAATTGTTGCAATAAAACCTTGATAATCTGCCTTGAAATGCATTTTTAAAATGCTCTTGAAGTACTCTATAATGCTCTCTTGAAGTTGCTAGGATGTCTTGTAAACTTGCTAGGAGAAACAATGTGAATTAACCCCTTATTTATACTAAATCTAGAGATTAACCCCAAAATTCAAACAATTCAAGCCGACACTAGATCTGGAAACAAACATTATTAAAATCTCTCATCACTATCATAGGGTTTTATATCCATGAAAATTCCCAAAATTGGCATGTTAATAAAAAAACCCTTGGTCATTTTAAAATTGCATTGACTTGTTTTCCCGATACCTGGTCACTTAAGTTGCCACTTATGCTAGTAAAGGTCGTTGTTTTTACCGACCCCTAATCTTAGGTTTGCCGGTCGCCTTAAGTTCTTCTCGGTATTAATTTTCCTACGATCGAAGGCTTGATTGTAATGACTTAAATCCTTAGCCTTTGTTGTTGTGGGTCAATATCGTGTCTGCCTAGAGATGTCCCCCTTTTATGATTAAATTTTGCGACATGTGTAGAGATGAAGCTTCATGTTGGTCGTCTAACTATGGGAATTAATCCCAGTCATTCCCTGTATGCCCGCACTGGTTTATTTCTTCTTTCTTTATTCACATGGGTTGGCAGGCTTCAACCATGTGTCTGGTATGCTGGTGGGCCCGATCTCCTTGGTGAAGTTGATTGGCACTTTTCAAAGAGGATCATCGGTTGTGGGATTGAAGACGTGGCCATATCTCTACCACTCCTTGAGCACCCGTATTGTTTTATTTTATGTTATTTTAAAGACACGGGCTAGCGGGCGATGGCCACGTGGTCATGCTTGATGGTGGGACCAGTATCTACTAAACAATAGTTGATGATAGCAGAGGATAATCAATGATGTATTTCATGGAACATGTTCTGTTCAAAGTCATTCCCCGCACACCCGTCCATCTTCAACAGTGAGGAAAGATAGTCACACGGGTTAGCGGGCAAAGTAACATTTGTCATTATGTGAGACCTGCTAGGTCTTGGGGATGGTGATTTGCTTTGAAAGAATTGAAACTGATGGTAGATGGATGGTGACATGGGAAAGACTTGACCACTCCCCACCATCCCTTGAGTTTCTTCTTGTATGCCATATTTTCCAACGAGCACACGGGCAAGTGCCACGCAGACTGCTCCTAAAACCTTAGAAAGTTCCTGGTAAAGATGGATGCAATTGGAGATATTGGTTGAGATCGTTCCATGATAAAAACGGTGCTAATTTGGAGCTAATTCTTGAGCACACATGTGAGATTGGTAAACATTTTATGGTCATCAAATCTGTCAGAAGCTAGTACATGTGAGAAGGTAAAATTAAAGTAAGGCAGGATACAAGCCGATATTCTGAAGATAAATCATGATCGTTCCTTGTTGTCCTGCTATGATGAATTACAAGTGAGTTATTTTCTACGGGAAAGTAGGTAAATGTGACACGACATGTCTGGTTGGGAAACTAAGTGTATGGTTAACATGCAAGTTAATAAAATACTTATCTCACTCGAGTCTCTTGATTTGGGACGAGTATCAAATGCATGCATTTAATTTTGTCATCATTAATAATCAGGTGTATCTAACTGTTGATTTGGTTCAAAGTATGATCAACGGTTGAGATTTAAAACTAGGTTAATTGATTGCCAATGCTCTCGCACAAGCTTTCCTGGAAAATTAATGCAGACGCACAATTGCTCTATTTAATGAGGTTCACCTATTTGATTATTCCCACCATCTAATTATGAAAATCAGAAGTCTGATAGAGGGAGTGATTCTGAGTTTGTTATTTCTGAGTAGGGTGGTAACTTCGCTCTGAGAACTTTTAAGTAAGTGGAAAAGTAAGAGAATGGGAAAGGTAGGTGTGAACATTAGCCCGGTCCGCCAGTCTAAGAGGCTTAATCCTCTTGAATTTTAGGACATTTTTATCACAAGGATTGCACCTGTATGCAAAAGCAAAAAAGTTCTGCAATCCTATGAAACATGGGATTACTTTCAGGTTGTGGGTATCTTGTTTGAAAGTAAACCTCTAGATTCTAGGTCGGCTTCCTATATGGTTTTCTGATTATGGACTTAATAACTTGCTTGGAAAATGGAAAAGACTGAAACTGATATCAAACTAGAAACTAAAATGTTGTGATTCACTGAAAAGAAAATGACTTGTAGACCTAAACATAGCTAGGCTTCTCAAAAACCTGTTAACACAACCTAATCTGGGCATTTCACTCACATAATTAATTCATTAAAAGGCTATGTTGAATCTCTCTCTCACAAAGGAAAACAAGTTTTTCATAATCTAAAAGAAAAGATATACTTTACGAGCATAATTAATAAACTGTAACAAATTGCCTTTTATGCACATGCAAAGGTAAGTGAGACGGAAATTTAAAGGTTTCTAAACAAAACACAATAAACTTGCATCAAATCATTGTAACACACAAGGCATCAAAAACTAAGAAGGGAAGCATTCATTTTGACAAACCACTTAGAAGGAAATTTTGCAATAAGCAATGTTTGATAACCTGCTGAATATATTAATCTAAAACTGAAAATGAGTTACAAGAAATCATCTTTGCAAAAGTTACAAAGGCAAATGAAATCAAGAACTAAATGAAAAAGAATAACTTTTTCCAATATATACAATATAGGAATGCATAAAGCAGCCAAGAGGTGGAACTGAATGAGAAATGAAGTCAAAAATATCCTAAAGTGTCCTCTCACAAGCAAAAAAGAAACTATGGAAAAAGAAGGTCGGCCACTGCTGCAAACTGAGCTTAAACAACTAAAAACTTTGTGTCACACTGCATGTAACTAAAAATTAACTCGAAATGGCTCAAACGTGCATGGAGGTGGCATTGAAAGTGAACTGAAGGTGCAAACTTCCATTCACAAGCAAAGATGAAAACTGCTAAAAAAATGGCTCAATAATGGAGCTAACTGAACTCTCACCATCTATAAATGGTCAAGCATGCATGTTGATCCAAAAGAACTCCAAAAATACTCCTCCAACTGAAGATGTAACTTAATTCGCCTCATGCATGAAAAACTAAAAATCATGCAATATCTCCACTTCACATGCATGTAACTGATTTTTTTTAATATTAACCCCCTTTTGATAATAGTTGTTTCAAAAAATCAATTAAAACAATTAATAATATTGTTTTAATAATTTTTTTGAAAAAAAACTTTACAATAAGTATTGGAAGGGGAAAATAAAATAAAATTATGTTTGCAAAAGATAAATCAAACCTCCTTATAACTCCTGAGCTCCATCATTAACTTACACACCGAGTACCACATCATTAGGCACATTGACCTTTAAGTCATGGCCACGAGGAAGATTGGAATAATGATTTTAATTTCAAAACATAAGTAAAAATCCCATCATTAGGCATCGACCGATGGTAAAAGGCAAAAAGGCAA
This sequence comes from Sequoiadendron giganteum, assembly GCA_007115665.2. Taxonomy (NCBI): domain Eukaryota; kingdom Viridiplantae; phylum Streptophyta; class Pinopsida; order Cupressales; family Cupressaceae; genus Sequoiadendron; species Sequoiadendron giganteum. The sequence continues at coordinate 230,336,837 of CM021105.1, read as the reverse complement.
AAACCCTAATCATTATTCACATGCATTTTGACTTGTGCCTTGTTGAGGAAGCTTTGAGAGAAAATCACTCTGCACCAGCCGCCATGAGGTAGGGTTTGCAGTTGATTCTCTGGCATCAATTGCTCGTTCTCCTCTCTCAAGTTACTGCCATGCTCACTTAGGGTTTGATGTTGGCCACCGGCGAATGGGGTTTTTGTGAGCTTGATTGTTCACCATTTTGTTGCTTTTGGGAGATTCATGTCACCATGTATGGTAAGTTTTCTCAAACAACAAATTGGAATCTTCCTCCATTTCGAAGCATTTTTCTTTTTGTGGTCTTCTTGGCCGCGACTTAAAAAATTATACACAGTTTTCTATAATTTCTGATATCCTTCAGCTTTGTGTTCATTGCTTGATGACCTTTAGTTTTTGTGGCAACTGGCTCTTGAGTTTTAAGAATTCCAAAAAGGTGACATCCCCGCGGCCTATAGCAAAATCTCTTCTTCTTTGCAAAAGAAAATACAAGGTAATGCCTCTTTTATCTTACACCATCCATGATTCTTGACTGTGTTTCTTCATATGATGAGGGTTTGAAGCAAAATCTTGTGGGTTTATAATATTTTGAAAGGAAAACTCTTCCTGATCACGGCCATGGAAAACTACATACTTGAAATATCTATACTTGTTATGTATTTATGCTTTTAGAGGACGTATGGGTTCAAAGCCCATTGACCATAGCTTCTCCATCTTATCAACAAAACGTAGGTTCTAGTTTGGTATGTATGCATTTTTCTAGGTATTGAAGCTTTTCCTTGACTCTCTATGGCTGTGGCTTCAAAAATTATACACAGTTTTCTATAATTTCTGATGAGTTTGTCATATCTCTACTCACCTGCTATTCTCATGATACAAAGGATTGCCAATATGCTCCTTAAGTCTCAATGTTGCATACTCCAATGGTGAATGTATGTCTCAAAGTTGTGCTCCTTCTGCCATTTACTAATTGTGCTTTCTAGTAAGACTGCCTTCTCATGCTTTGTATGGCGGTCCTTTTTGATATTTTCATCACAATGCAATGCAGTCTCTTTTATTGCTTGGCTGCGAGAATGCATGGATTGCCTCCTTCTTGAATGTAAGGTCCTTATGGAATTCTTGTTGATGTCAATGCATTCTTTTAAGCTAAGCATAAGTATTGTCCCTGTAACTTGTATTGCACAAATTATCTTTCTCCCTTATCCCATTCAGTGAATAACTTCAAACAATTTTGTGATTTTCATATGAATTCATATGCATTATAAAACGTCCTCATGATGCACAACATATTGTTTAATGCCAAGTGACAATTTTCTTTCATATTCATCTCTTGAAACACAGTATGCATGAAGTCACATTAAAAGCACCCCGTTGGTACAATATCATTGTTCTTTGATGACATTTCAATAACACTGTCTTTTATTTTATAAATGCACTTATCAATTTGATAATGTTGTCAGCCTTTTTCCAAATGTCCTATGACATGTTCCATTGCACTTACCCCCCTGAGTTACAACTATTTGGTGCATGATAACATTATGATTTAAATTTCACTATTTGAAATGGCACCAATGGGTGTGACCAATGTGACTTTTTAACCCTGACAACAGATCATTTTGACAAAAACAACAATATTTGATAATGATTATTGTCCCTTTTGTACCTGACATTGACTTGTATAAATGACTGTCCTCAAGATAGGAGTTTGCTATTTTATCATTTGATGGCTACCCTACTACAGTGACTGTCCTTAAGGAACTAAGTGGAATTGTCCCTTTGACTCTGTGAGTGTTACTTATCCTGAATCTTCAAGTTGGTAATGATTCCAATAGTGAATCTTTGTGGTGTAATCCTGATTCTTTGTCATAATAAGAGCCATCTAAACTATTCTTGTATGAGAACAGTATGTAAAGAGAAGCCTTATGCATATATATGACTATCCATTTCTCATTCAATCTATGCAAATATTGTTGTGTTTCATGTGGTTAATGTCCTGAAAACCCTTTAAAAATGATAGAAAGAGGAGATTCCTTTCTCTCTTTATTGAAAATAGTTAAAACTATGACTACCTGTCATTGCTCCTTTGTGTTTCTTACTTCATTTCACTTGGATTTGATTTGCATAAACGATCAATGCTTAAGCTTTTATAAACATTCAATGAGTTGCTCCTTCAGCTGAGATGTTATTTTGTTCAAACATGTTGGGCTCAACCCTTGTGGGAGCCACATTTTACTCCACATACTGAAATAAAAAACTTGCAACAAATAGATGAAACCTGTGACCTACACATGAAACAAATAAGTTAGCAAAATAATTGAAGTTGGATGCTTCCATTGGAATTTTGTGCCTTCTAATCATATGCCTCTTGCTTGATTTAGTCTTTTGATGAATGCCTAATTGAATGTGTATTACATCTTCGTTGGTAATGTAGGCATAAGGTAGGATGTGATTCATCATTGCTCTAACACCACCTTTTTACAATCTTGCAGATGTATTCGGATCTTGGAGCTACTGCAACCTGGAGACATGACAACTGAAGACTTCAAATGTGACAACGATTCATCATTCCAGGCAATGACGAATCACCTTCTCTCTTATTCCTCTATTATCTTTAGTTGTGTTGTGCACATTTCTTTTTTTATATTCATTATTTGATTATGAGAATCAAATTAAGCTACTCCCACGAATTGTGTGGGACTTTGGTTTGTACAATATGAATAAAACAACAAACATTATGCAATTTAATGTTTTTTTTCTATTATAATTAGTTGCATAATAATACTGAAAATTCAAGAGTAATCATATTTGTTTCAGCAATGAATACTTAGTAGAAATTTTTTGTAACCACTTGTGTACCTTTGAATACTGAATGCAATTCAACTCTACTTGTTTTGAGTTGTAGGTAAAAATAGGTAACAAACATTTCTCCCCAAGGTGAATAGGGTGGACCAGAGATACTTGTAACACCAATGAAGAAAACAAGAGTTGCCAAAGATTCAGCACGGGGCGTTCTCAAACGTGCCTATCACCTAAGAGGCCGAACTATCTCAAAGGAATTAGCCAAAGGAAATGATAAGAAAGTTGAGAGGCCAAAAAGGGAAGCTGTAAGAAGAAATAGGTATCACCAAGCTTACATGGGATGACATTATTCTCCCATTGAGGTCTTAGATGATTCTTCTAACAGTGGAAACGACATTGATTTTGGTTAGGTCAATATCTCATGGCTATGAAGGATTGGGTTGATTCTAAGGATGAGGTAGTGATTGCTACTCCATTGAAAATAAGGACACCAAGTGGGTACACCTACAGTTTTGTCGATGACAAGGCAAAGTAGCATCCTATTTCTTTTCTTAGTGGATGCTCAGAATTTTGGGTCCTTTGTGTTATTTTTATTTCTTTGGTTGGTGTGTTATGAGGTGGGTCTCTGGTTTTTTATGCTTTTTGTGTTGATGGTGACATTTCTTGGGGTGGAATGGATTTACATGTTTTGGTGCTACCACAATAACACTTTTTGAAGACTGGTGGGACTGCTCTAGTTAATGGTTTATTGAACTATGTTTTTGTTCTCACTTGCTTTACTAATGATGGTTCCCCAAATCAATTGGGGAATATTCTTTCACGTTCTGTTGGAATTCATTTTGAAATGAAAATGAAATGAAAAATGTAAGTGTAATTCAACCCGATACTTGTAGCTCCCTTTTCTTATAAAAGGGATTTTAAGGTTGGTTATAGACGAGGGTCAAGAGGTTGAGAATTCAGGAGGTCAGTAAGTAGTTATTTTCAAAAAAGAATAGATATAAAGGAAATAGATACTAAGTTTTTTTTGTAATATGTTCTAGAAAGGGGTTAGCCAATATGTATGGTTTTTGATAACAATACAGATAACTAAATTTATGTACATTTCTCTCCTGTGTATAAATTATACAAGCTATGAATAATATAATCAATGGTTATCTTATTTGTCTCTATTGAATTTCAATAGATGTGTTGTTTTATTCTCACTTATCCATTCAATGAATGTACGTAAATGCTTGAACTTAACAGTGGGTTTGATATAAACTTTGTGTGAGGATGCTAGTAAGAAGTTAATTATGGAAATAACTAGTGGGAATATTGTAATGCAGTATTTTCAAGGTTGTGGGTATTTTCCTAAAATACAACATTGTTATCTAATCATATAGGTTTATGGTTTGACTCCATTTCCCAAAATATAGCACTGGTTTGGAATAGTATTCATGCTCCAATTGTGGTGATCAACTCAACTGCTAATCACAAAATATAATCAAATTACTTTTACATTTCTCTTTTTGGGTGTGTGGGAATGTTAAAGGAATTATATCTTCTCTTGTTTAAGTTAGTCACTACTGTGAAGATTAGCCAAATCTTCAGGGTAAGGTGCCTCTAAAATATTTAAGGAGAATCATCTGTTTTCTTTTTGTTTGATACTAAATACACACCGGTATCTATGAACATAATTATTTAGGATCACCCTCCTAGGTTTCATAGAGCCTAAAGTGAAGAAGTGAAGAACCAAAAAGCCTTTACTTATGTGTTGGCCAATCCTTGCCCTTACTAATAATTTTCCTTGGAAAGTTCATAGATTTGTGGTGAGAATAAGTTTGGTTCTAAAAAAATAACCAATAGGTCCTGGCACTATTTTCCAAGACCTTGCGTTCGGAGAATGAAAGCACATCAAAAACCCATGTAGAATCTGCAAAGAAAGGGGGGTCTTATAGAGGGAGGACCCATTCACCACCTAGGGAAAATGGGTCCTACCACCAATTTCTAGGACCTCAAATTTTCCCAATAAATGTTATGTAATTTGAATTATGGGTGTCGAGATAGATCTTTGGGAGATGTCACAAATAAGGATTAAATTTGAATTAAAGGGCCAATTAACTCTAATTAACCATAATTAATTAATGAGACCCTAGATAAGTGTGAAAGTGTGTTACAACACTTTACAACATCATAAATAAGGTACAAATTAAGTACATTTTATTAAAAGGGGACCCAAGATCAATGCGAATGTGTTACAACACATTAAAACATTAAACCTAGGCAAAATTAGGTTAATTCAATGATAATTATTCCCAAATCAAGTAAGGAAAAGGGATAATTTTTCCGTTACTACATAAGTTAGCTTTTTGAGGCAGTTTACAAAGTGTTCCAACTAGTGCTAAAGGGACTAGAACCATGAATTTTAAACAATTAAGTAAGAAGGATCTTGTCATTCCAATTAACCATGTCCCAAGGGTAGCCAATAAATCAAAGTAAATGTAGAATCACACCAAATTTGTTTATGAAGCATCTCGTCCAATACACTAAAAATCCATTTAGTAGTTAGGAAAACACCTTGAATGTATGAATCAATGGTTTCCAAACACATTTTGTCTTTTAGTTGAGTGCAATGTAGTCAATATGTGGAGAGAAAGCCTTTTTTTTTGCCTCATTTGGCCCATACGAAGCTCCTAATAAGTTACTTAGTCTATTATAACAACTTTTAGAAGAGAGCAACAAGAAGAAATATAAACATGTCTATCTAGAAGAATTTTTCTACCCACCTAGATATGAACAACCATAAATAATCAGTTATCCTAATTCAAAATTTTACCTTTTATTTTGTTTAGGAAATCAATTCCACATTTCTTAGAGGGACACACCAATGTTGAAGGGGATACCAAGGTACCTAGTGATGGTGGCATGCTTCACTATTCAACATTTTCTTGGGATCCATGGTGGATGAGGGTTGGGGTGGGTCATAATGAGCTAAATTTTATGCATGGATAGATTAGAACCTGAGAAGGTACAAAAAATCAAATATATCAAATTGTATACATGACACATTATTAGTCAAATTTTAAATAACAACACATTATCATTAGTGAAGTGCAAGTTAAAGGCTTTAGCATTACCTAGTAGAGTAATACCAAGGATAAGCTTAGTGGATAATGCATGCTAGAATAAATAACCAAGAGCATCAACTACTAATTAAATATTGAGTATAAATTTCTTGAATAAATTTAACTAAAATATGATAAGATATATCAATATAATTATAATGGTGAATACCTATGACATTTCCCATTTAGTTTTGTGTCCACTTTAGTGGAATGTTTTCAATATAGTTATATATTGACAAGTGTCACTCTCTTGTGTTAGGTTTAGATCATCTCATAATCCATATCCATCCCTATTTCCTCTCAATTACATATTCCCACATATTTTTTCATTTAGTCATTTATTGCACCCTATTTGTGCATACCTCAATAAACTTGCTCCTTACCTCAGTATTATCATTTCACTAGCTAAATTCATTTTCTTTCTACTTAGGATCAATCTTATATTATGCAAAAGAAAACCTAAAATATTTTTTTTAACTTAAATTCTAACTTTCTCACCCCTTCCTATTAGTTATTATATGCTAGCTTGGTATTTAAATGCATTAATTGTACCATTAATTCACCGTTGTACTTGAGACTAAAAAGAATATCTAGATCACACTTCAATTTCTAAATGGATGATAGTATCATAATCTACTTCATTTTCATATAATCCATATACATGTATAGTATGTTGTTTTTAAATATTCACCTAAAGTCATAAAGTTGGTCAATATAGGGGTCTAACTTATGATAAGATATATCAATATAATTATAGTGGTGAAATTTGAATGCCTATATTTCCTATTTATTTGTATCCACTTTAGTGAATTTTTTCAATATAATTATATATTGACAAGTGGCACTCACTTGTGTTAGGTTTGGCTCATTTCTCAATCCATATCCATCCATTTATCTTCTCAATTACAAATTCCCACACATTTTTCATTTACTCATTTATTGCGCCCTAATTATGCATACCTCAATACACTTGCTCCCTACCTCAATATTATCATTGCATTATCCAAATTCATTTCCTTTCCACTTATGATCAATATTTTTGTATACAAAAATGAACCTTAAATCTAATTTTTAATGTAAATTCCCAACTTTCCCTCCCCTTCTTACTAGTTTTTATTTGATAGCTTGGTATTTAAAGACATTCCATTAACTCACTACTACACTTGGGACCAAAAAGACTATCTAGAGAACACTTCATTTTCTAAATGGATATTAGTGTCATAATCTACTTCATTTGCATATAAGCCATATACATGTATAGTATGTTGTCTTTAAATATTCACTTAAAGTCATAAGATCGATCAATCTAGGGGCCTAACCTATGATAAATTAACCCTAGAGATCAAGTTTTTAAAGTCTATATTTACTAGTTCAATTATATGGATTAGGGTTAAAAGTTATAAAAATTGGGATTAAACTCACAACAATTAGGATTGACTCATAGAGTTTGTTACACCTATTTGGATTCCAAGACATTTTTCAAAATAAGGGTTATTTTTTTATACTTTGGTGAATGATTCTAGCATTATGTCAACATTAATTATTTATCATTATTCCTAAAGTTAACTATTCGATTCATCTCATTTAAATATCACATTTATTATTCATTTATCTACCCCTCTAGAAATTAATTCAAGTTAATTATGTGCTCATTTATTACAATTATTTGATTAGCTTGGATTATTTATGTAAATCAATTTATTTCTTTATATTTTCGGTGCACTCAAATTTTCTTACATGACATAAAGCTTCTCCTTAGAGTATCTCCTTCATCATTTTTTTCAAATATATAAATTATGATTGATATACCTCATTTTAGATCTAATCAGGGTTTAATTATCCATTTCACATTTGTGCCTCATGGTTATATCCATGTTCTATGAATTAAGCTCCATTGAGTGACATTAATTCTAGTCAATCCTACTAGTCATTGTTGGTGTTGTTAGGGATTTTTTAGTTCTAGTTTGTGAGTGATTTTTTTATATTAACCCTCACATCATACCACTTATTCACTTCTATCAAGGTTTTGGGTCTTTTCTTCATAATATTTTGAACCCTAATTTAACTACCCTTACATTAGTCTTTAGTGTTAGATCTTCTCATTATAGACTTGAATGGTTCCTTATCTTGCTGTTTTTATATTATTTGTGACATATGATGTTTTGTTCTTGATTAACTCATGGAATTTTATCATAAGGATGGCATCATATTATCTATGGAAGCATAATAACATCATATATGTAACTTTTCCTCTACAAATTTAATCATGATTTATCCCTCTTTTGGATACCCTAGCTACACTTATCCATGATCCTAATATGATTGTTATTTATTTTATGGAAACTAATAAAAATGTGCTTGATGGTAACAATGTCTTAATTGGAGCATTTTTCCACCATATGGTTTGATTGGAGGCATATTCGATGATGAATAATTGTGATGCATGTTCATCCTCTTATGATACCTTCATAACTAATAATTTAAGTGACAATTTTACTTCACCCATTATTTCACTTGAAATTGATATGGCTTGTGATGAATTTCTTTATATATCATGATGCTCTCATTCCTATGGCCTATATATTATCATGTCCTAATTTAAATATTAGGAACTCCTATTTATGGGACTCATCTAGTTGATCAAACCTTAAACCTAAGAATAGATATTAAGTGGCATCCATCGAATGATGATTGGGTTAAAGTGTACTTTGATGGTGTTGCTCAGGGTAACTGTGGACTAGTAGGAGCAGGATGTATCATTAGAGATCATGAAGTGAATACTCTAGAAAAATTGGCCAAGTGTTTAGGGGAGGGCACTAATAATGAAGTGAAAATGCAAGCCACATGGCTTGGGATTAATCCCTTCAAACAACTAGGCTTTAAGAAAATACATATAGAAGGGGACTTGATGATAACAATCAACACAATTCATAGGGAAGCAGCACCAAATTGGAAACTCAAAAAAATTCTCACCCACATTTTGGGAGAACTTATTCATTTTGAAGATTATAAGGTGACACATATATCGAGAGGGCAATGGGGAGGCAAATAATCTTTCAAAATCTATCATCTATTAAAATAATGGGCAAGTTGATGGTTGGACGATGATGGAAGGAGTGGAAACACATGTGGAGGACGATCTTGGGACTCCACAGGTTGAGTAGAATTAATGCAGATGTCAGGGATGCCTTTATGATAGGGTGTAGATGATGGTAGGTGGTGTTTAAAACAACTTCATTACATCCTTTCCCTACATTCACATCCAAGATGGAGTCTGGTGGTACTTGAAAAATTCTTACTCCTTTGGCATTTTTGCCTTTTGAATTTTTTGAAAAATTCTCAAAATTGTGCAAGGATGTGAAAAAATGTATGTTAGGGCCTCTAAAACCCTAAGTTTCATGAAAAACCCTAGTGTGCATCTAATTCCCTTGTACTTTTCATATTTCATTGTTGACATGTGATCAAGGTTGCCTTTCACTTAAGTTATAACTTTTAGGCTTCAATCTTGTGTGGTCGCTGGCCCCATCTATTAGATTATCGAGTTGACTTGTTATTATTTAATTCCTAACGTCCTAGGTCTATGCTCCCTTTGTCGTTAATTTCTTGACCCCCTTTTTCCTAGTGCCCATTTAGGACAAAATCCACATGTTCTTAAATGATATCACTTAGGGGAAAGTACCCAGTAGTTGAGCATGTTTCAATAGTTGTGATAGTAGTTGTTAATATAATGTTCAATAGTTGTTAATATAATGTTCAATAATTGTTTATATAATGCCTAATAATTGTGACATAAGTACCCTGACTTAAACAAAATGTATCTCTTGGATCTAAAAAATAACCAATGATGTGATGCCACATTAGCGCTCAACTACTCATGATGTGAATGCACAAGTATTGGTAGCACTTTTTTTTGGGCCTTTTTGGACACCTTGACAAAAAGCATGCTGATGTGGCATCATATTTGATGATGTGGCCCCGAAATGAAAGTTATAAGCAGGGGACTTGCCATGTAAGCTGCTGTAAATTTTTTGGAGTGATTTGAAATTTCCATGTAAGATTTTGGGAAGCACAAAGTTAAGGTGCACAACTACTGGATCCTTTCCCCTAGGTTATCCATGAAAGGAAGGATAGGTGTCTATTTTTTCCCCCATTCCACCATTCCACATAAAATATTTTATAAAGTAAATATTGCTCCATGAAATTGTAGAAATTCTGACAACTGTCAATATTTAAGTGGACCCCGCCATTTCGTGAAGGGTATGTTTTTGAAGGTAAAGACAATCCATGGAATTGTGGAATCATTGTCATGTTGTGTTAAAGTATTGTTTGAGGTTGTAAACATTTTGTGAGGGCTAAAGGTGTGACGCGTAGCATGATCTTACGACATTTCGTGAGTCCACGAGTAGCTTTACAAACTGGAAATTAGTAGCTCATGGAATTGTGAAAAAGGGACACGTGGCCCATTCTTAGTGTTTCTAGAAGGCACTCTATCAAAGGAAATGGAGGGTGGATAGGTGGTACAATCTCAAGGTGCTTCCACAAGTCCAAAAGCTCTTCACAATATATATTTTTTAGGTTACATAATTGCAAAAAACTACCACATGGACTATCTAATGATGTCAGCTACTTTTAGTGGAATTTTACGACGACCCCACTTCTGATGACATTTAATGAGGCCCCACTTGGAGTGAATTTATTGGTTGAAGATATATCAACACATGTCAAATATTTTCAAATTGGTCAAATCATCTCTAGTCATGGATCTTGTTCTATCATTAAGAGATCGACAATCCATATTCAAACTTGGGAAATAGATAGCTTGAGGCTCTAGCTCGTGCAAGTTGAGAGTAATGGCAGACAAGATGGTTTTCTACCACATTTCTACCATAATTGCTCCCATAAATACTATAATTTGGCTTGCAATTCAACTCATTTGGCATCTAAAGCATTCAATGAGAGATTTTGTAGAGCTCCAATATTTTTTATGATGAACTAGGGTTTTCAAAAAGTGAAAAATAAGTAATTGCATCTTTGTATGTGAATTTGATCAAATTGCAGTCCTAGGGTTTGTAGTAAGAGCTTGTACACTTGGTTTATTTGGTGAAAGTATCAAAATCTCTAAGAACTAAACACAAAAAACATAGTTTTAATATTGAGTTGTAAACATGAATTGTTCAAAAGAATAAGCTTCTACTTCAAAGAGGAAATTTGATGAGGACCTAATTTCCCAAATCCTTAGTTATACAAAGAGGCCTATCTGAGCCCATGGTCCTGGTGTCATTTTTGGTCTGATGGACAACTGTAGAGATTGTAGAGATGTTGAGATTCCTCTCACTGGGTGGGAATTATTTGTACACTAGTATGGGAAGATAAATTCCAAGGTTCCCATCTCCAATTTAAGGACATACAACCTAGGGAAACTGATATTCCCTAATGTATTCATGAATGTGGACTTTTTCACACATCACCAAGAAATATGATGAGAATATGAGGGTTGTCAGAGTTGCAAATGGATGGGAATTTATCAAGATTGATAAGGTCTTCATCTCTGAGGTTTACAACTTGAAATTAGTAGCCAACAAGGTCATATCTATTTTGACTTGTTTAAATAAAAATTAAAGGAAATATAAAAGAGCAATGGAAAGTACTAATGAATGAGAAATCATTTGAAGGAAAGAGATTACCAAATAGATTGAAGTAGCCAAACCAAGCACCACTAAAGCAAGAGAGACACAATAATTTATTAAGGGGAAAAAACAAGAAAAAACCCCAATATTATGAATGGAGGCAAAATGCCTAAAGAATAATACAAAGAGAGAGAGAAAGTTTCAGCCTTAGGCTTACTTGCTTGAGTCTTAAAGAATGAGAGGAGAGGAAGATCAATAAGTAGAGGTGAGAAGTAGGAGTTAGAATGTAACTCCCAACTCAATGAATGCCACCATTCATCTATGTGTGCGCAAAGTGTCACCTCTTAGCAAGGTGGCTACAAATATTTCTTAATAAAGGAATTAAAAATAAGTCATCCTCACATATGTGTGAGATGACAAAAAAACAAAAGACTTGTAGGGATTCCTTTGGAATATTCCTACAAGTTGATAAAAAATTACATTTAAAGAATAACCTTTACCAAGTAAAGATTAATCTTTTAACAAAAAATATCAGCAAGACAAAAAAACTCTTAGGGTGCATTGGCTACCTAGGTACAGATTGAAGGGTTTCAATAGAAGATTTGTAAGAATCCCTACCAATGAGACAAAGCCCTTCAATTTATATTCTTTTGAAGATTATTTTATCAAAACATATTATGCATTATGTTAAGTCTTGGGAGGTGATGCCCAAAGAAAAATACCAATTCCTCTTATGTATATGGCTTTGGACATTTAGCATCCTCTAGTAAATATTGAGTTTGATTTTGCCACATATGTAGCCAACACCATCCACAATCAAGTGGTGGAAATCAAAAAGACTAGCAAGATGATTAATTTCATATGGTATTCTTTCATTTGTCATATATATTTTGTATGGGGGAAGATAAATGTGGGATCAAGCCTTGCAAATTCACAGGGATGGTGGTAAAGGAAACCCCATTCCTATCCAATGCTGGACCCATATATGGGATAGGCATTGTAAGTCTTCCAATTTTATAATTTTTAAAATTTATTTTATCAGGAAGATTATTTCACACATGGGAGTTGAGGAAATAAGATTACAAAAGGAAATTCTTGATTTCCTACAACCAAAAGATAGGGTGCCAGAGTTGGGAGTTCAAAACAATTGGGGAGATTACTATCTCCACACTGAATCCATAGTCATAAGGATGTATGGATGCCCTATTGGTCCGCATGTGCTACCAAGATATGTGTCATTCAGATTGACACTTTTGGAAATAATGTGGCAGATTAATGAAGCTGACATGACCCTCTTAAGGGGAAAAAGAAGGGATCATTCTTCCAATTTTTCATAGTTTTTTTCTAACTTCACAACTTTGAGGGAGGCATTAGATCAATTGTATCCATTGCTTCAAGTTTACAAGATGACCCAGGAGATTACAAGAACCTATGACCCTGAAGGATTCATAAATTAGGTGAGGCTAAGCATAAAGAGGTCAACTTTCTAACATGCAGTTTATTTCAGTGAAGATGTTCTAAGAAAATACAAGGATGAGCAAGAGGTTGTAGACAAGAAAATAAAATGGGTTGCCTATAACAAGGCATAGGCTGCAAAGAAAAAGAGGAACCCAAATTATGAAGGTGTCTATGTTGAGATCAGGAACCCAACCACAAGGATCCAAATGATCCTGGATAATACTGATAAAATAATTAGGAAGGTCGCAGTTTTGGAGGAGAGGCCCTCATATAAGCTTGACAGATTCATTTGTTTACTCTTTTATAGAAAAGGTCAAAGAGACCTATAATAAGGGATCCTACCCTGCAAATTCCACCACATGCAACACCACCTTCTCTTCCTCAAGTGTCATCGTCCCCTCAGGTAATTATTGAAAATTTCCCTCCAAGAGAACAAGCTCATAAGAAGAGAAGAACCGAGCAACCAACCCTGGTTGAATATCCACTTGAACCTAATGAGGAGGAATAAATTGAGGTTACTATACAAGAATTACATCAATAGATATCTTCTCCCCCCAAGGAAAATATAGCCACAATTCCTCAAAGTAGATTAGGCATAAATGTGACAATGGTAAGGGATGAAGAAAATGATATGAAAGCTTTGGCTTGTATATAATTAATCTCTTATGATGAATTTATCAAGACCCAAGAGTTTAAAGATTTTGTCTTAAGATCGAGGAAAGAAGAGTTTCATTAGAAACTCAATTAGGAAAATGCAAATATGCCTCCTGACCAATATGAAGTTGTTACAAAGAAAGTCTTGGCTGAAATGAATTTTGATGTTAAGAATATTACCCCTGAAGAAGAGAGAAAATTGGCCAGGGATAGCGGATTGTTATTACTCCCTGAATGGGATATAACATCAACCATTATTTTTGATACAATAAGGAGAAAGGAAGAATTTTTCTCCTTTGAAGAGTAGGCTCAATTGGCCTTGTTAGGATCAAGGTTCAACACAAGATGGGAAACCCTTGCTATATGGGATCTTTCCCCCAATACAAATAAGCCTTAGGTTGTAGAGTCAACACAAGATGTTAAAGGGGTGTTAGTAATAAAAATGGAATCAAATACCTCTGGCCCCGAAGCTTCCTCACTAATGGTAGATGTTGCTAAATTCAATGAAGCAACTATTAGGAAACTACAAAGTGTCTATGATGAACTATTGAAAGATCATTTAGCACTTACTATAGAATACAATAAATTAAATATGAAAGAGGCTCAGGCAACACCCCCCAGCTAACACATAGGCACCAAGTTCATCCTCACCAGGGGCTTTAGAGAATTTAATAAGGGAGAATGAAGAGTTAAAAGAAAAGATCGAAGGACTAGAAGAGAAAATAAAGAATACTCAAGATGATCAACATGATGAAATGATGCATGTTTTGTCTAATGTTTTGGGACATTTAATGTCCAAAATTTTGAACAGGTTGGAATACTCCTATATGGATTATACCAACCTTAGAAATGAAATCACTAGGGTGGTTAGGGATCAACACAAAGCTATGAACATATGAATAAATGGATCCCTAGAATTTCAGCTTTGTAGGATATGTACAAAGGATCTACACATGAAGATAATCCACCTAGGGACATTTTGCCCATGTATAATATGGATAAGGTAGCAGGATAAGTGAAGGCATATATGGATAAATTGAAAGAAAAGGAAAAAACAAGGCTCAAACATTTTGAGAATATTGAAATAAGGATTATGCCTTATATTAGGAAAGAGGATGGGGAAATAAAGACTTTTGAGGAGTGGAAAGTAAGATTTAGGGCACTGGTCCCCAATCTAACATTCTTCATTTGTGATGATAAAAAGGTTGACATTGATCTCCTTAAAACTTGTATGGATAAATTAATTGCTACAGATCATATTTTAGAAGCTTTTGATAAGGAGACTAGTGCAATTTTTCTAAATATACCCGCTATATGTACAATATTGATTTGCTTCTTACATTCCAGTGACCATCAAAAACAACATACCTACCATGGGATGATAAATATAATTAGTTGTCAAGGTTGTAAATACTTTTTTTTGATGTCTAATTTTGCTGACAACATTTTGGGTGTAAGTTGTCAATTCTTTCATGGTAAGTAGGGGTGACAATTTTGTAGTTTTGAAGAGTATAATTAGAATAAAGTACTTCCCAAATCAATTGGTACTAGACTAGGGCATATAAACATAGAAATAATAGGGATAAAGAGAAGGACAATATGGAATATTTTGAGTTGTGTTTCAATCAGATCCCACCAACCAGACTTTATTTTTGCATGGGTGCATATGAAGGGAATGTCAAACATGTCAGATATGACCAGTCACCTACAAAGAGACATTTTGGAGAAAGTTGGGCCCATATTCCAAAATAACTGCCCTGGAGGCTTCCAACTACCTTTTTTCAATGGTTTATCCTTTTGTATTTAAGTTTTGCCCTTTGTAAATAATGTCACAACCTAAGATTTTGACCTTTTATGATTTAAGCGACCGAATGAGGCTTTTTTCTTGTTGCTTCCCTTGTGTCTATAAAGGGAATTTCAAGCCTCATTTTAAGGGTTCTAAATCAATTTTGAGTCCTTAGTTTTGTAGTCTTTGTATACAATTAGGTCTTGTACAGTCAAGTCTTCTGAAGTTTCAAAAAAGAGATGGTGTAATTTTTCTTTGTAATAATAACAAATAATTCAAACACTTATTATGTTACTCAAATTTAAATGTCAAGCTATTGTTGTCTCCACATTGTAATACATTTTCTTTGGAATCTAAATAATCAACGATTGTTCATGGTTCTCATATCACATTTGTTGTTATGAATGTCTAAATTGTTAGTTTCTATTCAAGGAATGGATTAAAATTGCTTCCAGTTTATTCATTGAAGATTATGTTGTTACAGTAAGGATTTGTAAGTAGAGTAATAGTATTGTCTCCTTTGTTGGTTTATCATCGTAATATAGTGAGGTTATAAGAAGCCACATGATTAGTCTATTGTGGGAGGGATTTATTTCATCTTTTGACTCTATAATGGATAAAGCACTGGCCAAGTTAATTCATATGGCTCAAACTAAGCATAATCAAACACAAACAAGTTGAAATTTACTTTTATTGTATTTTTATTGTTTTATGCTTAATCCACACTATTAATAGAGCTAACAAAAGGTCTTGATCTAGCTAATTAGATTTACTTTCTAGAATCTCACTGTGAAGGTTGTTATCTATTTTATATCATCATAAGTGTTGTTATATCTCAAATGATGGTATTATAGGGGAACCCACCTTGGTTTTATAGAGCCTAAAGTGCTGAGGAGGAAAAATATAAAATTGTCTCTTATCCATTGGCCACTAACCTAGGGTTTTTAATGACAAGACTTAGACAGTCCTTAGAAAATCCTAGATAATCAGTTGGAAACACCGATAGATTGGTGACTCTGTTGGGGATTTCAAGTTTAAATCATAATATATTCCCTAGTTTCCCTAAGAATTGTGTTATGTTATTTATTCATCCTATCTAGTGGTTTGTACTTGGGAAAATTAAGTCAATTTTTTTTTTTCAAAAAGCCATATGTTGAAAGAAGTCTTAAGAAAGTTATTAAGTTTGAAGTTTTTCAAAATATTTGAGAAAAAATTATTATCCCCATTAATTTGGGTGGAGAATCTGATGCTTTGATACATCTCAAAGGACCGGTTGAAAATAAAAAAGGATTTTACAGGAAAAGTATCAGCATGGGAGGTAGGTGATCTCTATTTAAGGGTGACCCTATGAAGAGACTTTAAGAAAAAATATCAAGTAGAAAGAAGACATGGAAAGTAAGTTATGCAAGTAAGCAAAATCCTACCTTTAATAGTCACTTTTCTTATATACATAGTGATGATAAATTTGATAGCTCACCAATTAGATATGTGGTTCCTGTGATCTATGATATTAATGAAGAGAACACATTAACTACACCATTATTAAGAGGTGGTCTCACAAACATTGAGATAATGGTAAAAATAATAAGGAATATAGGACAGGCTCAAAGAGAGAGTGATCTCAAGCAAGGTATTTTAAATCAAAATACCCCTCTTGTAAACTCTGTAGTAGAAAAAAATTATGACAATCCTGCAACCTCAAAAATAGCCCATTTTTCTTATGAAAATCCTACTACCACTAGTTTGCCTTAGTTCACAATTGGTACATGCCCCAAAGTATAAATACTAGTGCTCATCAAGTTGCTTCACAAACCCTTGCTCCTAGAAAAAATTTCAGACTGAGGAAGAACTGTTAAAATAAATGAATGATCTTCAACTAGAGTTGAATAGATTAGATGAAGAAATAATTAGAGAGGCTATAAGAAAGAGAGATGAAGTGAAAAAGAAAATTGAATGTATGAAATCTTCCTATCATACTAGTATCATTACCATCCCAACATCTCAAAATCAAGCTAGAAGCATCAATCAAATAATTTTTCCTATCGATAATTTCCATGTGAATACCTGGGTTAACCCTCGACCTAATGTTATATCACAAATTATACCTAATACAAGTGATATGGGAAATATTCCCCAAGAAGGATATAATCCTTCTACTTCATAGAGTAATCCTAGTGCAAGTTCAATACTTATGAATTCTAATGTTTCAATAGGTCCTCAAATAAACCCTACCCAGAACTATTTGCTTCAACATAATTCCCAACAACAAGGTACTGGTATCAGGCAAAAATTTAGTGGTGAATCTTTGCCAATTGGCGAATAATTGAAATCAAGACCTCCAGAAATGGCAAATAGTACAAGCTAAAAACAATGTTGAATCGCCAGGTTTTTACAAAAAAATAAAAATTGTCTCGATTAATTCGCCTATGTATTATATTTTAAATGATACGACATTGGAACTGATTCACCAACAATTTATACTATAATCATAAATATCAATTATATTCGTCAGTAATATTATATTCCTACCATTAATTTTGGGGAAATATCGCCACAATAATAAATTACCATTTAATTTCACAGATATTTTAGCCTTGAATAGGGCTTTTATTTATTGCCATCAAATCATCACTTAGATTTTTAATCGGACAACTACAGGTTGATTCCACGGCCTAATACGCACATGCCTTTTAAAAGGCATGTGTGTATTAGGCCATGAAATCAACCTACAACCGTTCGATTAAAAAGCTAAATTGCTAATCGATGGTAACATTTAAAATTTTCATTTATTCTTACTTTTAAAGTGAGATTTAAAAAGAAAACTTAATCCGTGTGTTCTCCAATGCATTTTTGAGGTTTTTTATTTATTGCCATCGATTAGCTTTTTAATCGAATGGCTCCAAGTTAATTTCGTGACTTTATTTGCATGTGCCTTTTTAAAAGGTTGTTGAGGATCAGGCCACACGATTAGATTTGATCATGTGGCCCAAAACAAATTTCGGGCCTCAACAACCTTTTTAAAAGGCACGTGCATATAAAGTCATGAAATTAACTTGCAGCCATTCGATTAAAAAGCTAATCAATGGGCCCCTACTTCAATATTACAAAAAACCAAAAAAATATGGGGGAAATGTGCTGACCAAATATGCAAATTTTTAAAGGAGAGATTTGTCATTGTAATTAATCTTTTTAGTGAATATTCACTAGGATTCGCCACTGTGATTATTATTTTTTACCAATTATTCATTAAGATTTGCTAGGATTTTACAAACTTTTTTAATAATGTGCATAAATTCGCCAAAAAAATTAATATTTTTTTTCAAATAAAAGGAAAGATTCACTAGGATTTTACACCTTCGCCGAGGGGGGGGTTTCTTAAAGTTATCCCTG
Source organism: Sequoiadendron giganteum (assembly GCA_007115665.2). NCBI lineage: Eukaryota > Viridiplantae > Streptophyta > Pinopsida > Cupressales > Cupressaceae > Sequoiadendron > Sequoiadendron giganteum. Next base: position 230,318,007 of record CM021105.1, on the reverse strand, counting down.
ACTGGTATGGGTGAAATATCCTAGAAAACAATTTTTGGGAACTAGACATTATATGCCAAATAATGTTGGAATATCAGGGGGATTAAATCCCCTAATAGAAAATATATCATAAGAAGATATCTCAACCTATAAAAAAAAAATGTTGTTATGCTTCAAGAACTTAAGGTAGTTATTTTCACTCTCGAAAACAACCTTAAGTTCATTTGGAAAGATGCATTCCAAACAAAATTACAAATCATGAAAAAGGCAAAAGGGGGGCTGCTATATTACTAAAAAAACTCTTGGGAAAAATATGTTATCTAAAGTGGCATCTCACCATACAATAGAGCTATTTGGCTAATAATTGAAAAAGATAATAAAAATTTGGAATATGCTTAATTTACGCTTCCAATGAATATAGAGAAAGGACAAAACTTTGGAAGTGGATAGGTAACCTAGATAATATCCCATGGATCATGGATGGTGACTTTAATATGATAGAAAACAAAAATGATAAAGTTGGGGGATTAGATATTGAATGGAAAGGTAACAAAAAATATTTTTTGGAAAAAATGAAAGCTAAACACAGGCTGTTTGAACCTTTAGAAGGTTGTAGAAAAGGAAAAAACCCCATTTGATTTACTTGGTGAAATGCACCAAAAGGTAACAAAAGAATATACTCCATATTAGATAGAATCTATGCTAACAAATACCTATTATACTTTGATAGGATGGAGGATGGTGGAAGGATAAGTGTATACCCATACACCCTATCGGATCACCACCCTATTAATGTCAGAATTAAAATGATAGACAATAATCAGAAGGAAGTCAAAAGGGATAATAAATTCATTCTAAATACTAGCCTCTTAAAGGATGAAGAATGTAATAATGTAATCTTCACAATTAGGGAATTAAACAATTGGTTACTAAAAAGTTCCCCCTAATTGAAAAAATGGAATCAAAATACACAAACCTGGGCTAACCTTTTTCAAACTATTGGGAAAAATAAAGCCTTAGATGGAAGGTAGGTAGAAAACTCCCTCCAAGAGAAACTTATTTTGCTGGAGAATGGGCTTCAGGTTGATCCATCAAATGAATACATTAATGAAGAAATAAGTAAATTCAAAGATGACCCTAGGAAAATCCAAACTAGGAAGGATCGAGGTCTTAGGAAAAGATCCAAAATTGGATTGATAATGGTGATAAGGGAATGAGGTTATTATTTAAGTACATAAAAGAAAAGATCAATAAGGAAAAGATTTATTGTGTGTGGGGGGAGACAAATTGATTGAGGATCCAAGTGGTATCCAAAATCAGTTTAATCTCTTCTTTTAGGACCTTTTCAAATCTGAAGGACTTTGACCCCAGTCCCTTAAAGCTTTGAAACAATGCCAAAAGATAATACCCAAAAAAGTACCTACAAAAGATGCTAAAAATATTAGCAAGGAGATTTCGAAGGAGGAAATATCAAAAACTATTCTCTCATTTAACCTTGAAAAATCTTTGGGGGCAGACGGGATCCCATATAATTTTACAAGCAAAACTTGGACTAGTTAAGTGAGGACCTTTATATTGTCTATAATGAGGATATCAACAAAGGCTCTCTCGGTAAACATATTAATAAAGGAATTGTAAAACTCATTCCCAAAGAGGGAGATAAAACTCTAATAAAAAATTGGAGGCCAATAACACTCCTAAATGTGTCTTATGAGATTCTAGCTAAACTTTTAGCTCTGATATTAAGAGACATTCCCCCTAATATGATAAGTCACACCCAAATCGGGTTTATCAAAGGTAGATATATATTAGAAAACCTTATCTCTATATGGAAATTAATGGATTGGGCTAAGAGTTCTTCACAAGAGGTAGGGTTTCTTCTCCTTGATTTTGAAAAAAACATATGATAGGGTAGAATGGCCATTTCTCATGATGGCTTTGGAAGCCTTCAGATTTTTGACTATCTTCTGCATAATGGTGAAAGACCCACTTCAAGATTCTACCACTCAAGTGGAAATAAAGGGTAACTTAACTAGCTATAGTTCCCTAAGTATATCAATTAGGAAAGGTTGCCCACTTGATTTAGCCTTATTTGTTATAGCATCAAAAACACTATTCTACCTAATTCAGGGCAACACAAATAACCCCAAAGTAAGAGGTTTACAATTGCCTAATGAATCTGAATTGATAAATATGCAATTTGTTGATGATACAAAAATATTTATCAACTTAGAAGAAGATAAATTTAATAATTTTATAAAAAATAGAAATGCTATGTGAGGCTTTAGGAGCTAAAATCTCCAAAACCAAATCAATAATGCTAAGTTGAAAAAGTTCCCCCCGAGATTGGTTTAGCAAGTTCGGATTCTAATGGGGTGACCCCAACACACGAGTAAGATACGTAGGGACCTCGTTTTCAATTAGTCCATGTCTGAAACACATGTGGAACTAGGTCAAAAGAAAAATTGAAAGGAAATTGGAAAGCTAGAATAGGTATTATTTGTCTCTAGCTGGAAGGTTTCAAATTTGTCAAAAGATACTATCATCATACACTATTTACTAATTTTTTGCATGGATTTTCTATAGCTACCAATTAGAATAAGTGCATAAGAAGATCATACAATTCCTATGGTCTGATGGTAAGGGGAGGAAAAATAAACATTCAGTGAGCCAGAACTGGTGTTGTATAGATAAAACTCATGGGGGACTAGATTTGAAAGACCTAAAGAAACATGGAATTGCCTTGGCAGTCAAGTGGGTAATTAAATCTATGAATGGGAATGAGCCATGGAAAATCCTTATCAGAAATAGCATTGCAAGAGTTTTCCAAAAAAAGAAAAAGCCTAGAATGAGCTTTCAATGTGTGATCTCCTCTTTGGGGAATTCCAGGTTATCCCTAGTGGATCCATGGTTTTTAAAACAATATGGAAAGCTTGGGAACATGTTAAACATAAAATTACCTACAATGGGATACTTGATAAAACTAATATCATAATATGCAATAATAAATCTATTTGGTGGAATATAAAGCACACAGATAAATTCTTGGCATTACTTCAAGGGTGCTCTACAAAGAAATGTGTTAAAAAAGGGATCAAAAATTTCAATAATATACTAAATAATCAACGACTAATTTTGTGGGAGTCTCTTAGCAATGAATTTTACCTACCTAAATCATAGTGGAGAAATTATTCAATACTAAAAGACTCATGGAAAGGTTACAACCTTAAAGAGAATAATAAGATCGGTTGTGATAACAGGGGGATTGTAAACCTTGAAAACTATAGTTGGATAGATGGGACCATGTTGGACGTTTTGAACTAAAAAAAAATCTATAAAACACTAAGTGCCTAATTTTCTATTATTGAACATGTAAACAAATGCTGGAGTTTAAAAGGAAATGAAAAGTTTGGATTAAAAACTCGAAATGGAACTAGAATAGTACAATTGAACCTAAAAAGGCCACTTTTAAGTGGTTGTCGCTGTTAAAAAAACTACTCTACTCACTAGTTGAGAAGAACATATATATTTGTCATATATGTAAGAAACCTGAAAAACTGGAACACATATTCTTTGATTTATTTTTTGCAAGAGAGATTTGGTTGTTATTTTTGGTTGATCTGATTGGTTGGGGAAATACAAACAATATAAACAAACAAGAAATTTTATTGGGGAAATTAGAGAGTGTTAGTAGTGCTATCAATTTATTTTTGTTATTGCTAACTAATGAAATTTTATGGTTTATCTAGAAATCTATAAATGAGGATAAATATCAAGGTAAGAATAGGGAACTTACTGAATCTTTGAGAAGACTCACATATTTTTTTTATCTCTACGTAGGTCTCGATGATGCCCAAGTTATCAAAGAAGAAAGAAACCAAAATAATAAAAAATGAGAAGGAAGATAGTAAGGAAGTGGATAACCCCACAAGGTAATGAATGTGCAACTTCAAGGACTTAAGCGCCTTCAAGGGAGAATTAAAGAGTCCTCAGATGAAATATAACAACATGCATAAGGAAGAATGCACAAGAAAAAGTTCATATAAAGGGAACTTCTTTGAAAATTTGTAGCAATTAATTGTCAAATGCACTTGTAAAATTTCTTCATAGTATGCACACCAAATGTATAATGCAAAAAATATAGACCAAATTTGGTTTGAGAATATATCTATGCAATTGAAATACATTTTTTTAAAACTATATTTAATATAAAAAAATTCACACCATCATCCATAGGTCATAACATTATCACTCATATTATTCATTCTTACTATCATGGCTCATGGTGTTTTGATATTATCATCTCATGAGAACCTCCTTCTCTGTCATACCTTTGTTTTTGTCATGAGACTATCATATTACATGTCTTTTGTGCACAGTCTCTTACCACTATATCTTTTCACTCTAGACACTATTCTATACGGTGTTGTTAACAACTCTTTGTGCCAAGTTATTAATCTCACAAGATAACTGAGAAGTCTTGTCTTCTAGGTTAATCATTCAACCTTTGATTTGTAGGTTTTGTATGACTCCATTTTTATGGAATGTCTTTCATATGATATCCTTAATACAACCTTTGACACTTAGGGCTTGGAGAAATACTTCACACTCTCTAGGCTATGTTTGTCATGACTGTCCCTAACTTGACATCTATGCTTATTATCAAGAAAACCACCCTTGTTATTATATTATTCCCACTCTCTCTTGGAAAGAACTTATTTGCATCATAGTTCGGTCTTTAAGCCCACATTCTTGGTCATGCCATATCATGAATTTTGACTGTCAAAATGAAACCATAGCTTGGGCAAGTGTGTAGTATAGAGTTGTAACATTTTCTAGCCTAAATGACTAGCATACCTTCCTATTCATCCTTAAGACTATCCTTTCATTTTTAATTATCATATATGTCTTAAGACCACTCTCCATTTTTATTCTTTTAGATTTGTTGGCTAACAAATTTGTTACCCTCAAAATATCATATCATATTATAACTCTATAGATCCCTCTGAATAAATTTCCTTTGAATTTTAGAGGTACAACTCCCTCTTATGATAAAATTATAATTTTAGAGGTATACTTCTAACAAAAAGTAACAAAGTAAAACTAAAGAAAAATATTACTTTAATATGACAAGATAATTTGACCATCCTCAAGTAATAACTTTAGAACTTTAAGCACACATGTATATTATCAAAGATTTTAATTTTTAAATAGTTATTAGTGCACATACCAATTTACTATTTTAAAACCTAACTCAAATTGTTAAAGAATGATAATTAGTGCTACAAGAGTATTAGAACACCCAAAACAGTTACCATTCACATAGGAAATGACAACAAGAACCCATTGAAGCATACAAACTTTTAAGGTTCTTTATTTCAAGATGTCCAAAATCATAGAGTTCATATACTTACATCCATTATTGTAGGAGAAGAAGAATTCCCTTATAATGTCTCTTTTCATAACATTTATATCATGAAAATGTAACTGAAACATAAATGATGATGTTCTTGAGAATACAAAGAGACCTCATAAATTTTTTGGGACTTCTACATTAAAAAAATAAAAAATAAACTAAACATTCGACTAAGATGGCACATCATTAGTGTTGGTGGTATCCTTGCTCTTCTGAGGTGGTTGGGGTGTTTGAGTATTGTTCTTGGAATTTTATGTTCAAAACACCTTGATGACTGGGCCTAAATCATTATTCTTTAGAATGATAACATTATCGATTCTTAACCTCCATAAAGCCTTGTTTCCTTTGATATGCTTTAGCTTCCCTGCATCAATGCCACGTTGATGGTTCTTAATTTTGCATGTTGTCAACAAAAAAGGATTATGGACTAACCAATTCCTTAACCTTTGTTTTGAAATTATCTAGACACTGGCTTGAACCTCTATAATCTATACTCTCGACTGATCTCCCAAATTGATGAACAAAAAGTCATTTTAGATCTCTGTCTTGATTTGTTCACATTCTTTTAATAGTTTAGTTTTCTCTTGAATGTTATGCTTTAAAGTGATTATTTTCCATTTGATACCTTTCTTCCAAATAATGTACCTATTATAATTGGCATGAGTTATAATCTTCTCAACCACTAGCTTTCCCGCTCCCAAATCTATCATCACTTTCAAATTATTTTACAATTTGAGCCACTTAGTCTCTTAATATTTTGAAGTTGCAATATCATCATCAATCTCCTTGTTTCTATCTTCTAGGTTATTTAATATTTTGTTAGCTTTTTTAATAAATTTCAAATATTTTTTAGAAATATCAAGAATCCAATCTTTGATTGTTTTCCCATAGCGTTTATTATTTTGATCCTTTTTAATAACCGCTTTCCCATTGATCAAAATTGGATCAAAGGAAGAATCAATTTGACCTATTGGCTGAGTAGAAGTATCAAAGATATATTTTAAAAAAAAATCAAAAGTTTAACTTGATGGTTAAGCTCCACTTTTGACTTCTTAACCTTTTTAGTTTGCTCTACCAACCTTGTTGCTGACACTTGAAAATTGTGCACATCACCCTCTCAAGAAGAAGGCCCTAAATTCACCTTGGTGATGTTAAAATCTTTCATTGTTGCTTCACTAGCATTATTTTGGGTAGAGGAATGAGAAATTTCAACATATAGGCCACTGGAGGTGGTTTCCGTCATCAACCTTGAAGGATTTTTTAACTTCTTGGGTTGAGGAGTCCATTGCAAGAAGCTTGAAATGATGTCATCATCTAGAAGACTCAATTCCATAACATTTCTCTTTTTAACAAAATTTTATGCAACCAAGAAGTTGTAGTAGGAGGATCATTGGGAGTAAAATGTAGAGATTTTTTGACCGAAGGGTTAAAAAGTTTTATACCTTTGGAGATAAAGGAGGAGATAGATTATGAGTAGAATGTGGAGGTGATGGTGAAATACCTTCCTGAGAGTCGGATGATGATACTTCCACGACCACATCCTCTATCATCTCCAATGCTTCTTTCTTTTTCCTCTTCACTTTTGTGACATCTCCACAAGTCTTTTTTGGTCCTCCTTTAGGTAGTTCATCTCCATATCCTCCCCAAAATACATGTGATGTCACTACTATAGAAGTAGTGTGAGAAGTAGACTGTACCTGACTTGATTATCCTCTCTCTATAGCCTTTTTTGTTATTTTTGGGATGGGAGGTTCTTCCATTCTCTTTATTATGCAATAATTAGTCCTCAATACAACTAATTTTCTTCAATATTTATAATTTCTCTATTATTCTAGTTGGTGGGAAAAATAAGCATTATTTGTATATGACCAAGATATACTTGATCTAGGATATTCAAATTCAATTTGTACATTCTAACCTATCTCAAGCCACATATAATCTCTTCTTCTCACCTCAAACTCATTATCACAATAAGCTCAATAATCTTCTAATTCGGGTACATGGTAAAAACCAGGGCCTAATCATAAATTATTTTTGACAAAATCTTTACTATCAAATTGAAAAAGGAAATAAAATAATTGCAACTTATACTTAACCATGTCCCTTTCTATATTTAGGTCATCTTATGAAGACCCACATTCGTAGAAGGATAAGCCAATAGGGAAAGGAACTCCAACTTTCTTTCTTTATTTACATCTTGTAGAGCTTCTTATAATGCCTAATTAAGTAGTGCCAATGATTGTTCTCATGGCTTAATGGACTTGAAGATCCTAGACTAAGTAGTTCATCATTCAAGAGAGGGCTTCATTAAATTATCAACCATGGTGTCATATAATTTAGATGATATTGGCAACACATATGTATTGATGAATTCCAAACATCCTATAGCGGCTGAGTATAGGTAAATGAAACATAGATAAATGTAGTAAAATATTTTAACCAAAATAAACGTCTATCTCTCACAAAAAATTAAATGAATACAAACAACTACTTAATTACTAAAGGTACTTAATACTTATGACTGTAACCAAATAATTTTTATACTATAGTATGTCCTAAACCAATTATCCTCTAGAGTACTAAACAAAGTATTGACTGAAGATTCTAATTCTGAATTTATAATGCACCATTCATAATTGCACGAACTTAAAACTACCAATTAAACTTGCAATGTATAATCTAATCTATTAATCTAAATTAAGGTGGTTATGAAGTACCTCAAGTGGCCCTTGCTTGAGTTGTTGCATCCATAAAATCTCTTTAATCACTCACTCAAAAAAATATGATACCAAAATATATTTTTTTACTATGCTGCAATCATACAAATATTATTGAACAAAATCTAATATGAAATCTTATTCAATATCACACATACATGATCAAGATGTCCTTCTCGATAGGGTACCCCACTATATAGGGTCAATGAGAGAGTTCGTTTATTTTTGAACTGAAAACAAACTTAAAGAAGATGTCAAATATCTCATAGGAATAGGAAGAGGACTGAGATTCTTAAATATAAAATAATAACTATCAAAATAGGAGTATAGAAATAAAATAAGGACTCTATACTCAACCAAGATTAACTATTATAATAGAAAACATGCCCAAAGAAAGCAGTTTATGTTATAATTCTTATTCCAATTGGGAACATACTTATTCTCCTGCCTAACTTATTGAAAGATATGAGTGATACTCGGTAATCCATGATCTAATCCTTAAATGAACGCCTCCATTTTCTTCTGAAAGTGATTGTGCTATAGTAGATTGACACCTTCTTTGCATTGAATTTCCATCCTTATTCTATGGGTTGAGAAGCCTATGGTTCTAGGTTGACAAATTTCTTGTTGCAAATGTTAGTCTTTATTCTTCAAGGCATTTTCATTGCTAATGAACTGTAATTAAACATAAAATCCTACTAAACTCATGAAAATTCATAACTCATACACACACCTATTAATATAACATGTTTCAACTTCAAATGCTTCAAACTTCTTAAAGTCATATAAAAGATCTGGTAATGTCTTCAGAGTTTAGAAAAAATAAAGATAAAAGTATGTGACTTACGTAAGGAAATATGATATTATCATGACTCATCATTCCCCCTAAATTTAGGTTCTTTCTTGTCGCCAAGAAATTATGGGCTTAGATTATATTGTAGTGTAACTTCCCTATAATTTTCTATACTGGTAACCCCTTCCTCTTGCTTCAAGTAAAATGCTCTCTACTCTGAGATCTCCCATCTGGTATCTTCTGTTGCATTGATTTCTTATCTCCATCCACTCCAATGTGGAATTGGGAATAAGAGAAGATGAGGATGGAAATTCAAGGGGACCTAGGTGATGTCATTTTCAAGAGAAGTTGATATATACTTATGGGCCATTTTCACTACTGCAAGGTAATTAAAAATTGAATGGGGTTCTTTCTTGCACAACTCTAAATTGTTAGTTCTCTCCACCAGTCTTGAGAGAATTCAAGTGCTTGATATTCAATTCCTGCTGTAAGTTCCTGAAACCTTTTATAATCATGTTATCTAAATTTAAGAATCTTCTCCCTTTCCCTTCTTTGTTCTACCAATCTAATCCATTCATCAACCACCTCATGAGGATTCTCATCTTCTACTCTGATCAGTAGAGGAAATGACTTTTACCTTTCTAATAATCCCTCTGTATTTATCCTCTTTGATGTTCATTCATTATAAATGAATCCAAGGATTTAATTTGAACATATCCAACAAACATAAGATGATTCCATGTAGAATCATGAGGAATAGCTAAGTTATGCAAATAAAATTCACATAACTAATCTTGCATATCCAAGGTTGATTGTTTATATGTTTCCGAAAACAAAGTAGGTAAGGACAATGAGACTGGAAGATCACTAATTATTTGACTGAATTGAAAACTTAAATACTTTTCCTATACGTATAGGGTATAAACCCTAGTAGGAGGCTTACATTTAAGAAGTTGTACTATTTTGTCAACTAATTCTTCTATTTTGACCTTTAGCTTCTTGATCTTTATATCTTTCCTATCGATTTCCCTGACATGTGATGCCATCAATTTAGGTTTTTCCTTCTCCCATTCCTTTTATTTCTAGGATAATTGCTTGATCTTATTCCATATTTGAATTCCAAGGGTTACCAAATAAGGGCTTCTAAGAATTCTCAAGGTTGTAAACTAATTTATCGAATGTGGAGTTCTATTGTTAACTTCATAAATGGCCAATTGTGCTAGCTTCTCCAACCCCAACCCTTGTTGATCAAAGGCATGCAACCTTTTCTCCAACTTCCAGATTATGTTGTCTAAAATTTCCTCCCTTTGTTGGTATCCTTTCAACTATTCTTCTAACTCTTTGATTGTCTTGAAGGCCTCTTGTAACTCCTTATTATCATTTCTTCCTTTCAAAAGAAACTCTTCTTTTTCTAAAAAAAATCTTCTTCAACCTCCTCTAATGGCACAAACCCTTTTTCAAAAACAAGGATTCTTGGAGGTTTGTTTTTATTTTTAGTTGTGAACAAGTCCTCTAAATTTGAATTCAAAATGCTGCTTAGATATAAAGGTTGTAAAAGTTTAGATTGTTTGTCACTATTAGAAATCCTTTCTTCATTAGAATTTGTTTCAATTTCTACCACAACAATTTTATTTTTTTATTCTTGGCCTTCCACTTTATAGGCCCTTTTCTTCTAAGGTGGTGTGATCGCCTCCTTGGTTGTGTGGGCCCCTTCTATTTATTATTAGGTTCAGAAGTAGAGGCCACGCCTTTTTTTTCTTGGGCTTAGAAGGGCTTTTAGAAGATATAGGGGTTTCCATAGTTCCTTCTATTACATGTTGCTCTCCAGAAGCTATAGGTTGACTTTCTTGCACTTCCTATTTTGCATGTTACTTAATGCTACAAGAATGTAAGGCCTTTTTAATTCTCAGTCGAGTTGGTTCTAGACACACAATTCAGAGGAGGAGTTTCTAGCTGAAAAATTCACTAAACCCTCACAAAGACTTAATTTAATTATCAACTAGGGCTTCATAAGCTTTTGATGACATTGGCACTATATGTGCATTCAAAGACTCTACACAACCTATATCAGTGAGTATAGGTGGTTTACACACATACAGGAAAATAGTAAAGGTTGGAAAAGTAATAAAGCGTTAACTTGCAAAACAAGGGAAATAACTTAATATGCTATGGATACCTTCAACTTAACACTAGATATTTCCTAGGCTCATCATTCCCCCCAACTAGAGTATTTGGTTATCCTCAAGCAACATTTAAGACCAAAAATTATACTAGAGAGTCATTTCCCTAAAATCTGTCACCACATCAACTCCCTTTGCCTGTCTCAAATTAATGGGTCATGTAGCTTGTTGCTTCATCCTTATGTAGTCATGTTCCCTGATACTCATTATTTTTCTTCCCACACCTCTATAATCCAAGAGATCTAACCACTAACCAATGACTGTTTTGGGGTCTTGTGATTCTTTCCTCAGTTGTAGAGCAATATATTTCTCCCTCTCATTGTATTCTTGTAATATTTCACCTCTTTGATGCTCATTACTGATATAAGAGGCTAATTCTATGATTTGTAAATCCCCTACAAACATAGTGAATTCAATTCAATCTAAATTGAGATAATAAATTTATGCAAGTATAACTATTATAATTGGTCTTGCATATCTGGTGTAGAGTTAGAGAAAGTATTTAAAAACAAAAAATTATATGCATTGACATTGGAAAATCACTAATCAACTAGATGAAATGAAAACACAAATACTTTTCATGCATAAATAATGCATAAACTCTTGCAGGAGGTTTGCACTTTAGAATTTGTGCAAACGTGTTTGCTAATTCTTCAATCTTCACTTTCAACCTTTTTTATTTCCACCTCTTTCTATTCAAGTTCCCTGGTGTGTTTGGATATCAATTCAGATTTTTCTTTTTCCCACTCCTTTTCAAAGAACTCTTGGGTTCTTTTCCATAATTCCACACCCAAGGATACCATAGTTAGCACAAAGAGAACTGTGAGTGGAGGAATTGGGCCTTGGGCTACTAGTTCCTTGTTTCCTACTTCTATGATAGCAAGTTGTTTCGATTCATTCAACCTAGACCCATGCTCAAATTTATAAATCTTTTCTTGTTGGTGTGTTTTCAACAAATCTTCCAATTGCTTTATCATTTTCATAGCCTCCTACAATTCTTTGCCAATATCCTATTACTCAACAAAAATTCCTTCATCTCTTTCTAAGAATTGGTCATCCCTCTCACTTGTATATTCATTACCCTCTGAATTAGGGCTCTTTTGGGTTTTTTTTTTCTCATTTTCCTTGCAACAAAAACATCGCTTGAATCGGATTTAGAAGTACTTGTATAGTACCATGATTTTGCAATAGGTGTGTTTACATTACTAGGGGAATTCCCCTATGTTTTTGAGTCTATTTCAATTGTAACCACATATTTTTTGTCTTCTACCTATGCCACTCATTGTAATTTTTTCTCTAAGGCAATGTGACCACCTTGTGGATATTTTCTACCATATGGAAGGTGTAGAAGAAGACCCACCTTTCCTTTTCTTGGCTCTTTGTGTTTTTCTAGAAGTAGGGGTTTCTTCCTTTCCCTTTGTTGCGGGTTGCTCGAAACTGGTTGTAGGCTCAATGCCCTACAAACCCTTCTCCTCTACTCTCCTATATTGCAGGTATGTGACACAACAGGGGAGCCAGAGGGCATTTCCCTCTCTGAAATAGCAGGTTCCTCTACTATTTCTAGGATAGCAGGTTCTTTAAGGATACTATTGATATTGTTGCAATTTAGGAAAATTTCCAAAGAAACATGTGGAAATTGAGTCCTAAGACTCCTTTTTATTAATAATGTGTGTTACCACTTAGGATTGCACCCTAGTTGAGTATGCACTCAATCATCCTATGAAACATGGAAACATCCTCAAGCTGTGAGTGGCTTAAAATGAGGATGAGTTTCTAGAGTGGGATGGTTCCCTTGATGGATCACCTAAAACTAATAAAACTCACAAGGAAAGGGGATAAGAGGATACTTCAAAATAAATTCATAAAACTAAAGGGGTGATGCACTAGAAATCTGAAAGTTATTTGATGTTCTAACTCACAATCAACATCAATGAAAGAGTTTTTGTTTTCACAACTTCAATTTGAAACATGCAATACATAAGTAATTTATATGAAGGTATGGTTCAAATATTGTTGAAGGAAAAGAGAGGTTTTCACAACTATAACTTACTAAAACTATTAAACACAACATATAACCTACATTAACACGAAACCTTTTCTCCAACACTTGCTTAAATGAGAAATAAAAAATGATTTAGAAGATGAAATCACAATTAAACATCATATCACCCATTTCAAAGAGAGACAAAAGCTTGAAGAAGAAATACTATTGTCTTTTATTAATTTGAAATGAGTTTTCTTACAAAATTCTCTTGTATTAGAGTTACAAGACAACTTATTACTGTTGCAAATTAAAAGAAGCAAGAACTAAAAAATGAAATTCCTAAGAGATGCCTTTATAAAGAAAACCTCCAAATTAGAACCTTCCATGACAAGGGGCTGCAAATTTATGATAATATGCCTCCAAAATCCTTGAAATAAACCTCAATATTCAAGGAAACAATTGATTTCCAAATCTGGGCACCCTCCTTTGTTGTTGAAGACAACCAATTTGCTTCTAATTTTATTCCTGAAATTTTCCTCTACCATAAAACAATGTTAAAATGCCTACAAATTAGGACCTTTGGGTAGTGCCTCTAATTTAGAAAGGTTGCCTTGACAAGGAAATCTAACCTTGACATAATTTTTTTGAAATCTACCCCTTAAAACAAACAATTATACCCTTGAAAATCTCCTCAAAATTGCAACTTTGCATCTAATCACTGATGTGAAATTTGAGGAAATGGTTCAAAACTTTTTGAGGATAAAACAATTGGTGTAAAGAGGTATCACATCTTGAATAGGAACTTGTTTAATAATATTCTATTTCTTGCCTTTAGTGTTTCACCTTGCCTTGATTTCTAACCTTTCATTTGATAACCTACAATTCATTGCAAGACAACATTGCACATCCTAGTCAATTCAATACCCTACTAAACCTTAGATCTATGGATGAAACAACCAAAGTATCCCTGGAAAAAGTAAAAAACCCTCTGATTATATTAGCAAGGACTCCATCACAATCATTCACATAATCTTGAATCATGATTTGGATCCCATGTTCACCTACATGTCATTGTCATTCTTAATGTTACTACACCATGCATTATTTCATGAAGGATTGTGCATAATCTTTCACCTCATAAAACGGTGCTAGAAAATTAATCACTACCATCACACATTAGCCTTGATCTCTATTGTTGTTTCCCTTCATTGTCTATGCTGCCCCTTCAAAGATCCGAGAAAAAAATCTCATAGAACCCCGAAGATCTGCTTTCAAACCATTGTAATATGACCAAACCTTTAATGCATTAAACCTCTAACAATAACATGCACAGTCCTTGTCATTTTGACTACATACTATCACTTGTGAAGCTCAAAAACATCATTGGTAGGCTTGATGACCATCATTCTCATGGTTGTCACTTATCAGAACTTTACCCTCACTTCACTATAAAATGCACAAGTATATCCTCTTTTTAGGATGCTACCTCTATTTCATGCCTTAATACCTCTCAACCTAACCACAATCATCTATCACCATACCTTTACAACTTAATGATATTTTATGATGACAATCCTCATGATGTTCTCTATTCATTGAGAATTATGATTGCATTTGACATCACTAGGAAAAGAGAAACAAAATATCTTTCAATCATACTAGACTACCCTTTTTGGTTCCAAGCACTTTTGAAAGGCAAGAACAATATCCTACAACTGATGCACTCTCTCTGAAACTATGAAAATGAATATTAATCATCAAAAATCTTTCATTCCATGGAGTTTTAAATGAAAAGGGAAAGACCACTGCTTCTACACTTTGATGCTTGCACAGTCATAGTGATGTCTTTGAACTGCTGACTGTTATCCCCTTCCATCACTCAACTCTTTCTGCTCTTTGAGAGCCATAGTGTCTAACACCAAAATCCATTGTGCAAATAAAGGGAATGTAAAAATAAGGGTGTTTTATACATAGGTAAGCATAAACCTCAATGAGACAAAGGAACTCCAGCTCTGCCACCTAGACACAAAAATCATGATTACCCCCAAAGAACACTGAGACATTACCCTTGGATTATGATTTGATCTTAATGAATTTATAATGTATGAAACCCACTCATGCTTAAGTACTATCCTTGAAAAAATTTAGAATCAATGTTTCACATCCATAGCATACATCTTAGACATAAACCATTAATCATTGTGTACTATGGTCTTTTTCGCTGCAGCCTTTCACTTGCACAGTCATTGTTTCAATGAGACAATGTTATGAAACTCTGAATTATAAAACTTCAAAACATTGTCATCAAGAAAACATACTGCCCCTTCCATTACTACTATTGTCACTGCAACCTATTTATGAGATTCCACTTGCATTATGAACTAGGGAAACACTATGACTATGTTTGCCTTTACAATAGGCCTGCACTAAGCATGGCTACCATTGTGATTGTGCTTACATGAAGATGCTAGATATTGAGCCTTGCATTTATCCCTTACCTCTCATGAGCCTCAAAAAACTGCGCCTCCATGCAAACTAGTGCCTCCATAACATAGTGACTATGAAGAATACACTACCCTACAACATGACTTCATTTTACTAGTCTGAATTATGCAAGTTGATGATACCTTGAGCGCTCAAAAAAAGCATCTACAAAATTACATGTCATCACCTTAGGGTTTCACTGTTAAACCTTTCCTTATATTCACCTTGATGAATTTCCGTCCAACATCATGACAATACTCCTCCTCTTAGGGTTATGCACATGAATGATGATATGACATCTTTAATATCTTTGTGACAATGGTTTATAAATAGATCTCATTCTCTTTTTAATATTTATCATGGTAACCCTTGAGTTCCATAATCCACCCTCAATCTCTTCTAAGAATGTTGCCTTTGTCCCAAAATGATAAAAAGGACCAAAACTGAACTTGAAATGCACCATTACTATTATCATTATGGTTTACAAGTCACCCTCTTTGATCTTTGACTGTCAAT
Organism: Sequoiadendron giganteum; assembly: GCA_007115665.2. Classification (NCBI taxonomy): domain Eukaryota; kingdom Viridiplantae; phylum Streptophyta; class Pinopsida; order Cupressales; family Cupressaceae; genus Sequoiadendron; species Sequoiadendron giganteum. The sequence goes on along the minus strand of CM021105.1, from coordinate 230,301,938 downwards.
CTCAAATGATTGTGTTGATGCCTTCATTGCAATGATGGATCATTCAAGGTTTGATTTGTTTTAACCACTTGGACCTCATTAATGTTTATAGTCACCAAAATATTGATATTCTTAGTCAAATCTACACTATTGATGCTCATAGTCACTTGATTCTCATTCACTTGGAACTCATTTACTAGGAAATCATTTACATCCAAAATAACTTGGAAATCATTCACATGTATTGGTAAAGAGACTATGTATTCATTTTGTTGCACAGTCACATTAATATTTATTTCCTAATTGTTATCTCAACAACCTTGTCAAAATGGCTTCAATCATCAATGAAACCCTAATGCAATGTGATCATGCTAATTTGCCAATTGTACTTGACTGATTTCTAATGAATCTTCCTTGATGTAGTCATACACTAGACCATCACATGCAAAGGAATTAAAATAGCTTCATGCATACCCTTAATCACATAAAATAATGATTCCCTTGAAGGCCTTGATTTCCATAATGAGAATACTGCTACTTGAAGACTACCCCTTGTAGACAATGAAACCACCATCTTGTCACAATGCTATTCTTTTGTTGTTTCATTGAAACCCTATGATTTCAAGATTTGGTGATTCATAATCACCACACAAAGATTACCTTAGCAAGGTTTAACGGTTGAAAAATCTCCTAGCTCTTATTACTGCCAACTTATTACATGTAACAAAGATCTAAATATGGTTGAAATGTTCATCAACATTCATAAACACATGAATCAAACCCTAGCTTGTGTCTAGAAGAAAAGAAACCTCCAAACCAATGAAAACACCTTCACCGACCCGATAAAATATGAAAGAATGTTCTTTTGCCCTTGCAAACACTAAATGAAATAAGAACAACTCCAAGAAGGCAAATACACGTAGGAAAAAAGCCAAAGAATGAAGCCAACTTGGTAAATAAGGAATAAATTGATTAAAAACACTGTCAGAAGTTGCTCCTTCATCATGGTTGAGTGTTTTTTAGGTAACTTACCAAAAACACTAAAACTTTCCTTTGCAATGAAACTAACAATGATCATGATGACCTTCAAGGGACTATGGAAGAAGGAAAACAGGGTTTCCTATTTGAACAATAGTAGTTTCCTTCAAGAGCCCGTGCTATTTCAATTTTTTTCCCACAAATCAAGTGAAACCACTTGCATAGAAGGAAACCCATGTGAGTTTCCCTCTAAACTTTAAAAATCAAAGTTAAACTTTATCTCTTTGCCCAATTTCACATAGATTTTAAGGAAAAGGCCATTAAAATGATTAAAATTCCTTTTGGAATGCTAAGTTATAAAAATACCACCCCTTTTGACTTTTGCAAAGTATAACCTAAGACTTAAACCCCTCATAAAACATAAAATGGATTAAATGAAATAAAATTCAATGTAAAACTCATTCACTATACAAACATATAGGTTTATGAAAAAATGATTTAAACTTGGAAAATACTAAAAATATTACAAAATGGAAGACTTTATGACACCATAAGATAATGATAAAAAATTTCAAAATACAAATTAGGCCCAAACTTGATTTGGATTACATTTTTGGTGACATATTAGGGGTGTTTTCTTGCTAAACAAGGACCAGTAGCCTATTTGACATCCATTGGGCATAGGAGTCTCAAGAGGACTAAAAACAACTCAGGACAGACTTGTAACCCTCCTGCTATGAGCACTAATAGAAAACAAATATCAAATCAAGAAAGTAGACCTATGCATTAGAACTTAGAGAAAAGGAAAAATAGAACTAGGACATGCGCAAAGAACTTGGAGGAATGTAAAATACCATAACAATGATTCAACAACACCTTATTTGAAAGAAAAACCTAATCTAATATGGTATAAAGTGGATCACAAGTGCCTCAATAACAAAACTTGAGGTGAATCCCATTAACTGGGATTGGAAACTCCTCACCATCAAGCTTGGACAACTGAAAGGCATTGTTCACTTTACATCCTATGATCACATAAGGACCACTCCACATAGAATCAAATTTGGAATGCTTTCTAGGCTTGTTCTTCAACTCATCCCATTTGAAAACTAAATCATCTTCCTTGAAGAATCTTGGGCTTGCCTTCTTATCAAAGTTTGTTTCATCTTAGCATGATGAATTTCCAATTTTTTTAATACTTTTCTTCTTATTTCTTCTAACTCCATCAACTCAGTAAGCCTAACTTCCATGGGTTCTTCATCTATCATTTCTATCTCTTTGATTAAAATCAATGTTCGTAACTCAATAGAAATAGGAAGCCTTGCTTCTTTTCTATAAACAAGAACATAAGGTGAGTTACCTATGGATCTTTTAGGTGTTATCCTATGAGCCCATAGATCTAGCTTCAACTTATCATGCCAAGTCCTTTGATTGTCTTCAATTGTCCTCTTAATGATCCTAATCGGATTTTTGTTAGTAGACTCGGCCTATCCATTACCCCGTGGGTAGTAATTGGATGAAGTATTCAAATATATACCATTGTAAAGAGCCCAATCAATCATTTTCAGACCTACAAAAGCCAAAGCATTATTTGAAATAATTGAATCAGGAACTCCAAATCTTGTAACTAAATCTTGATAAAATTTTAGGACAACACTCTCATTAGATTATTTCAACGCTACACCTTCTATCCACTTGGTGAAATAATAAATTGCAATCAATATCCATTTATGTCCTACACTAGAGGGTGGGTTAATAACTCCAATGAATTCAAGTCCCCATTTCATGAAGGGTTGCTCAACGTGTATAGGATGTAATGGTAGAGGTGCCAATATTTTTTTACCTACAAATAATGCACACTTCCTATACCTTCTCACCCATGCAAATGCATCTTTATATAAGTTAGGCCAAAAATAATCAGCTGTCATAATCTTAGCAAAATGGCCACTAGATTGTCCATCATGAAACTCCTCAAGAATCTTATTAATTTGATATGATTCTACACATCTCAACAAAACTCCATGAAAATATTTTCTAAACAAAATACCATCAATGATAACATAAGGAATGGCTTTCAGCTTGAAATACCTTCATTTTGGATTATTTAGACCCTTAGGACATTCACCAGTCTGAAGGTAATGCACCATTTCTTGTATCCAACTTGTAGGAGGGGCTGCTACAATAGTTTTCTCTTCATCATTGAGCACTAGAACAGTCCGATTTCCAACTTCTTGGCTTCTTTCTAAGTCACCAACAAGCTACTCACACAATCCCTTACCTCTTATTAGCTTTGTGACCTTGGTTTCTACATAATATTCCATCACTTTTGTAATCCAACCAACTCTTTTATCATTAAGATCCTTGTTAAAAAAAAACTCCTTCACACTTGGATGAGCAACCAACAAGTGTATCTTTTTATTTGAAAGAATACATCTAAATTTCTCAAGACTCCTAACCACAACTAAAACACGTTTTTCAACAAATGAATACCTTCTCTCATAGTCCTCCAAACCTTGGTTGAAGAATGCTATGGGCTGATCTAAACCCTCTTCATTTTGGTTGACTAGCATAGCTAAGATTATGTCCATGCTTCCAAAGGCATACAATATGAAGTCCTTAGCATAATCTAGATTTATGAGTGTAGAAGTTGCTCCTATGGCTTATTTGACCTCCTCAAAACTTATTTTTCCTTCCTTAGTCCAATTGAAGCTCACATTTTTTTCTATGAATAGAAGTTAGAGGCTTTAACAAAAAAGAAATATTAGGGATAAATCTTCTTACAAATTTGATTCTTCCTAAAGACTTTGATTGTGTAATTATTAGCTTTCTCATTCTTACAACTAATAACCATGGGAGTACATACTGGTATAAAGTCTTCCATTCCAAAATTCTTTAGCATTTCCTTAACATATTTTGATTGTGTAATGATTATACCTCTTTCTAATTGACTAATTTGTAGCCTAAGGAAGAAATTCATCTCCCCAACCATTGACATTTTAAACTCATTTTGCATCTCCTCTACAAACCTTTTACACATTTCCTCATTTCCTCCAAAGATTATGTCATCAACATACACAACCACAATCAGGACTTGATCTCTCTCAACTTTGAAATAAAGATTGCTATCTATGGTACCCTTTTTGAATCCCTGTTATAATAAGTATTTGTGAAATCTTGCATACCAAACTATAGGAGCCTATTTAAGTCCATACAATGCATTTTTAACCGATAGACCATATCAAGATCTTCTGATAACTAAAAACCTTCCATTTGTTTAATGTATACCTCTTCTTACAACTCACCATTCAAAAATGCATACTTTACATCCATCTGATATACCTTGAAGTCTTTATGTGCTACAAAAGCCAAAATTATTCTAATAGCTACCATTCTTGCTACAGGAGAAATTTTTTCTTCAAAATCTATTCCTTCCACTTGTGAGTAGCCTTGACAAACAAGTCTAGCATTGTTTCTGATAACTTCTCTATTCTCATTCAACTTATTCCTGAAAACCCATTTAGTTCCTATCATATTCTTGTTTGTTTGTCTTGGGACCAATTCCCATGTTTGATTCTTCTCAATCTGCCTCACCTCTTCTTCCATAGCTTTGATCCAATTAGCTTTGATCTAATTTTCATCCTTGCATGCCTCAATTACTATTTTAGGTTCTATCTCAGAAAGTAAACAAAAGTTTACCTTTTCCTCTACCATAACAACTTTTCTTCTTGTCAGCACACCTTTTCTTTTGTCTCCAATTATTTGATCCTCAAAATGATTATTTTGCACATACTTAGGAGTCTTAAGATTCTTTTCCAGAGCTTCGTCCTCTTCCACTATTATCTCTTCTTCTTTCTTTTCTTCTCTGCAAAGGGGGTTCATTAGATACATTTCCTTTTATCAACACTAAGCTTTGATGAGATTCTTCATCCATTTTGACACTAGGTGATCCCATAATAGTGGGTTACACTTTTTGGCCAAACTTGACATTGAAATGAACATTTTGAACTAAATCTTCACTTTCAGACACCTATAGCTGCTAAACTATGAGGAATTTGAAGATGATGCAAACTAGTGACTTTTGACATTTTGTCTATAGATTCTAAATATATATTTAAAAAAAAAATTGGAATCAAATTGCATTTCTTTTTCCATCTCCTTAGATAACTAGTTTTTGACAGTAAACACTTTTTTAAAGATTGATGTGTACTTTAAAGCATATAACTTTTTTTCTATGAAGGATAAAATTCTCTTTTTTATGAATTTAGATTTGTAACTATGATATCTAGAGAATGCATTTGGTTTCATAGTGTTTTGTTAAATATTTTTTCTCAATCAAGTTTTGAAGTCGAACCAATTACAATTTAGACATAGGCGTACTATAAAGCACATAACTTTTTTATATGTATCCAAATTCATTTTTTGTTGGATCAAGGACATCAATACCAAGAGCATAGATATTTTTCAGATTTTTTTATTAATCTACTATTTTTCCACATGTGCAGAATAGAGAACTTGATTTTTGGTGAAAAACCTATGTTTAATTAAACTAAAAAAAATGTATAATAAAACCAAAATATATTAAAACTATACTTGATAGAGAGCTCGTTTTGAGGACTATAATCCTCTAGTTGGGTTTGTCAAGTTGGTTCCATTTTGATCCTCAACTTGATCCTTGAGACCCAAAAAAATGCATAAAATTGTAGATGGAGGGAGGCAAGGGAAAAATAACCCCCTTCTAATGAAAGGGGTTCTAACGAACCCCTTCATTAGAAGGGGGATTCTAATGAACCCCCTATATGGTGCAAGTTTGTGTTTATAAAAGGGGGGGGGGGTTCATTAGAAGGGGGAGCATGGTTTGTTCGAAGGGGGGTTCATTCGAAAGGGTGGATGTCATGTATGTTTGAACGAAGCCCCTTTGTTCGAAGTCTTTTTTAAATTTTTTGATGGGCGTTTCTAATTTTTCTTCGTGCAAAAATTGTAACCCACTATTGTGGGTTCACCCCACTTGTACTTTAAACTATCTTCTTTAACCTTTTGTTGTAACACCTATATGCCTTACTCTTTGTAGAATATCTGAGAAAGGTTCCTTCATTTGATCTTGCATCAAACATTCCTAAGTTCTCTTCATCTCTCATGATATAACATTTACTTCCAAACACTCTAAAATATTTCATAGTAGGAATTTTTCCATACCATAGCTCATAGGGGGTCTTTGAATTGTTCACTCTTTCTTGTCTTTTGTTAAGAATGTAGATTGTGGTATGCATAGCTTCTCTCCAATAGACATCAAGTAGATTTTCTTCCTTCAACATGGTTATTGTAGCCTCTTGAACTGTCCTATTCTTCTTTTCCACAACTCTATTATATTGTAGAGTCCTAGGAGCTGATAAATGTCTTTTTTCCCATGATCTTCATAAAAAAATTTAAACTCATTGGAGGTGAAATAACCACCTCTATCAAACCTTAAAAACTTTATTTTCAAATCCATTTCATTCTCAACTATAGATTTAAATACTTTAAACTTATCTAGAGTTTCTATTTTTTCTTTGAGAAAGGTCACCCAAGTCATTCTAGAGTAATCATTTATTAACAACATAAAATAGCTATCACCTTGAGAGCTTCTTGTTTTGGTAGGTCTACATAGGTTTGTATGCACCAACTCCAAAGGCCCTGTGATAGAGTATTCCTTAGTTTTGAACCTCTTCTTTGTTTGTTTTCCAACCTGTCACTCTTTAAAAATTGCATTGATAGGCTCTAGAATTCTTGGCATGTATCTCACAACATGAGTAGATATATATTCACTAGGATAAAAAAATTGATATGACACATTATTCTATGCCACAACTAACTTTCATTGATTTGTGACATAAATCACTTACCACCAACACCTTTAAGCTGATAAGCATTCCCTTATATCCTTATTCCTACAACAACCAAAGTTCTAGAGATTCATTTTCTGATTTCACAACCATCATCTTGAAACACTATATTGTATCCTCTGCTACATATTTGTCCTACATTGAGAAGATTATTCCAGAGACCCTTGACATAAAGGACATCATCTATATTATGCTTGCCATAAAAACTAATTGAATCTTTTCCACAAATCTTAGCAGATGTGTCATCACCAAACTTAACAAAACCACCATCATAGCTTTCAAGTTTAACAAACTTACTCTTATCACTTGTCATATGATTTGAGCATCCACTGTCAATTATCCAATAGTTTCTCTCCTCTCTTGCATGAAAGGAAGTTAGTATAGTTCCTTTAATACAGTGACCTATTTCCAGAGAAATTTCCTTCACACATCTTTCATGATTAGTAGAATTAGTTCCAACATTCAAAACCATGAACAAGCACTCATCACTTCCATCATCTGAATAGTCTGATTCCTCATCATCACATACACCATTGTCTTATTTAACATAATAATTCTTCTTGAAATATTTACGTTTAAGATCTTTATATTTTTCATTTGAAACTTTTCTTGGAAATTTTGAAGCATAATTTGATGCATCTTTCTAGAATTGAAACATTTGAAGGGTAACTTACCTCTATATTTTCCAGTTCCATTTTTCAGTCTCCTTACATATTTTGCTTCCACTTCATCAAGATCAGATTCATCATTCTTCTCTCTCTTGCTAACTTTAAAATCAATTTCTTTCCTTGAAGAATCTTGGTCAAAATCTCTTAATTCAAAAGTAGTTAATGCACCAAACATTTGATCTCTAGTATACTAGTCCAAATTATGAGCTTCCTCAATAGTAGAAACTTTAGAACTATGAGATTTAGGAAGAGTTCTTAATAGCTTTATCAAAACTTCACTTTCCTCCAATTTTCCACCAAGACCATTGATGACATTGACAATTTCATCCACCTTGAGTGTGTAGCCTGCAATATCTTCATCTTCTGACATCCTTAGGGTTTCAAATTCAACTTCTAAATTCTACATCTTTTCTTGCTTGACCTTATAATTTCCTTCATAAATACTTTACAACTTTACCTAGACCTCTTTAGCAATTTTTTAGCTTATCACCTTCACAAGTTCTAAATTAAAAATCCCACTCAAGATAACATTCCTTTCTTTTCCATTATTCTCATAGTCCTAAATATTATCTTCACTTGTTGGAGTAGTAGAAGGTATAGTATATCCATCTTCAATTGAATTCCATACACCAAACCCTAATGAGACAAGAAAGGCTTCCATCCTGGCTTTTTAGAAGGCATAATTTGTTCCATTGAACATGGGAGCTTTGATACCATTCTTGTGTGCCATCCAAATCTACGTCAAGCAGTTAAGCTTCTTCCAAGGAACCTCAACTCTAATACCAATTGTTAGACACACAAGACAGCTAAGAGGGGAGGATGACTTAATTGTATATTAAAACCTTCAAACCCTCATTAATCTTCAAACCCTTATTTAACATTATCATGAATGTAAATAAATGAAACATCAACACATCAACAACCATACACAATAGAACACCAAACTTTATGTGGAAAAACCTAATCAAGGAACAAATATGGTGAGGATTAACCTACATATATATAAATATCAACACCGATTAAAAAATGCTCACTATTGGAAGGGCTCACTACCCAAAGGAATCACTATCGAATAGAAAGAAAGAAATGCTCACTACCAAGGAAGATCACTTCTTCCAGAAAGAAAGAGATTACAAAGAAACTATTACAAGGAGGCTCACTACCTCAAAGAAATAGGAGAATCCACCACAACAAGTCTTTACCATCCACAACCTTCAGCTCACTACCTCCAACAACTTTAGGCACATTGAAATGTAGACACCTTTTTCTCACTACTTCCGATAGTCATAGGTGTTCATGCTCACACTCTGATCACAAAACTTGATCACATACATATCATTTTACACCACACATCACACCACACACTTCTCCAATAAATGACCTTGCATATATATATCCTCTACAACCTCAAATAATCTTCTCTAGGTTGGCCTCAATGAAATGTATACACCTCATATGTGTAACCAACAAATAGGTTGGCACCAAACACCTCCACAGTGGAAAGAAGTGAAGGCTAACCACACCAAGGGTTAACCAAGACCCAAATCTACATCGACATGATACACCACACTTCCACAAACAATGAAGTGCATCCATAAACAACGCTAACATGCCAGGTCAACCAAACTAACATTAATGCTTACAAGCAACCACATTCACACTTCACTAGGTCTGGAAACAACCCGTGGACTACATAACAAAATCACACAACATTCTAGAATAATTTAACAGCAAAAAAATATTCAAAATCGTTGGCACAAACATATGCAACTAAGAACATTACCATCTTGTGTAACTAGTCAAACTATCATAAAGATACAACTCCTGAACCAAGATTATGGAGTAATTGAACACCAAACCATCTAAGGAAAGATAGATAAAGGTAGTATTATCATGCTACAAAATTCATAAGACAAGAAACTTCGTCATGGAGAAATGCGAAGCAATTCCATTTCTCCTAAATAACCTTCTTCACAGTCCAACACATCATCAAAAACATCTTCTACTACTGCATGATCCAGAACCTAAAACTCTGGGTATAACACCTATGGACACTTCTAAACATCACATCCAAAATACACAAGCACATATTCAAGCATGAAGAAATGAAAATAACAATACAAACACACCCCTGTCACCTTGTACACTCTTTATGCAAATTTTCTCAAAAGTAATTGGAAACCAAGTGACCATGCCACATCTACAACACCTACTCAACACCACAAACACCTTCTCATCATTGCCTCGCTAGAGGTTGACATTAATGATAACACTAATGGAAAAATAGGGTAATACTTGGTATTTGGTGTCTCTAATGTCTATACTTGGTGAGATTGTTGCAGTGATTATTGCTTGGCATTGGTTGTCATTGTTGACAACATTCGGTGTAAAGAGCGAAACTCTTTAATTCCAAACATCGACAATTCCTTAAATAAATTCATTTATATTCCAAAGAAAGTTGAAACTCCATTCATTAGATTAAATAAAATCCAAAAGATTCCAAATGATCAACTTAAAGTTTATAATAAGATTCATAATACATCCAATTACATTCATAAACATGTCATCTTACACGACATCAATAATACAAAAACATTGTAAAAGAAGTTTACAATTCAAGACTTAGGCATTTTGTGGCCTTAAGTTCTACAATAATCATACAAGAAATAAATATAATACATATAAGAAGAAATCTTCATTTGATCTTCAATCCAATAGCTTATCTTCAAACATGAAGACGAGAACAAGGATCAGGTGCTTTTTCCGCCCAACCTCGAAGCTTACGCTTCCCCAAAATTCCTTAGTCATTCAAAGAATACTCGACCCTGCACAAATTGCTTAGCAAAAAGAAGTCGACAAGCAGGATGGAATCTGATGCGTGCCTAGTATAAGTAGTAAATCCACAAGCATTTTCATTTTTCTAATTCATTTAAGAAACAACCAAGTTTGATACTAGGATATGGTAAAGAGTTATGTAAATTCCATCTATTTCAATGGTCCTTAAGTTACTTGGCCAAGTAAAATGTCATGCACGACAAATAATAGTAGTTTTGGAAAAGAAAAACTATGCTCTCTATGAACCCATATTCGACACCCGTCTCGGAAGGTAAATTTCCAAACACATGACATGCACATTCAATTATCAAGCATGCATGGTTCCATTCAAAATTAAAATTAATAAATTATCTTTCACAGACATCTTAACTGCAATTTTATTTTCAAGCAAATATGGTTCTAATGCAGTAATTTCATAGTTTTAAATCACAAATAACATTAAGTTCATATTTAAATCAAATAAAAGAAGGTGTATCTCAAGTATGTAACTAAGTACATATAAGACAAGAATAAATGAGCACACATTCTTTCGGTTCATTTACTCATGAAATTTAATTACACTTTAATATAGTCTTTCTCTAATTCGTGTAATTTCAAAGTAATTATATTTTACTTTATTTTCTTTCTTTTCTTTTCTGTTTTTTTCCAATAAAATATTATCTTTGCAAAAACATAAAAGCCTCATATTTAATTCTGTTTCGTAGGCAATTTTAGAATCATTTCTAAAGATTTATCAAATTTCACTCAATTTTTCAAGCATATTTAAATACACAAAAATTATTTAATCTTATCCTTTTAAATTTTGTTTAAACCAAGAACATTCAACTGTTTAATTATGTAATAATTTCACTATCTTTTCTGTTCTTTTTGTTTTGAAATTTTTATCTCTTTGACAATTTTGATTTTTCTGAAGCATTTCTAAATCTAAATACAATATAAGTTTTTCTGAAGAATCTTATATTTTATTGAATAGATCTAAAACATACTGTTTTATGTTTGTATTCTTTTATATACTAAAACAAAAAAAATTAACAAAGAAATCTACTGTCTTCATATAGTTTTCTGTTTCAAGCTTGTTCTTTATCTACATTAAAAATATAGTCTGGTGTTTTAACTTTCTTCTAAATTTGATAAAAGCAGTGATATGTTTTCATTTGATAAATTTATTAATAAAAGAAAATGGTTAAATTAAATATACTAAGATTGAGAATTTGGTAAATATGCTTCCATTGAATCTACCTGACAATATTTTGTTGCTCTGTGTCCTCTAAATCTGGAAATGATTATTTGTATCTTCTGTCAATTTTCTCCTGTAGTTGTTCTTCTGTTCTCTTATTTTGTTGTTCTGGATTCTCTTTTTGTTCTGGCCGTGCACCTTCCAATACTCTATTTTTTCTTCCTATGCTCCACCCCTCTTTTGTTCTCTCCACTCCCTCTCTTCCTGCCCACGCACTTCACTCTTCCCATCCTCACTTCCCACACACTTCCCTCTTCACTTCCCACACACTTCCTTACTCCTTCTCACATGCGTATGGGAGTGAGCAGGCCTTTGTCCTCCCTATTGGTCGTGTTTATCCTTCCACTCGCTATTCTCTTCCTACTGCCCACACATTCTCCTACCTTCCCTCCACACCTCTGGCCATGCCTCTTCACTTATTGGCTGCGTGGGATGACTGGAGGGCAGATTTTCTGTCCCTTTCTTTTTTATTTATGTTCTAAACTTCTCCTCTTCCTTCTGGCGCATGGGAGATTCCAAGCATTCCAAAAAAGATAAAAATAATGTCTGTTTTATGCCTGCCTCGATCCAAAAACAGATTCTCTCTTAAATTTCATGTGAATGGAGCCTTTCAATATAGAATTAGATCCACAAAATAAGCTTTGATCTCCAGAAAAATGGCCATAACTCCAAGTTTCATTTGTGATTGCATGCAAAATTGATTGAAAGATATTTGTTTTCAAATTGTTAACTGTTGTTTTTAATTCAATTTCAATTTCAAACGTATTGTTGTTTTCTCTTTGTTTTAAATAACTAATTTTGATATTTATCTATTTCTTTAAATATATAACTCAATATATGGATATTCTTTAATATTTATTTATAGGTATATAACAAGATCACTATATATATTTCCACCATTAAAAGTTTATTCCAATAATTTAAAATAATTAAAGCATTATCATTTTCTACTAAAATAGAAAAGATTTACATAAAGAAGTAATTTATTTGAATAAAATCAATTTTCTCATAAAAGTAATCAAATTGCCATTTCAAAACAAACATATTCTTTTTCACATAACTTAAGCAATCAAAATAAACTTATTTAAAAATTTCCAAACATAATCATCACGAAAACACATTAATAATAACTAAGCGGTGTGTGAGATTCCATCATCCTCATTAACGTCTAATGACTAAAATGACTCTACCTCATCAATGTTCTCGCCTTCATTCTCGTTCACCTGTTCCTGCGTTCACTTGCACTCAAATTCTCATTAGCAATGACAAACCCCGAATTTCATAATAATGAATTTCAAATCATTTCATTTGCATTTAAATTTCAATTTCACTTTCAATTTCAATTTAAAAAATCATCTAACATGAACATTAAAAATCTCATGATTAATCATTGCAATTAAATAATTGATAAAATTAGTACGTGACATCCAGTTTGGGCTAACAATGGTGTATGGTTGTGTTGCTGATGTTCATGGTTAGATGTCATGCCTTGTTTGATGTTAATCAATGAAGTATTGAGTATAGTTATTGTCAACAAAGTTGATTTCATAATAATATATTAAGATGGGGATTAGAAGTATTGATGATGATGGAGAGATGTTTCTATTCTACAGTATGTTCAATTCTCTCTCTTGTTGTTCATGATGAAGTATATGTTGCTAAAAGAAAGTTATAGCCTCTGCGAGTTGTTCAAAGGCTATGTTCTTGGAAGTTGCATTGAAGTTTGGTTGGGAGAATGCTCCAAATTACTCCATTGTTGAAGATATGATCTTGCGGTTTGGGGTTCAAAGTCAGTGTTTTGCAGATGTTGCACTCCTATTTTTCTAGGTCACCGATGTTTTTGAGGAAATATTTTATGAATTGTAGAAGGTTAGCAGTGTTGTTGATTATCTAGACTAGTCTCGAAAATGCTCTACATTTCTCCATATTGATGTCTCTGCTCCTTCAGCTTGGTGGATGTGCTCTCAGTGTCTATGCAATGTCTTAGTTCCAATTTCATGTGTTGAAGTGATCTTCAAGTTGATCTGTTAATGTTATATCTCATGACCATGCATTATGTGTCTTTGGAATGAAGTATTTTGTTCCTGGTTGGCCTATGGTGGCTATTGGTGGCATGAAAATATAGAATAAGTGTCTATAAGTGTTTTTGGATGTTCATGGAAAATTCCCATGTGATCTGCACATTGTTGGTTGTGCTCCTTGGTGCTACATTATGTCTTGAGTTGGTTTTCTAGGTTATTTATGGATATCTGGCCAAAAAGGCTTGTTCTCTTTCTTGTGCTAAATGCTTAAGGGTTTTCACTAGCATATGAAGTTTTGTTATGATAGATTTGGGTCCTAACCTATCTTGGTTGAGACCGTATTAAGTTAATTTAATTGGAAGTATGTTTATGGATTGACTAGTTATGTGCTTCACGTTTCATCTACATGTTTCCCTATTGTTGACTTAGGTATATGTGCACCAACGTGTGAATTTCTTTGGATCACATTGGAAAATTTAATAATATTGTTTTTGTTCCTCTCTATCCTCAGGATTGGACTGTAGTAGGTTGTTGTGGCTGACTTGATGAAATAATTGTTTATATTCTTTCCTGGCCAACCTAATTGAACTTTTGAAGTAGTGTGGTGGATATAAATGCAAGATCATTTTAGTTGTAAATGTATGGAAGTCTAAATAAGTGCAAAGAAGTGTGAGTGTGGAATGTAATTGCGTATCTCATAGAAGGAAGTATGAAAAATATGTGAAAAAAAGATCAGATGTGCTATAATTCCCTAGTCAACAAAGTGTTGTGTTGACAAATATTGTAATTCTTCTATAATATTTTTAGTGAACCTCATCAGGTCCTTGTATCTTTCCCCTGGGGTTGTTTTCCTTAGCATTTCAATTCACTTGTATCTTTCTTTGAGGTAGTGTGCCTTAGTTTCGTGAGTTAATTCTCATTGTGGGTTTTTCCTCATTGGGTTTTCCATGTAAATCTAGTGTCATCTTGTGGATGTGTGTTTCTTATTTATTTTTCATTGTTGTTGATCTAATTAAGGATATAATTGATATATCTTTTATTGCTAAAGATTGCTAATTTTTTTGAAGGTTTAAACTACAATATCTTTCTTTGTTGCTAATCTATTTAAGGGTTTATATTTTCTTAAGAAGTACTATGCTAAAGATTTCAAGTTTCAGAGGGGTTCAATTTTTTTTAGATATTGATTCACCCCCCTCTTATTATCTGATGTGTTAAACAAGAATCTCTTAACAAGCTTACAAAAACTTGCACTATGAAGAAATAATACACTCAAATAAAATTAAAACACTTTTGATAAGTGACATTAAATCATGTGGTGGGATCCATTGAAGTGGTTGGGATTGTAGACACACTAGAAGCTTTGGGTTGTTGTGGTCACCAAGTGACAATAGAGCATATTAGTGCAGATTTAAAACAATTAACTTTCTAGAACATATGCTACAAAGAATTAGCACATTATAACGAGAGATCACCACCTGAAACTTCATAATTCTTGTCAGTATTTGATAATTATTTTAAATTTTACTTGGGTCCATGCTGAGTATATTTCACATGTCACTATAGTGCATTATTCCATGCTTATTTTTTGGTCTCCTCAATTTTTTATTGAATTGAATGAATGTGCTATCAATAAGAAACATTCACTTAGAAGGAGGTGGACCAATTTTGAGGGAAGACACATCAAAAACTTGATGACACATGGCACCCAAGTGCATGACCAAAAATTCTTTTACTCCAAAAATGATCATGAACTTTGAACGATCCATGCACTCTAATAATAATTTGACATTTCAGCATGGTAGTGGACCCATAAGCATGATATGATCGATATTGAAGGTGAGATAGTGGATTCCATGTGTTGTGATAACACATGAACACAAATTTGAAGGCCTCAAACAATTTAGAACTTATGCTACAAGGAGATTATGTGGTATCAATAAGGTGTTGAGACATCAACAAAACATCATACCCACTAGCTTGATGCGAGTATGACTACTACCAATAGTGGGATCCATGCAACAACATAACACATGAGTGCAACCTTAAACAGATAATAGATTTTGAAGACATGCTCTAAAATAAACATGTGAAATTAAATTCATCCATGTGGCTACCAAGAGAACAATGGTAAGGAACACCATGCAAGCAAACCAAAGGAAGACTTAAGTGTTTTTAAAGGGCACACAATTAATTGGATCAATTGATTAGAAAAAAAAGGATTGGCTAATAAATGAGATCGAAGAGATACACATATAATTTAAGTGATAACAATGGGCTGGATAGGTTAATAATGAATAAAAAGATAAAGTAATAGAATATTTACTAGGACTTAGGTTTTAAGCTTAAATGAATTAGCCTTTCAAGGTATGCATTAAATCCCTAGGAATTTTTCTAATGTTATTCATAGTGGAAAATAAGGGTGGCACAAAGTGTGAACATTTTGGTGAATTTTGCAGGATGTTTTCTTGCTGAACATAGAAAACTAGAAGCCTAAAAAATCCATTGGGTGTAGAGTTATAGAGACATAACAACAACTAAAACTAGCCTACCTTAAAACACAACAAAAATTGATGATGTGCAAAAAGCACTTAGAGGAAAAAAGGGAAATCTAAATCATGATTATCCTAATGATAATGTAGAGTGTGCAACAAAAATTATTGGAAAAACAAATACAACTAAACTAATATGTACATGTTTTGTTATAATAAACCTCAAAAATAAGGTTTGAGGTGAGTCCCATTGATTGGAGTTGGAAGAGCTTCACCATATGGCTTAGAAAGATTAAATCATTGGCCTCCTTCTAGTCGATGATGATATAAGGACCACTCTAAATAATATCAAATTTGGTATATCCTCTAGGTTTAGACTTATTAGCATCCCACTTCAACACCAAGTCACCTTCTTTAAATGCTTGATCTCTAGTCTTCTTATCAAAATGTTGTTTGGTTTGGTTTTTGTGCTCCTCCAATGAAGTCATAGATAATTTTCCCGGTTCCTCTAACTCTATCAACTTACCCATTCTAATGGCTCTTGCATCTTCTTCCTCTAACTCCAATTTTTGGGTGACCTCTAATGAAGATAACCCATGTTAGAATTGTGAAAAAACACAAAACCATGAGCCACAAGATCAAACAACAAAAAAGGACACCTTCCACACAAGAGATCTACAAACAATATGTGCAATATTCTTCAAGAATAAAAAGCTACAAAATGCAAGAGGCTATCAAGAAAATATGAAATATCAAGTGATAATTACAATGAGGGTTGAGTGCTATATAGGAGAAAAATTCTAAAAGCATAAAAGCACTCCTAAGTTTAGCTTAATTGCATGAGAATAAATTAGACTAATAATCAATTAAAGATTAATTAATTATTAGCTAGGGCATGATTACTCTAGGACCCCCCCTTAAGATGAACTTAGGGAGTAGCTAAAAACCCTAAATAAGAATGCATGATAGGTCCCAACAAACAAGGCTTAGTTAGGTACCCATGTGCAAACAAAAGATCTCTCAAAAATTGGAGAAAAGGAGAAAAACCACAGTGGGAGAAAAATCCTCTCCAAAAGAGAGAAAGGTGAATGAAGGATTGAAATTCCTCGAAATCAAGGTGTGGAGGACTGAGAAGCCTCCAACCGAAACAATGTCTTGAAAAAGAGGAACATGTAGAGCATTAATGAAGCACAAAGAAGCTATAGACTGATGTTGAAATAAGACTAATATAGTGCTGAAATGAAGAACCTCCTCTAAAAAATGATGATCAAGATCAAGATAACAAGAATCTGCATGAGTTCCTACTGCGACACTAATCGATTCAGATGGAAAACAAAGGGAAAACATCTGGAACTCAAAGATACAAATGTCAAGATCTAAGGAGACCAAAATTTGCATGAGTGCCCCCAACGACACTACTCGAATCATATGGAAAATAAAGGAAAACATCTGAAAGTCGAAGATACATATGGTACATGAATCTGCATGAGTGACCCCAATGACACTACTCAACATTCAAGATGCAAGTCAACAGAACAGGAAAATAGCGCCTAAAATAGCATCGGATTTCAATGTATTTCAGTCCATGAATTGGGAGATTTGTCTGGTGCTAAACTCGGTGCAAACAGGCATGGTCATCTCGGTGCTAACTTTGGCACCGAATTTTGCACTGGACATTGCACTGGACTTAGCGTCATAAAATCACAGCGCCCCCGTTAGCGCCTAAAATAGTGCCGGGAAACAACACCGAAAATAGTGCCTCTGTTAGTGCCTAAAATAGTGTCAAAAATAACACCAAAAATAATTGGTATCCAAGGTTTTTGGAAAAATTATGTGTAAATTTTTACATCAACGTTTCGGATCATACTCCATGATCCATCATCAGGATGTCCAGCAAATAGAGAGAGAAATGAAAAAGAGTGAGCAGACTTGAATATAAAAAGGTGAGGAAAGATGAGAGGGGGAAGGTTGGCGAGGTTGGAAGGCACACAATCCAAAAAATGAAGAGGAGGGGACAAAATTGAAAATTCAAGGAATAAAATAAAAAAGAAACAATGAAAAGGAGTAGGAAAAGAAAGTACCCAAAAATAACATCACAAATAAATTGAAAAAATGAAAAAATAAGACAACAATTGCAAGGAAATAAATAAATAGAAAAAGATAACAAAAGCAAGGAAAGAATAAATAGAAGGAGACAACACATGCAAGGAAATAAAAAAGAACAAGGCCAAAGAGAAATAAAGAATTAAAGAAACAATAAAATTAAAATTACAAAGTAACAAGAATTATAAACCAAACCAACAAAGTAAAACTAAAGAACAATAAAGAAATAAAAAGGTCAAAGAACCATCAAAAGAATTAAAAGACAAGAATAGTCAAGAGACATAAAAATTAAAAAACTAATTATACAAGAAAGAGGATAAAACAACAAATGTAAGAAGCAAAATAATAGGGAAAAAAATCAATTAGAAAGATAAAAGAAAGGGTTCAAATACAAAGCAAAAAGAAAGGGTTCAAATACAAAGCTAAAAAAGAATAAAATAAATTAAAACATCAAAATAGAAGAAATTAAAATCAAGAGAACCCAATAAGGAAATAAAGGAGGCACCAAATTAAAAGGAAATAAGAAACAGAGGAAAAAGGGGAAGAAAAGAGAGACGGGGAGAATTTTTGATAAGACAAGCCTAAAAGGACAAGAAGAAGAGAAAAAGAATAAAATAAATTAAAAGGGCGGAGGTTGGCACAGGAGAGGGGAGATAAGAGAAGGAGGAAAGGAAAAGTAAGGGGAGGAAAATGAGGGAGAGAGAGGGACTTTGTTGGTTTGGTTTATAATTCTTGTTACTTTGTAATTTTAATTTTTTTGTTTCTTTAATTCTTTATTTCTCTTTGGCCTTGTTCTTTTTTATTTCCTTGCATGTGTTGTCTCCTTCTATTTATTCTTTCCTTGCTTTTGTTATCTTTTTCTATTTATTTTTTCCTTGCAATTGTTGTCTTATTTTTTCATTTTTTCAATTTATCTGTGATGTTATTTTTGGGTACTTTCTTTCCCTACTCCTTTTCATTGTTTCTTTTTTATTTTATTCCTTGAATTTTCAATTTTGTCCCCTCCTCTTCATTTTTTGGATTGTGTGCCTTCCAACCTCCCCAACCTTCCCCCTCTCATCTTTCCTCACCTTTTTATATCCAAGTCTGCTCACTCTTTTTCATTTCTCTCTCTATCTGCTGGGCATCCTGATGATGGATCATGGAGTATGATCCGAAACGTTGATGTAAAAATTTACACACAGTTTTTCCAAAAACCTTGGATACCAATTATCATGGACTGTGGAAACAACAAAATGTTATTAACCAAAAATAACGTCGAGAATAACACCTAAATTAGTGCCCAATTTAAATTCCAGTTTTGCTTTTATGTCTACTCCCATTTTTGCTTCTAGTTTTGCTTTCGATTCTGCTTCCAATTTTGCTTCCAGGTTTGCTTCCAACTTTGCTTATGGTTTTGCGTCCCATTTTGCTTCCAGTTTTGCTTTCGGTTTTGCTTCCGGTTTTTCTTCCAGTTTTGCTTCCGATTTTTCTTCTAGTTTTGCTTCCGATTTTTCTTCCATGTTTTCTTCTGGTTTTGCTTCCAAGTTTGCTTCCAGTTTTGCTTCTGATTTTTCTTCTAGGTTTGCTTCTAGCTTTTCTTCCGATTTTGCTTCCAATTTTGCTTCTAGTTTTGCTTCCAGTTTTGCTTCTGAGTTTGCTTCCAAGTTTTCTTCCAGTTTTTCTTCCAGGTTTGCTTCTAGTTTTGCTTCCAATTTTTCTTCCAAGATTGCTTTTGGTTGCTTCTAGTTTGCTTCCATTGTTGCTTCTAAAAATGCTTCTTGTTTTGCTTCCATTTATTAATTTAATATGTTTTATTTCAATTTAACTAGTTAAATATATCGTGCCTCTTAAATAACTCATATGATTATAGAGTAAGTAATTTAATTATTTAACTCATATGATTAAATAACAAGATAATAATTTTTTTTGGGTCGGTAACACAAAAATTTTGTATTGCTTGTAAAGATAAAAAAGTACAACCAAAAATCATCGACCACTTTTAATATATATAAATTGACAAGTCAATACCGATAAGATAATCATCATATATAATGAAAACAAGTGAAAGTCAAATATGCCAGTACATCAAAAACATGTCAAAATGATACATGTCCAACAGTTGACATAAGTGAAAATGATACATGTACAAATGATATAAATAAAATTGATAAATTATGTAACTCAAACTGATACAAGTCAAGATGATACATGTCTAAATGATATAGTGGGAATGATACATGTCAATATGATACAACTCAATAATATAGTACTGTAGGCCGTGAAAATGATACATATGATAGTAACCATGAAAAGAGTCATCATAACAATATATCAACAATGATCCATGATGCAGTCTATATGATCATGAATGTCACTGGTTACTACCACAAATTGTCTCATCATCATCCTCACCATCGTGATCATCATCATCATCACCATCATGATCATGATCATGATCATCATCGTCGTCATCATCATCATTGTCACTGGCCTTGGTGTCTTCCATATTTGCGTCATCATCATCCTCTTCCATGTGATCTATACTGATAGAACTAATATTTTGTGGATCTCTATCATGTTGAGGATCATCTTGATCTTCTGGAAGACCCATGTTCTACAAAAAAAAACATTTAGAATGAAAAGTTATTATTTATTTCATGCAATAATTTATTTTTCTGTTATATATCTAATATTACAACATATGAGACGAAACCATAATCATATTACATCGTATCAAAGTGCACATACCATAATAAAATTTCAAAAAAGTTATAGCTAATATTGGTGAGTCAGGAGAAACTTCATCTTTCAAAAACAAAGCCAATTAGGCTAGCAGACTTGTGGATCAGGCCAACATTTGGTGGAAGACGAAGAAAGATCACTGAAACTCTGGAGGCCCACCATAATGGATTTCATTATTCAAACATGAGAGCAGAAGAGAGAGTTGATATCATGTATCAAAACATTAAGCATGCATTCTTCCAGCCAGCGGAGAAGGAGATGATTACTTTGCTTCATTTTCATTTGCAAACCATATCACAACATGGGAACCAAGAAGACTAAGGATGTCCAGTTTTATGTGGAGGTAATGGATGTGGTCCAAAATTTAGGAGGGGAAAGAAGGTCAATGTATGATCCTGATGAAATTTAGGAAGAACAACAAGAGAGGGACAGGAAAAACAAAATCAATACAGAGTTTCAAGGATTTGTCAAGCGAGTAAGAGAGCTATGGGAGCAGCCTCATCTAAAATATTTTGAACTAGAGTTTGATATACCATTTAGAGAGCTTTGTTTACATGGAGTTCCTTTCAAAGCCTTTTCTTTTATTGTTCCTATGGTAAAATGTTTGGTAGAGTTGGTGGAATTACCTTTCTTAGTAATCGCTATTAGTGAGATTGAGATTGTTAACCTTGAGAGAGTAGGACTTGGGAAAAAGACATTTGATATGGCTATTTTTTTCAAAGACTTCAAGCAGGATGTACTCTGCATGTACGCCATTCCTCCATCTTCGCTTGATGGCATCAAGGAATGGGTGAACTCCATGGATATAATGTATTATGAAAGCATAATGAACTTGAACTGGTGACCAATTTTGAAGACTATTATTGATGATATAGATAAATTTATTGAAGATGGTGGTTGGGAATTTTTGAATATGGAAGCTAGTGATTCTGATTTCAATAATTCAAAAGAGCCTGATCAATGATATGAACCCTCTAATGTAGAAGAGGAATCAAAATCAGATTTCATGTAGCCACCATCAAGAGTGTTACAAGCCAATTAACAAGATGAATGGAATTCTTATATAAGGATAATTTTCAATGTTGCAGGTACCGACTTTAATGCAAACTACAATGGCAACATTGAAATTCCCTAGTAGTATTTATGTTAAGGAAATTTCATTTAGATGCAAGGATTCAAAGCACATCAACCATGTGGTACAAATGATTAAATCCCAAAGATGATTTGTAGCAATGAAAGAGTCTAAAAAGGCAGAGAGAGATACATTGGTGACTCAGGAGAAACTTAAGCTTTCAAAAACAAAGTTAATTAGGCTAGCAGACATGTGGATCAGGCCAACATTTGGTGGAAGAGGAAAAAATATGACTAGAAATCTAGAGGCCCACCATAATGGATTTTTATATTCAACCATGAGAGAAGACGAGAGAGCTGATATCATGTATCAAAACATTAAGCATGCATTCTTCTAGCCAGCGGAGAAGGAGATGATTACTTTTCTTCATTTTCATTTGCATAACCATATCATGGCATGGTAACCAAGAAGACTAAGGATGTCTAGTTTTATGTGGAGGTAATGAATGTGGTCCAAAATTTAGGAGGGGTAAGAAGGTAAATGTATGTTCCTGATGAAATTGAGGAAGAACAACAAGAGAGGGACAGGAAAAATAAAATCAATATAGAGTTTCAAGGATTTGTCAAGTGAGTAAGAGAGCTATGGGAGCAACCTCATCTAAAATATTTTGAACTTGAGTTTGATATACCATTTATAGAGCTTGGTTTTCATGGAGTGCCTTTCAAAGCCTCTGCTTCTATTGTTCCTACGGTAAACTATTTGGTAGAGTTGGTGGAATTACCTTTCTTAGTAATCACTATTAGTGAGATTGAGATTGTTAACCTTGAGAGAGTATGAATTGGGAAAAAGGTATTTGATATGGATATTATTTTCAAAGACTTCAAGCGGGATGTACTCCGCATTGATGCCATTCCTCAATCTTCCCTTGATGATATCAAGGAATGGCTGAACTTCATGGATATAAAGTATTATGAAAGTAGAATGAACTTCAACTGGCAGCCAATTTTGAAGACTATTACTAAAGATCCAGATAAATTTATCGAAGATGTTGGTTGGGAATATTTGAATATGGAAGCTAGTGATTCTGATTTTGATAATTCAAAAGAGTCAGATCAAGGATACAAACCCTCTGATGTAGAAGAGGAATCAAAATCAGATTTCATGTAGCCACCATCAAGAGTGTTACAAGCCAATTAACAAGATGGAGGGAATTCTTATATAAGGATAATTTTCAATGTTGCAGGTATCGGCTTTAATACCAACTACAATGGAAAAATTGAAATTCCCTAGCAGTATTTATGTTAAGGAAATTTACTTTAGATGCAAGGATTCAAAGCAAATCAACTATGTGGTACAAATGATTAAATCCAAGAGACGATCTATAGCAATGAAAGAGTCTGAAAAGGTAGAGAGAGCTACATTGGTGACTCAAGAGAAATTTCAGCTTTCAAAAACAAAGCCAATTACGTTGGCAGACGTGTGGATCAGGCCAACATTTGGTGGAAGAGGAAGAAAGATGACTGGAACTCTAGAGGCCCACCATACTAGATTTTGGTATTCAACCATGAGAGAAGAAGAGAGAGCTGATATCATGTATCAAAAAATTAAGCATGCATTCTTCTAGCCAACGAAGAAGGAGATGATTAATTTGCTTCATTTTCATTTGCATAACCATATCATGGTGTGGGAACCAAGAAGACCAAGGATGTGCAATTTTATGTGGAGGTAATGGATGTGGTCCAAAATTTAGGAGGGGAAAGAAGGTCAATGTATGATCCCAATGAAATTGAGGAAGAACAACAAGAGAGGGACAAGAAAAATAAAATCAATACATAGTTTCAAGGATTTGTCAAGCAAGTAAGAGAGCTATGGGAGCAGCCTCATCTAAAATATTTTGAACTAGAGTTTGATATACCATTTAGAGAGCTTGGTTTTCATGGAGTTCCTTTCCAAGCCTCTGCTTTTATTGTTTCTATGGTAAACTATTTGGTAGAGTTGGTGGAATTACCTTTCTTAGTAATCCCTATTAGAGAGATTGAGATTGTTAACCTCGAGAGAGTAGGACTTGGGAAAAAGGCATTTGATATGGCTATTGTTTTCAAAGACTTCAAGCGGGATGTACTCCACATGTACGCCATTCCTTAATCTTCGCTTGATGGCATCAAGGAATGGTTGAACTCCATGGATATAAATTATTATGAAAGAAGAATGGACTTGAACTTGTGGCCAATTTTGAAGACTATTATTGATGATCCAAATAAATTTATTGAAGATGTTGGTTGGGAATTTTTTAATATGGAAGCTAGTGATTCCGATTCTAATAATTTAGAAGAGTCAGATCAAGGATATGAACCCTCTGATGTAGAAGAGGAATCAGAATCAGATGAGGAAGGTTCAAAAGATGAACCTCTTGTGGAGTCAAAGGAGGACGGAGAAGAAGAAGATTTTGAAGAGGAGGAAGGTAAAACATGGGATGAATTAGAAGTCGAAGCCAAAAATGCAGATAAGGAAAAAGGAGACGAGTCTAACAGTGAAGAGGAAAGGCCGCAACGAAAGATAAAAGCTACAGGGAAGTCTCAAACACCTGATATTAGAGATTTAAGAGGAATGACTGCCAAGAGGCATAAAGTCATATAAATTGAGTTCATCTACATCCTTCTACTATTTATTCATGCACATAAACAGTCATCTTGTAATCATAAGATTTGAGCTCTATTTACTCATCCTATGCATCAATAAACAAACTCAACACAAAAGATGCAAATTGACATATTAACACAACAAAATCCAACTAAGTTATTGAAACTCAACTATTGATACCTCGTTCTCCATCTAGATTACAAAATTGTTCACGTTTTGTTTTGTAACATATTCTTTTCAAATTGCTTTGGATGGCGGCCATATTTCTCCTCTTGTCAAAACATGGCATATGGACTAGTTAAAATAATTAATATGCAATCATTTAATTTTTCCAAGGAAAAATAAAATCATTTAACATATTAAATATACTTACAAATGTACAGATCAAGGCTTGTAAACCTTTCTAGCCACTGCGATGCGTGGCACGAAGTTTCTCAAGCCTAGCCTTAGAGGCCTTGTCCTAAAACATATACTAATTCAATTTAACTATGCACAAATAAAATTAAAATATCGTTTAATAAATTTGATATAATCTTATGAGAAAATTCAAATACCTACGTACTCTCCTCACCAGACTTCCTTCGTGCATCAGACTTCTCATATTCTTTTACAAGCTCTTTCCATACTTTCACACTTACGTCAATTGGCCTTTTTTCCTACCTTAGCTCAGGAGGAATTTTTTTTATCTTCTTTGTTTGGTTGCACCAAAATGTCTTGCAGTTTTGAGACATTCGTAGCTTTATCTTCTTTACAGACCAACCTGTGCCAAATTCATTCTCCATGTCATGGATAACTGTTTTTTTCAGGTGCATGGGTATCTTTGAGAATGAAAAATGTAGATGGTCTTTGAACCGTTGAGGGCATGATTCCTTCAACCTATTCACAAACCTTTTCCCAAATTTCATCATTTAGACTTCCCCTAAAACCACCTCGTATTCTATCTTTGTATTGTAGCTACCAATGCAAGATTGAAAACATGGCATGGTGGAAGAAGTCTGTGTCCCAGGAGTGGAAGTCTCTGCTCCCTGTTCCACATTCTTAGAGTTTAATGTCACTGATTTCCTCCTGGATCTTTTGCTCGATCTAGGACTAGTTTGGGAGTCAATTGATTCCCTTTGACACAATTGATTTGTTTGCAATGTTTGAGGGGCGTTACTAGATTATTTTTCTATGTATCTAGCAAGTTTTGTGTAGTCCACATTAACCAATTTGTTCACTGCCTCTAACCCCAATATGGAAGCTAATTCCTCTTTATCTTTGTCAGTCTCATGTCCCTATATATATATATATTTAAATTATATTTCTTCTTTTAAATTTAGAAATAAAAAACTAAAAAGTAAAATTCAAAGCAATAATGGAAACATTTACAAATCTATAAATTGACAATGAATTACCTCATTGTGGCCAGAGTTTGCTGACAATGCTCACTTCCCTCCATTGCTTGAAATTTTGAGGTGACCTAGGGAAAATTATTTTCGTCCAGTTTGTGGAGGAAAACAAAGTACACACTGTCAGGTATGAAAGTTTTCATCCAATTTGTAGTATGAAAGTTTTGTTTTATGGGCAAATATGTTCGCTGGGTTTTCTTAGTGTTGATAACCTAGGGAAAATATGTTTGCTCGATTTGCTTATTGTTGATAAACTTATCATGAAAACTATTTCATAATGCAATCTTGCACAAATTTTTCATGACATCGGTGACTATGGCGCAACTGGGCAAAACCAAGTGGTTTCTACATTTATTTTCAGCAGTTGCTCAATAGTGACCGACCCAATTCCTAAATTTTCCAAGCAGTTCACTATTTCCTTGATACCCAGGTTAGGGAAAGAATACAAAGGCATCCTCACTTCGTGCTATAATATTTTGAGCCAAAGCTCAAATGGGTAGGTAAATTTTTTTGTTGGTTTCTCAAAGGTTTTACAATTTATAATGATGGGACAATTTAGAGGTTGCCTAGACTAGTTAGGCCACAAACCAATAAACAATCATGAATTCAAATGCAATACAAAGAGAAGTAAACAATCACAAATTGAACCAAGAAAAAAAATTGTAACCTTACCTATTCTTGTAGTGAACCCAATTCTTGTGAAGAATTCTCCTTTCATGCCAATATTTTGTATATTTGATGTGAAGGTGAGGTTTCTTCTTTCTTGGAATGCCTCAAGGGACATGAAAAATGTCTATCCATTCAGTTTTCTATCTCCTAGGACTTGAGGAAAGTTACATTTGGTGGAATTACCTTTGAGGTTGATGAAAAAGTGATTGCATAGATGATAGGAATGAACACAAAAGGGAAAAAATGGAAAAACATAGGAAAATGTCGAACAATGATAGTTTAACTCTTTTTTTCAAGGAGGGTGAACAATCGATTAAAATACAAGGTGTTTTTGATAGGGAAAAACTTCCTTTGCCATGGGATAAGGTATGCCTCATGCTTATGAAGATTTTTACTCTTGAAGGTAGATTCAAGTGTTGTTATTTTTACCACTTCCAGCTCCTTAACCATTTCCACCATAAGGTTCTATTAAGCTTCACTTTCCACCTATTAACCTCCTTGGAAAGCTCTATTAAGGATATCTTGGATTTGAATTAAAGATTTCCAAATAAATCTCCCATTCCCCTCCATCAAGGTCTTATCATGCACCTTTACCAATTCCATCTTTCCCTATGCCCGCTTAAGAAAATTCAAGTTGTTTTGATTGAGGAAACCCCCCTGCTTCCCCTCAAGTTGTGACCACTTCAGCCCATCAAGGAAAAACAAAGGTAGATTGAAGAATCCTTCTATTTTTTATCATACTTTCCCCCACAAAAGTTCCTGGGAGATGATACCACTCAGCCCTCCACCCCCTCTAACCTTATTGAGGATAATCCTTCACCTAGGTCTCCTCCCTTTGATCACAAGGTCTATGTGACCTTAAAAATTTCCCCCCTTCTCTTGGTTTGAGAAAATGTGACCAGATGGGGTTTTAGAAACCCCCCCACCAAAAAGAAAAAAGTTTCACCAAAGTCGATTTTTATTGTTGTTAATGTTGAATAGTACAAGCCTGAGGAGGTGGTTAGTAGCTCTCATATGTGAAGATCCAACTGTCTAGTGGGTCACCCAAAGACTTATGGGAAGAAAGGGGTTGAGGATTTTATTAAACAAGTGAGTCTCTCAACTGATGAGGAGGAGGATGGTTCTGATTCTAAAGGTCTACAAAACACTACTGAGAGACAACCCAAGAACACAGGTATCATGGAAAGTTATAGTATGGACCCTCAGGGTGTGATTCACAACTATCCTTAGTGTGCTACTATGACATGAGAACTTGTTGAGCTAAAAAGAAGGTGATGGACATTGAGAAAAATATGGTCAGTCTTTCCAAATTGAGCTCCAAGGTTATGCATAGATCTACAACTACCCTATGCTTTCTGCAAGACAAAGATTTAGATAAGACCAGGGACAATGATAACAATCACAAGGAAATTTTCAAGTTCCTAATTGATGATTGGGGTAAACTATTTGCTAGTTAGGTTGTTTGTCTGGTGTCTTTTGTTAGCTATTTCTATTTGTTTTTGATGTATTGTTAAAGAGTTATTATTGTGTTGCTATGGTCTTTGGACTTGGTTTTCAACCTTCAAAATTTTGTAATTGGGCCAACACCCTAGCTATGTTGCTTTATTTATCAAAAAAATTATCAAACTCTTGGAAAAATTATTTACAATAATATAAAGTTTTTGCTTATTTAAATATGCCTCATGATCAAAAATCTGTTTGTTCATTATTATGATGTAGGAAAAAGGGATCTAGATTCTATGTTACACTTTCTCCTATATAACTAAGGGAAGGAACCAAAAATGATCACAAACACCCACTTGGATACTAACCACTATGGAAGAGCCAGATTAGTGGATTAGGGTTTTGGTTCTTTCTTTTGGGGGTTGATTAACTGATTAATGATTAAATTAATTTTATAATGTAAATTTGCAGCTATGTCAACTGTGAGAATACAAAAAAATGATGGGATTAAAAAAAAACATAGAACTAAAAACCAAAAACAGAGTGCACAACAATAGAGTGCAAAAACATAGGAACTTGACATATAAATTTGAGCTTAAATTGGCTATATAGGGGTGTTACCTCCCTAGACCAAAAATGTATACCTTTAGAATAAAAAATCAGATCTTAGATGGTCCCTATGTGTAGGTTATTCCTTTTTGAACTAAGTGTTGAAACTTCGTTTGTCAGTGATTAATTCCACTTTCCCTAATTTTTTGAGGTAGAAGGCTTAAATGCTAGATCTTGCAACTAGGTCTTCAATCCTTTTCCAAATATTCATCAGATCTATTACCTACAAACAAAGAAGAGGAAAAGGGTTGTGTCAAATAGGGGCTTGCCTAATTCAAACCTTGTTTTTGTATTTCTACCTCCACAATGGATATGATGATATAAAAAAGTGATTATGGTGCAGGAGCACCAAAACCTTAGTTGGTTTTAGGTGGTCATGTGGTGGGATTTAGTGATTTTTTGAGTATTTTTTCTTTAATAAGGTCTATTAAGACCATTTATATGTAATGGGAATCAATTTTGGGTCCTTAGTTTCAAAATGTAACAAGTTGCACTTTTTGTCAAAAGTTGTTAAGAAAAAGTTGTCAAAATTGCAATTAGGGGAATATTAAGAGTCATTTGATGGTTGGGAAGTTAGAAAGATAGTTTTGGTCGATTGAATTGTTGGAAAAGGCCTTAAAAAGGCACATGTAAATGTTGTGAATGATGGTTAATGAAAGATTTGAAGATTTGTGAAGTTTCTTTGTTGTTTTCCATGTTTTCCTATTTTTTTCCAAACTTTGAAGCCTTAGGCAATCTGTAGAGAAGATCATTTGGTCATGAAATTAATTTTCATTGATTTTATAATATATTAAAATCAATTTTCAATTTATTGGAGGTTTTTTCATTCATTTTTGAGTGAGTTCTAATTGTTTTTTCTCAAAATTGCCTGTATAAGCATATTCTAAGGGTTTGAAAGTTTCAAAATGTTGTCCAAGCCATTCCACCTACTGTAATTGAAATGTGCCTCATTGGAATGGCATAAATAAGTGTCTTTAACATGTGTGTAAGATATTTTTTGTAGGGGAGGCCATTTAACAACTTTTTTGGTGATGCCTAGGGGCAGATTTGCATAGTTTTCAAGTGAAAATGAGTAACTAAAGCATGGTTTTGAGGAAATTTTGATTGAATGGACTATGCGACGGATTGGGAAGTATGAGTAGGCTATATATGGGGTTTTTGAAGCATTTTTTGTGTTGCATGAGCCCTGGAGATAGGATTTTCATTTAAACCCTAGTGTTTTTGCTTGAAAGTGAGGGTTTGTTGGAACAGTACTAAAGAAGCCTTAAATCTGAAAAAAAATCATGGAATTTGGTGTTTTGGCACATAAAAAGTGACTTTCCAATGAGTTCTTTTGAAAACCAGATGTTTAGGAGATGTCTCCTTTGTAATTTAGGTTAATTTAGTAGCCTTAAAATAGGGTAGCCTATTGGTTTGCTATGTTGTTTCAAAGAAGCCAATTGAAACCTTGTGGGATTGTTGTTTAGGTTTTGTTTGAAGACTAAATTGATGTTTTTTAGGCCTTGGTATGGCATTCTTCAAAATATTTCACTAAAAAGTGTGTTTGAGGCCTAGAAGCCTTTATGGAGTGTTTGGTGATAAGTTGAATTTGTGTAAGCACCTTAATCTTGTTAGATGCCTCTTATGACAATGTGAAAGATCTTAATCTCTTGATGTAGTTGGGAGCCACCTAGTACTGCATCAAAGTGGTATCAGAGCACAGGGACAAGATTCCTTGTGGTGGTGTTTTGTAGGTTTGTGGATAGAAGGTGAGGAGTCAAGGTTGAGGGATGCCTCCAAAAGGTGTTGGTGCTGCTAGAGAGTTGTAGACATGAAAGAGAAGCATGCCAAGCTTTTGGAATCACATAATGTTGTGTTGGAAAGGCTTGCAACCTTGAGACATAAAATAAGAGATGAGAATGAAGAAAGTGAAATAGAGGAAGATGATGAAGAATATGAATATTTTGATGAGGAACTAGACCCTGAAGGTCAAAGGATGGAAAATTTACTTAAGGTAGCGAAAGGTGATTCAATGAAGGTAAAAGTTGATCTTCCTATGTATGGTGGAAATCGAAATGAAGAGGAATTGCTTGATTGGATTGCTGCTATGGATAACCATTTTGAAAGTGAAGATATTTCAAAGGAACAAAAGGTGAAGGTGGAAAAGACAAGACTCAAGGGACATGCTCTCCTATGGTGGGACTATGAGCAGGCAGAGAGAAGGAAACAAGGTAAATCAAGAATTGCTTCTTGGGACAAGATGGTGCAAAAGTTAAAAGGTAAATTTCTTCCAAAAGACTATGAAGTTCAATTGTATAAGAAGTTGCAAGGATTAAAGCAAAGAGAACTAGATGTTAAAGCCTACACTGATGAATTCTATAGATTGAGTATAAGGTTAAGAAGGGATGAGGATGACGCTGAAAAGGTGGCTAGATATCTAGGTGGTTTGAGATTTAATATACAAGATGAACTTGTTGTGGCTAACCCCAAATTTGTTGAAGAGTATTTTCAATTAGCAATCGGGGTGGAGGAAAAACTTAAAAGGAGACAAGAGAAAGCAGTTAGAGGAAGAGGTGGTACTAGTGCAAGAGGAAGAGGAGTAATTTCTACACCAAAGCAGCCAAGTGAAGAACAAGAAGGAGCAAATAAGGGTAAGGAACAAGGTATTGATGTTAGAGGTAGTTTTAGAGGTAGAGGAAGGTTTAGTGGTAGAAGAGGTTCTAATGATTTTTTAGGGAGATGTTACACATGAAATGAATTTGGTCATCCATCTTGGAAATGTCCTGAAAGAGTTGGTAGTTCATCAGGTGGTGAAAAGAGAATTGATAGGAGAGAACAATTGGTTCAAGAGGAGGAGTGTGAAAGCAATCATTCTACAAGTAAGAGGGTTGATCCTAAAATAGGGGAAATGTTGATGGTGAGGAAGAAAATATTGAAGGTAGCAAAAGAGGTGGAGCCATTGCAAAGGAAGAACCTTTTCAAGACTTTATGTAAGTGTAAGAACAAGGTATGCAAAATTGTGATTGATTCTGGTTCGATTGAGAACATGGTGTCTAGTGAGATGGTGAACAAGTTAAACTTGCAAAGAATACCTCATTAGTTTCCTTACAAAGTGCCATGGTTAAGTGATGGTCATTCTTTGTTGGTTAGTGAGAAGGAAGTAGTTGATTTTCAAATTGGTAGTTACAAAGTAAGTGTGGTTTGTGATATTCTTCCAATGGATTGTTGTCACCTACTTCTAGGTAGACCTTGGCAGTATGATAGGAGAGCTTTGTATGATGGTAGGGAGAATACCTACACCATAATGAAAGATGGTTGTTCTTTTTTTTTTACTCCTCTTGTGGAAGATGTGAAAGGTCAAGCTAAGGTGATAATGTGTGGGAGAAGAGAACTTGTCCAAGTTGTGAATGAAACCAAAAATTCTGATATTATAATCTGTCCTAAGATTGTAAATGCAGGGACAACAAGTATGAAGTTTCACACAGGGGTAAAGAAGGAATGGGTATTGAACTTCCATGAAAATGTAGTGGTGGGGACCATTGTGTGTCCTTTGGTAGGCAATAAAGTTGAAGGTACATGTATAATGGTTGATGGTATAGTGGTACAAGGGACTGCCATAACAAAAGGTATGATGATAGTCCTAAAGGGATAGGATGAACAAGAGGGCAGGAGCATGTGTCAAGTTCCCAAGAACAAGGTAGGAATACAAAGCAATAAAGGTACGTGTTTTAATCTTCTGTGTGCAGGTCTGAGGGCAAAGGAGATGCCATTTGTAGGTGTAAACAAATCTATGGAGTAGGAATCAGGTCCAAGAACAAGGATCAAGACAAGACAACATGAAGGTAGGTTAAGGCAAGTGGAAGGTGAGGTTAAGCATGGGGCAAAGATAAAGTATGCACCACCATGAGAAGAAACTCAGATGAGAAAACCTACAAGAGACATTCAAATGTTGTCTTGAAGGACATAGCAAGTCCAAGTTATGATTCATGGGACATGAATCCATTTGTTGCTCGGGTGTATGGTGCAGGAGCACCAAACCCTTAGTTTGTTTTAGGTGGTCACGTGGTGAAATTTAGTGATTTTTTTAGTCTTTTGTCTTTAATAAGGTCTATTAAGACCATTTATATGTAATGGGAATCAATTTTGTTTCCTTAGTGTTAAAATGTAACAAGTTGCACTTTTTGTCAAAAGTTGTTAAGCAAAAGTTGTCAAAATTGCAATTAGGGGAATATTAAGAGTCATTTGATGGTTGGGAAGTTAGAAAGACAGTTTTGGTTGATTGAACTATTGGAAAAGGCCTTAAAAAGGCACATGTACATGTTGTGGATGATGGTTAATGAAAGTTTTGAAGATTTGTGAAGTTTCTTTGTTGTTTTTCACGTTTTCCTATTTTTTTACAGACTTTGAAGCCTTAGGCAGTCCATACAGAAGATCATTTGGTCATGAAATGAATTTTCATTGATATTATAATGTATTAAAATTGCTTCGAAATTGATTGGAGGTTTTTTCATTCATTTTTGAGTGAGTTCTAATTGTTTTTCTCAAAACTAGGTCTGTATAAGCATATTTTAAGGGTTTGAAAGTCTCCAAATGTTGTCCAAGCCATTCCACCTACTATGTCACGTATAGATTTCATTCGATTAATTAAATGCAATTAGTAATCATGATGTCGCTATTTAAATTGAAATTAAATGATTATTTTGATGAAAGTTAAATTGAAATTGAAATTGAAATGCAATTACCATTATTTGAAATACATTTATATTTAATTTCGGGGTTTGTCATTGCTAATGTAAAATTGAGTGCAAGTGAACATAGGAACAGATGAACGTGATTGAAGGCGAGAACAACGATCAGGTAGAGTTGTTTAGCCAATTGACGTTTATAAGTAAGATGAAATCTCACACGCTCACTTAGATAATATTTTAATGCATTTTGTGATTACTGTGTTTGCAAATTTAAAATATAGTTTTATTGATTTTCCCAAAATGCGGAAAAATATATGTTGTTTTAAATGATGATTTCATTAAATTATGAGAAAATGGATCTTATTTAGATAGCTGCATTATATATGTTGATATTTTATCATTGTTTGAAATATTGATGCTTGCAATTTAAAATGTAATGAAATAGAATTTTATTTCGAAATAATTTATTAAAATGAAATCAATAAAGTGTTATAAAATTAATAATTTTTAATTTTCATTTGAAAATTATGAAAGGAGAAAAGATTTAGAAATTGAAATTGAATAAAATCCTAAAATAGAGTTATTGGAAAAAATAAGAAAACAAACTCACGTACACATTAAACTTGGAATTGAAATCAAACTTCAGTTTAACAAGATGAAGAAAAATATCTTCAAGCAATTGAAGCAATCAAAAATTGGAGACTTTGAGTTTGAGTTTTGAACTGGAGATCAATCAATATTTAGTGGATCTCATTTCTTGTTAAAATCAATGCATGAGAAAGAGAGAAGGGGAGATACTGGAGAATTTCGAAATTGGAGGAGTGAGACACAAAAATCTATTTTTGGATAGAGACAGAGATTTTATAAATTTGAGAAACAGAGGGAAGGACTGTATTTTATTTTACATATTACACAGCCAGGGACTAAGACCCACGTGATTGGGAGGCAAAGGAGGGAGAGGACTCCATACTCCACGTGGCTAGGCAGAGAGGAATCCTCACTTACTCTCTACACAGCCTGTTAAGGAGGTTGCTAAGAGGTGCGTAGGACCTCCACACCCCACATTCCACGCAGTAGGGGGAAAGGTCCTCCAAACTCGCACGGCCCAAGGGGCTGGCTCCCTTTTCACATGTTCTAATCTCCCACGTAGCACAAGGAATTCCCCATTTCCCATGCCAAAATAGGAGTTTGGTTCCATGTGTAGCCTAAGGAAGAGGAAGAGTCTTGGGCGCGCAAAAATAAAGTAGCATCCGACCAAGAGATTCCTCCACTCTTCATGCGCAGGCAAGAAGGATAGAAGGTGTGGAGTACATGTAGCAGGTGACAGGTGTGGCCAGGCACCATACACAGCCACAAAAGTAAGGAAAAGATCTGACAAAGGAAGTGTAAAGGGAAAAGCATGGAGAATACAAAAAGAAATGACATCAATAGGAAAAAAAGAAAAAAAGAGATCTCAGGAAGAAAGACAAGTGTGCCAGCACAGGATAAAAACAACAATATACAGAGGGAGAACATATTCTACAAATTCCAGATCTGAGAATTTTACCAGGTAGGATTTGAGAAATAATTCATAAATTTTTTACAATAAATCTTATAATTGTTTTCTAATTTTGGTATTTAGTTTTTAAACTGAAAAGAGAACTTTTGTGCTTAGCAAATTTTAAGAAAAGAATAATCTTCAGAATGAAATGGTAAATCAATTAAAGAATTTTTGTTTTAGTTCATTTTGTAGAAACTTTCAAACAAATTAGACTGTAATTTTCCAAAATATTAAACAATTTAGAAACAAGAGATATTTAGGAAAATTCTGATTGAAATCACAAATAAGACAATTGATTAATTTAGGGAGAATTTCAAAACAGAAAGTAATCTTTTAAATTTAGATTAAAAAAGGATCTTAAATAGAAAATTTATTTCTTTTGTTGATAGAAAATTGTAGTCAAAATTGTTTTGACAAGAATTCGGATAGAAAATATTTGATAGAATAACTTCTAAAATTCAACATTATTTTTGAAACAGAGGTATTTAAACATTGAATTTTCGCCATTGAAACAAAACAGTCAAAACAGAAATAAAAATGAGTTTATTTAAATTTGTTTGAATAATTATTCATTTAATTTATGAAAGTATGTTAAACAGAAAATAAAACATTTAAATTTAAATATGATTTACTTGGAAACAACAAAAACGAACTTGAACAGTATTAAATAGATGAGTACAATAACAAATGAACATGTGCTCTTTTGTGACTGTTTTTATATGTATTCAATTTGCATACTGGAGATACACCTTCATTATTCTTGAGTATTTAATTTAATCAATTTAAATATTAATTTTATGTCTTTTATGGATTTAAACAATGACAAAGAAACAACTCTTTAACTGTTTTCGCTTCAAACAAGTTTTCAGTTTTACTATTTTTAAAAGATTGTATTTGACTGTTTAGACCATGCATGCTTGATAAATGAATGTGCATGTTATGTGTTTTGGGAAAGTTACCTTCTGGGACGGGTGCCGAATATGGGTAAATAGAGAGTGTAGTTTTGCTTTTCCAAAACTGCTTTATTTGTCGTGCATGACATTTTACTTGGCCAAGTAACTTAAGGACCATTGAAATAGATGGAATTAGTGAACTCTCTACCATATCCTAGTATCGAACTTGCTTATTTCTTAAATGATTTAGAAAAATGAAAATGCTTGTGGTATTACTAGTTATACTAGGCATGCACCAAATTCCATCTTGCTCGTAGACTGCTTTTTGCTAAGCAATTCGTGCAGGGTCGAGTATTCTTTGAATGATTTAAGAATTCTAGGGAAGCATAAGCTTCGAGGTTGGGTGGAAAAAGCGCCTGAACCTTGTTCTCATCTTCTTTATTGAAGATTTTATTTTGGATAGAAGATCAACAGATGGCATCTTCTTTTATGCTTTATGTATTCTTTATTATGTATTGAAGAGCTTAAGGCAACTAAATGCCTAAGTCTCGAATTGTAATTGATATTATTATCATCTATTGTATTTTAATCGAAATTATGTAATATGACACATGTATGTATTTAGATTTAAATTGAATATGAATTTATCTTATCGACTTTATGTCATTGTTTTGGAATTGACTAGTTCTTTGATGTCTAAATGAATGAGATGACGACTTTATTTTGAATATAAATGATTTTATTTAAAGTATTTGTCAAAGTTTTGAAGTTAAGATTTGCGCATTTTACATACTATAATTGAAATGTGCCTTAGTGGAATGGAATAAATAAGTGTCTTTAACATGTGTGTAAGATATTTTATGCAGGGGAGGCCATTTAACAACTTTTTTGGTGATGCCTAGGGGCAGATTTGCATAGTTTTCAAGTGAAAATGAGTAACTAAAGCATGATTTTAAGGAATTTTTGATTGAATGGACCATGTGAGGGATTGGGAAGTATGAGAAGGCTATATGTGGGGTGTCTGAAGCATTTTTTGTGTTGCATGAGCCTTGGAGATAGGATTTTCATTTAAACCCTTGTGTTTTTGCTTGAAAGTGAGAGTTTGTTGGAACAGTACTAAAGAAGCCTTAAATCTGGAAAAAAATCATGGAATTTGGTGTTTTGGCACATAAAAAGTGACTGTCTAATGAGTTCTTGTGAAAACCAGATGTTTAGGAGGTGTCTCCTTTAAAATTTGGGCTAATTTAGTAGCCTTAAAATAGGGCAGTCTATTGGTTTGCTATGTTGTTGCAAAGAAGTCAATTGAAACCTTGTGGGATTGTTGTTTAGGTTTTGTGGGAAAACTAAATTGATGTTTTTCAGGCCTTGGTATGGCCTTCTTCAAAATATTTCACTAAAAAGTGTGTTTGAGGCCTAGAAGCCTTTATGGAGTGTTTGGTGATAAGTTGAATTTGTGTAAGAATCTTAATCTTGCTAGATGCCTCTTATGACCATGTGCAAGATCTTAATCTCTTGATGTAGTTGGGAGCCACCTAGTACTACATTAGATTACCCTCGATCAAGTGAGGCAAATGGATAAAAGAATGATAAATTGATAAGTGTTGCAACTTACCATTCAAATCTACATTCCTTTCTGGACATAAGTCATTGTACTCATCAAGGAGAATTAGAAGCTTCATTTGAAGTTCTTCCAAGTATTAGTACTCACAAAAACAATCAACACAAAACATGAATAAAATCACATGAAAACTTGATGCGTTGCAAATATGAATCTTGACTGATAATAAGTGTTGTAAACTTTACTAATTCTGCTCTTGCCTACTTTTAGGATGCTCAATTGCTCAATCATTTCACTAGGATTCTAATGGTGAATACGACTTGTATTTATATGCATTTCTTTAAATCTTGCTAAATTAATTATCAAAATCCAACAAATGAAATTAGAATTTTAAATACTAAAATGATGGTAATAATATATTTAAATTGGGGCCAAAATAGGTTATTTAAGGGTGATGGTTCCCTAGACTAGACCTATTTTGGGTCTTTTGTTGTCAATAAATAAACACTAAATATTAATCCCAATTTCATTTTTATTTTACAAAGATTATCATAAAACAAACAAATTAAGAGCACAACTGGGCCCAAGCGCATATGGGGGAGCTAAACCTAGTGTGAAATTATCAAGGGTGATAATCTACGATGTTACAATTATGATTAGCCTCTATTAAACCAATTGGAATCCCCTAATCAATGGAATGAGAAACCATAATAGGATTATAGCAAGCATTTCTTCTCAAAGGGGAGTAGAATAAGGACAATACTTTATAATAAACATAACAAATAAAATGCTAAAGGATAAAAGGTGATAAAACAATATTAAGGGGTAAATATAATCTTAGAAAATAACATCTCATATTAAGAATTTAGAAGATAATCCATAAATAAGTATTGTAATATTGTGTAAAGATTTTATAAATAATTCTTAAATTTTATTGGAAGAACAAGAAGATTGTCATTGATATGCTTACTAGCAACATGAGCATGAGGGATAAGTGCATTGTATTACAGTGTTGCCATTGATGTCAACATTGTATTTTGATATGAAGATCATCATGCAAACCACTTTGTATAGCTTGAGCATGTTTGAAGATGGTAATCCAGTAGGCATTTGCAAGAAGGTTTGATCTAGTGAAGACAGATGAAAGACAAATTGGTTATGTCAAAACAAAGTTTCTTGTGTATAGTACATTGGGTATTTTGGTCTGCATTGGTCTGCTATGTAGAATCTTTCTCTGCTATTTTCATGTAATTTTTTTGGTTGTTAGAAGAGTCTAAATCCATAATTTCACAATGATTAATTTATGGTGTCAAAGTTATGAGAGACAAAAGTTTGAGTCTGGCAGTGACAGTGTTTTCAATTTAGTATGCATGTTTTGGTGAATCTGCATCTCTCTACAGATTGGTATCTAGCTTTGTAGATTTATGGAGATTTTGATAGGTGTCAATAGCATTTGTATTCCAAGTGGCATGAAATTTTGAGGTTGAATAGCTGATGAATTCTCTATTAGGTCATTACCAGTGTTGACCTAATAAGTTTTGTGTATTGTGGAGTTTTAATAAGTATTGATCTGTTATGTGTGAGCTATTATAGGTCCATGCTGACCTATTTTGATTTGTTATGAGTTTTGGATCTTGATGTGAAGTATGTACATGTGTATGTTGAGACGGAAAGGCATATTATATATGATACATCTATTTAGGCCAACCTAATTGATGTTATAGGTGTTTGTGGATGAAGCAGATATATATGTAGATCTTTTTTGGTGTTTTGAAGATAGAGAGGTATTGTGATGTATATTTGATGTGAATTGTGCAATTATAAGGAGAATGTAGGGTAGATCAAAGTGTTAGTGCGGATCAGTATGAAGTGTGTAAAGTCTGTATTTTGAGCTTCAATGGAACTGTAATTCATGCATATGTTAGATGCAACTAAAACAGTTCAATTCTGGTTGTGTGTCATACTCTCCTTTATCTTTTCTTCTTTCAGTGGGAAGTGATTCCATTTGTAGTGAGCACTTCTGCAATATCTTATAACCAGTTATAATATATTGTGAGCTAATCCTCACCATGGTTTTTCCCCATTTTTGGTTTTCCACGTAAAAATATGGTGTTCATATGTTAAGTGGTGTTATTGATTTTTTTCATGCTTTCCTTTCCTACTGCAAATTGAATATGTTATATAGAATGAATGTTAAATGTTTAAGTAGTTTAAAAGAATACTAATTCACCCCCTCTCAGTATTTCAGGCGTTTTCAACAATTGATATCAAAGCTTGGTTCCTTAAAGAGATCTTAACCACTTGGGGAAGATCTTGGAGGTTGAGCACATGGTTTTTAGAAGATTTCCTACTCCTCTTGAAGAGATACGTGATATTGGATTTATAGAAAAAGAGTGTATGGCTGACGTGAATGGAGAACTCAAAATAGCTCTTGAAGATCTAGAAAGAACTGAAGGTGAAAACAAAGGTTTGAAAGAAAATTTCAAAGAAGTTGATGAATATATTAGAAAGTTGAGAGAGCAGATCAACAAATTTAGAGAAAGACATAAGGAATTCAATGTACAGTTGAAGCAAGCCAATGAGATAATTACTAGTCTGAAAGTGCAAGTTGAAGAAGGAAAAAGGGTTGAGGAATATCTGAATGCAAAGATGAAAAGAAAATACGAGGAATGTTCAAAACTTGAAGAAGAAATTGTGTCCTTGATATTAGATCTTGAAAAAGAAAGGAGTCATGAAAACAAATTAAAGATGAGTTCTAAAAATATTGATGAAATAATTGTAAATCAGAAACGATCTAAAGACAAAGGTGGATTAAGGTTTGAGATAGGAGAAATCTCAAAGATAGATCAAACTCCAAATCAAGCTAAAAAAAGACTAAGGACAAGAAGAGAAATGGAAATAAAGTCTAGAATTAAAGGAGAGACTTCAAAAGACCACATATCAGACAACCAAATGCACAAAGGTACCCATATTTTAATGGTTTTTGTTATTCATGCAATAAATTTAGACATAAGTCTATGCAATGTAGAAGCATAATGAATCAAAATGTTCAATCTTTTCCTAGTCAGTGCTTTACATGTAAGAGGTTTGGTCATAAGGCTAATCAATGCAAAAGTCAAATGATGAATGACTATAACAATGGTATGAGGGTTTAATCTTTTAATGGCTACTATTATGCATGCAATGAATTTGGGCATAAAGCTAATCAATGTAGATCTAGAATGAATGGAAGTAATATTGTTCAAAATAATGGCACATATAATTGTAGTAGACCTGGACATATCTCTAAGTTTTGTAGAAGCAAGAATGTGAAGAAGAATAATCCGACAAAAAGGAATGATCCAGCGAAAAGGGTTGATCTAGTAGACATGAAGAAAGATATGGACAAGATTTGGAAAAATAAGGAAGAGAGAGGTTAAGGTTGAGTTTGTGCCAACATCTGGTGTAGATGTTTCTTTTGGAAACTAAGAAGAAATCTTTGTCTTAGGGGAACATTAATAAAAGAGTATTTATCCCCTACTATAGAAATAGTGTTGATGCTTCAACACACAGATATGAGGTGTGAGTCAATATGCTTGACCTATTGGAGAAAGAACCAGTGGAAAATATTGAATTGTGGAAGATTGTAGAGCATTTAAAAGTTGCATCTACACACATTTATGGTATTGATATCTTTATCAAATGACACATTCAATGCAGAGTTAGGCCAATTTCAAAAAGGTTATAAGTGATTTCACTTGATCAAAAATCATTCGCAAATGAGAATTTGAGAAGAGAAGAGCAAATGAAGAGTGAAGTGGATTGATTGAAATGATTGAGATTTGGTGCAAGCGAAATCCTAGCTGAAAAGAAAGTTAAAAGGTATTTACAATTTTCATTTTCCCTAGTTTTAGAAATCATTTCAATTTACTACAAATATATATACACTACAAGTGGTAGAGGTTATGGAGCACCCTCACCCTAAATTCAAATGACATCCAAACAAATCATTGGTGGATGATTTGGATGGTGTGTTTTTGCACATCCCATATGGTGTTTTACACACAAAAGATGTTAGGGAATACATTCATGTTAAATTGGAAGAATATAATCATATGGAATTGAGTGATGTGTGGTACAAAGAGCTCATCGAATATGATTTTAATTTGAAATCAAAATTTGAGAGTTTGACAAAGAAGAACCCGATGTATGGAATAGTTTTCTTGTCTTTTGTTATGTAGATGAGTGGGTGAGATACACCCTGAGCAGCATTCATGCTAAGTTATTCTAGTTGGATATTCTATATCTAATAAAAAAAGAGTCTACTAGGGCTATCAATGGTTTTTGCTCAATTGGACCAACTCTGGTACTTAAGTCTGTGAAGAATGAGGTTGTCATGGAGAGAATGGGTGTGAAGTATGATAGAAGGGAATTGACAATAAATGAGATAAGAAACCCAAAAGTGAAGTACACTTAAATGATGATAGGATACAAACTATACTTCTCTAACATAGATAATTTTGTATCTGCAACCATCATCAATACAACATATGAGATGGTTGAGATGGGAGCTGATTATGATCTATATGAAGTGTTGAGATTGTAACTTCATGAAAATATACAAAAGACAAAAGACTCTAAGTATGCTTTTAAGTTTGGAACTTTGATCATTTGTTTAATATTCTACTTTTTGAATGAAGTCCCCAAAATAAAAAAATATAGTGTGGCTAAAGGATAGGAATGTAGCCCACCAAATCATAGATCATTTAATGAGGTTGGGAGACTCAGATGCACAGAAGAATTCCCTCTGGGGGTTATTCAACAATTTTTAGGAGAAGATGCAGGCAAGAGAAAGAGTACCAAAAAGAATGGTAGAAAAGTACAAGAATGACATCACATTCTTCATAAAAAAATATTGTTGCATTATACAAATTGTTGAGCCTAGGACCATATGGATCCCAAAAATGGGATATAAAATCACAAGGGATGAAATAACTGGCTCAATGGACTTTATATTGAGCAAGCCAAGAGACACCTATGAAGAGAGGTATGGCACATATTAAGATAAATATATGGAGTTACACATGGATCAAAGGAAATCATAGATAAAGAATATTGTTGACAAGATGCCTACAATAGTTGTGGAGGAAATGGGCCTCGCCAAAGAATAGGTATAGAAGGAAAAAGCCATGTATCGCTCACTGAGAGGATCATCAAGCATTAGGAGATATAGTAGAATAACTACCACTCCTTTGGTTTCCTCCAAGTCCTCTGAGACTAAGTCTACTATAGGAGAGAAGAGAAAAGAGCCTGTAACTACTCTGATAAAGGAGAAAACACCTTTGATTAAACAATGAAAAGTGACTGAAAGGGAAAAGGGTTCTCCAATACCAGAACAAACTAGCCTCACAAAGAGAAGGGTAAAAAAATCCACAAGGGAGAATTATATGGGAGTAAATGTGGAAGATGATGAAGAAAAAGACACTAAACCATTGGTTTGAAATAGAAAATCAGAAGCTTCACAAGGAGAAGCAAGTGTGAAGTAACAAATTTTTGATATCATTGATACTAATAGTGAGGTAGAGGTTGAGAAAGAGAAAGAAGGATATAAAATGAAAATGAGAGAAAATAAAATAGAGTCCAGTAAAGAGAAAAAGTCACCGAAAGATAAGAAAAAGAAGAAAAAAAAGGATCTAGTAAGTACTTATAGCCCCATGAAGTTGGATGCTCTATTTAATGGGATTATGGAGAATGAAATGCTAGAAGAGACTAATACATTATACGCTGATGTTGATGAGGTGGACAAAGCCACCATTATAGAATAAATTGTCAAATACATTGCTAATTTTGAAGTAGATATGAGAAATATTAAAAAAAATTGCTTGTGGAACTATGAGATGTATTACTTGAGAGAAGACAAAAGGCCATTAATGAAGAGGAAAATTTGAGAACTTTTTCTTTGTAAAATATTAGTGCACCCCTCTCAGAATAAAATAAAGCAACACTGGATCAATTATATAGTAAAGAGTTTCAAATGAAGCAAAGGGTGACCACCCTCATTGTTATGCCTTGCATAACCTCCCCATCTTTTGTCTTGGTCAAAATGGGTCCCCCTTTGTGTTTTTTGTACTTAGTTGTTTTTGGAACAAAATTTGGAGTATAGTTTTTCCAAGTATTTTGTTTTTCTTCTTTGTTTTCTCTGTCGGAAGCGGAACCGGAGCTGAATCGGGTTTTGAAAGGTCTTTTGAGGTGTATTTTTGGTTTTGATCCCAACGGTCTTTTCTTTTCCTTTGTTTTTTCTCTTTAGCAGAAGCGAAGCAAGAGTGGGAATTGGGATGGTTCTATTCAAAATTTGCAAAATCAAATTCAATTCCGATTCTGACTCCGCTACCTTTTTAATGTTTGTTTGTCTTGGTTTTTGTGTTTTGTTTTATTAGGTTGGTCTTTTACTTAACTTTTGTTTTTGTTTTTGTTTTGTTTTTAGTTATCAGACGCGGAGTCAGAATGGGAATAAGGTTTGGAAAGTTTATGATTTTAAGATCCTGTTTCCATTTTGGTTCCGACCCCGCCTTTCTTTTGTGTCGTTGACTTTTTGACGGAAGTTGCACTATAGACCAGTGTTTGTTCTCTTATAGTTCCGACTCCGCCTTTACTGTGTTTTAATGCATTAATGGTGGTTGCCGATGTAGGTAGAAATTCACATTTTTTTTCTTTATTAAAGGTTAAAGCCGATTATTATTGTTATTATTACAACTCTGAGAGCGTGAAGAGCAATAGCAGAGTTCGTTTTGAGCGAATTGATCGAGATAGAGAAGGGATTGTGTGCGAATTGATTCAGAAAGTCAGCGTGGCTTTGTTTGCGTTTAAGGTAGGTCTTTTATTTTTGTTTTTGTTGTTTGTTGTTTTATTTGCGGTTGTGTTCGTTATGTTTTGCTTTGTATCTATTCGCGTGTTCAATCATTGTGTTTTAAGCAATTTTATGATCTACGATGTGATTGAATGAGTAGGTTCTTGTTTTAGTTTGTTTTAGTTTTTATCTTTGTTGTTTTATTTTGTTGTGTCGTTTCTTTCTATTTTCGGGCATTGTCGTTTTCACGACTTAATCGTGATCGCGTCGGGTCATTTTCGATTTGCAGTAGATTTAGATTAGATTAAAGGTTTTTATTATGGTGAAAGTTAGATTGAGAATTTACAGTGAGGTAGATTACAGTTTTTTACAGTGAGTTGAGGTAGATTAGGTTTATGGTTTAAT
The DNA here is from genome assembly GCA_007115665.2 of Sequoiadendron giganteum. Classification (NCBI taxonomy): domain Eukaryota; kingdom Viridiplantae; phylum Streptophyta; class Pinopsida; order Cupressales; family Cupressaceae; genus Sequoiadendron; species Sequoiadendron giganteum. Next base: position 230,257,315 of record CM021105.1, on the reverse strand, counting down.
TTAGGGTTTCGTTGTTGGTAGAATGGTAGGGTTTTAAAACCCGTGCCCTAGTTTTATTAAGTTTGTTAATTTAGGGTTTCGTCGGTCTCTGCAATAAGTTTTAAATGAATGGCTCTAAAATATAATTGTTCCCCACGGTCATATGAGGGTAGAGTTTTTTTAAGCTCCTTTGCTATGTTATGGCGACCTAGGTTTAATCATGAAGTTATGATGAAAATGAATAAAGTTGATGATGTCATGATTAGCATATGCGGAGGCGGGATTAGAATGGGTATTGGCATAAGAGTTTGTTTTTATCGAAGATGTGAATTCCATTTCTATGTTGTTTTCGATTTCGAGTTCTAAAAAGGTTTTTAAAGTATGTGATAATTAGCGGAGGCGAGATCGGAACTGGTCTTAAACTTAAGAATTTTTGTTTGTAAAGGTTATCAGTTCCATTTTCATCCCGTGTCCGGCTCCGCATATTGTGGAAAGTCTTTTGTCAAAGTAACGATAAACAAATCGGAGGTGGAGGCGGAATGGAAATAGAATATGAAATGAGAGGAATTTGAAGAAAAACCAAATCCTTTTTTTATTCCAATCCCGGTTCCGATAACTTCCCCGACTCCGACTCCGAGCCCGTTTGTTATTAGCTGAAGTTCCTATATTGGTTTTTGCTCCGAGTTCGCCAGTCTTGTAAAAATGATTATTTTGTGTTTTTGTCCGACTCCGACTCCGATACATATGTAACAGGTATGTTTTTAAAACAAGTTTTATAATGAATTGGAAGGGGTCTAATTAGAGGTTTGCTTGTAGGAGATTTGAGAGATGTTAGGAACGTCAGGAGAGGCTGCTCGAAGGAATCAACCGGCTGGAACATCAAAGCCTGCACCAAAGATCAAGAAGGTGAAACCATAACAGTTACCTTATACGTTAAGGTATGATCATAGGAATCCGGTGGTGAAGGCGAGCAAGGTGGAATCAAATTGGTCAAATATCACAGATACCAATCTGGGCCAGTATAATTTCGAAGAATTACATGAAGAGACCTTTGCAGAAAGGGAAAACTTGACAGGGAGAACTCAAAGGATTGTTGACTCCGGTCTTGCACATATCACTGTGTTTCCTTTGTCAGTTCAGTGTCCGGAATTGATATATACAGTGGCCAGTACTTATAATCCAGCTACAAGATTATGCATGGATTCACAGAATAATGTAATTATAGATCTTACTCCGCAGATGTTCCAAAACATATTCAATGTTCCTGATCCCAAGAATTTAGTGTAGTTAACTGAGGTTGAGGCATTGGAGAAATACAGTAAGCATAAAGACTCCAATAAGTCTCATTTAAACAAAAGATGGTTAAGTACTGAGAAGTTTTTGAGCAAATTGGCAGATCAGCCAAAGAGGGCAGACTTCAAGAAGGAGATATCTGATTTAATATTGATGTTGTCTAGAGTGTTTGGGAAGAGGGATGCCTTCCATTTCAAGGAATGGATGTTTCATTTTATTCAAGTGATTTTTCAGGGTGATTATCAATTTGATTGATCCATGAATATTTCTGATGCCATACATGATCATCTCACAAGGGTCAGACAGACCAAATCTTTCTTCATGACTTCATATGTGGTCTATGCTGCAGCAAGATTGGGGATTTTCCCAGGATTAAACGGGGTAGGTATAATGGGAGCTTTGGATGGACAAAAGAAGGTATGGGAACACTATGATCAATTATCCCTTCAGGTTGTTGAGACTCACTTTAGAAGAGTCAATGATGCATTTTTATATGTGGTTATCAATCAGTTGAGTGGAGATGCAGGATACAGGTTAAGTTAGGAAGCTATGGCTTTCATTTCTGAATGGGGAAGTTGGTACATCCAATACCCCAAATTTACATACTTCAGATTGTTTGGGTTTGAAGGTCATCCTCATTTACTTCCAAGATACTGCAGCAATAGAATAGTGCTTATGGAATTTGTATATCAAGCCATTGGAGTTAATGCTAGATTTAGGATGAAGCACAAGAAAGGATGCCATAAGTTTCCTATGACACTGGGGGAATATGGTTGTCAACACTTGAAGGTGGTGAAGGTGGTTTGTAATGAGTTGATACAATTGAAATTGGGATTGTATATAGCTCGTAAGTATTTTGATCCGAAAAAGAAGATGTATACTTTATTACCTTCAGTATTTACTAGACACTTTAATTTGTTAGAGGATTTTTGGTGTGATAGGCAAGATGAATTTGACTTGAGGAGGAAGAATTATGAGAGATTACTAGTCTCACTTATGGTAGAGCTGGGCATTAAAGATAATATTCCTGACACTTTGGTGGATGATGGAGTGGTATTAGATCCCTCATATGAAGCTTTGAATATTGGCACCAAAAACTTAGATCCAATAGACTGGAGTGAAGAAGAAATGATTGACATTAAGAAATTGGGAAGAACGGTCTTGGATAGAAGTGTGCAATGGTTGATGATGAGGACTCAAGCTCCTTAGGGACCAATCCTCAAGAAAGGTAAAGGGTATAAGAGGATTAAAAGAAAGGCACCTTCCAAGGAACCATTGGAATTCTTTCCTCTGGATGTTGAAGAAACAAAGTTGGAGGTGGTTGATGAAGAAGAAGAGACACCTAAGGGAGATGTTCCAATTGAATCTATTGTTCCTATGCCCGCATTGGGTGAGTCATCTACACAAGCCCCACTCACAAGAAAGAAAAGCAAAGAAGTTCAAGGAGTGCTTTATGCCATGGCTGAAGCTACTAAAGGAAAAGAAGTGGAGGAAGAGTTGGTAGAAATTGAGACAGATTCGGATGAAACTCTATCAGAGAAGGACTTGCAAGAAAACATGCCTCTAGATCCTACTATTGAGCAGATTCTTACACAGGAGGAGCAATGGAAACAGTTTGAAGATGCTACCAGAGAATCTGATGCAAGGGCTGCTGCGGGGAAACAAAAGGAAATAGAGGCAAAGTTGCAATTTGATGCTCTACTTCAACAACAGCAATCGAAGGAAAGAGAAGTTGAAACAAGAACAACAGCTGATACAATGGAGGAGAAAATGAGGCAGCGAGAGCATGAGATCAAGGTCAAAGCTGAAAATGACAAGCTAGAATTGATACAAAAGATCCATGATCTCGAGGAGGAGAAAGCAAGAAACCGAAGGGAAAAGGAAGCCCTTGTTGCTAGATTGAAGCTTGCAGAGGAGACTCGATTGAAAGAACAAGAGGCTGAAGCTCTAAGGAAAGAAAAGGAGGCTAAAGAGCTGGTAAAGAAATAGCTAGCTGAGAAAGAAAGGGAAAAGGTAGAGAAACTCATAGCCTTGGAAGAGGAAAGATTGAGAAAAGAAGAAGGAGACAGGAAGATGCAGGAACAAAGAGATAGAGAGGAGGCTGAGAAGTTGGTGCAGTTGCATGTACTGCAGGAGCAACAAGAAAAGGCAAAGGTTGATTCTCAACCTAAGGTAGATATTCAGCCATCCTCTACAGTTGCTGCTTCCTCTTCCATGATGATGGCTCCTGGTGCTCCTACTTGGTTGAAATTAGATCTACAGAAAAGAGCTAGAACACCTCCTCAATCTCTCAATTGGGAGGACATGATGAAGGAGATTGAACAGGAAAGGCCTAAGAAGAGGGCTAAAGTTTTGCACTCTACCAGACTCACAGATAAAGGGGAGATAGTTGCTGAATGTGTCGTGCCTATGATTGAAAAGGAGGTAGGGGATATGCAGCTTACAGACTATCAATTGAGTACGGTTAACTTGGGAAGACCCACTAGAAATCAACAAATGAATTTGATTGATGTGGTGGCTTCAACGACGAAATCAAGAATGATCAAGGACAAACAAAAGAAAGATGAGCTTAAGGCTCAGTTAGATCAGTTACATTCATTTTTGAAGAGTGTCTCCTCTCCAAGGTCACAAAAGGTTGCAGCAATTGAGACTCCTGTTTTGCTAAGCAAAAAGGAGGTTGATGATTTGATGCAGGTTAGAGGTAAGGCGGAGATGGTTGACAAGTGGATAGATAAAGTGAACCGGGAGGTAGGTGAGGTTTTGGAAAAGGGGTTTGAAACCTATAAGGAGGAGGAAGGAGTAATAAAAGAGATGCATCAATATATTGAGGCCTCCGAGAAGTTAGAAGAAGAGTACAAAGAGTATAGTGAAAAGTTGGAGAAGATAAATACATTGCCTCTAACTACTCTTTTAGAAGAATCTATACTCGAAGATGATAATAAAGATTTTGTAGAAAAGACTTCTCGTATCCTTAAGTTTAGGACTGGCTTCTTGAGCAAGCATAAGGATGAAATTCAGGGAGCAGTTAATAATTTAACTGAGCAGTTGGAAGAGTTGGAAGCGGTTATGGCTATAATAGTAGATGTGAATGTAATGACTAAAGATGGCATGCCATTAAGTCAGGTTAGAGAGAAATGGAAGGAAAGATTCCAAGGACTCATGCAGGATGATGGAGAAGACTTGGTGATAGATTGACTTGTAGAGGTCAAGGAAGAGATAAAAGCTGCAGGAAGAGAGTTGGTCAAGGTAAAAAGCATGAAAGAATTTGCTGCAGTTGAGTTGGATCGCATCAAATTTGAAGATAACTGGATTGATGGGCCAGATATGGATATGCTACAACAGGTCTTCACCAGTTATGATGAGTTCATAGCGGATCCAGCATCACATGCATAAAATCTTGCATGCATGATATTCTTCTTCCTTGCATGATGCATGATGATCTTCTTCCTTGCATGTTGCATGCATGCAGCACTAGCAGTCTCAAGGACGTGGGATCTTCTTTTCTCCTTTGTTCTATCTTCTATTGTTAGATCAAACTGAATGTGTAATGTAAGAGCTCAAGATCGAAATTGATCTGAGTTTCCAAGACAGTTGATTGTTCCTAAAAAGGTGGAAAACCTAAGATAGAAGTAAAAGTTCGAACTTCTTTTTTGTATTCTATAAATACCAGTGGGGTATTACATTGTAAGGGTTGGCTAATTGAGAATTGGATTGGCTTACCTAGTGTTAGGAGATAGAATTTTCAGAGAGCATTTTGCAGAGATACATTGTACCAGATCTTGTTTATAGTTAATAGAATTGCAGGTTTACGAAATATGGAGTTTGGCATTAAATTGTGTGTTGGATAAGGTTAATGAGTTATAATCCACTTGAATGCCAGTGATTGTGCTGAAGCATGATAGTTTCTTATATGATGAAAGTCATTAGAAGAAACCAGGTTTAAAGATTATCTTGTTAAATTGTCATTGAATTAAGGTTATTAAAGTCTGTTGATCTATAGTTTTAATGATGAATGAATGTGTGTGGTTTTGGGATCTTGGAAATATTTGTGATAGGCGAATAGAGGAATTGAATTAAGCACCTAAGATGTATATGATGGTACAGTTATACTGTGGGTTGTGTCATGTTATGGTTTTTGTGATTGGTTAAGAAAACATTCATTGTTAAAAGTATATGTCTGGATAGTAGATAAATTTAATTCATACTTACTGATTTACCCCTCGGATCTATCTTTTTCTTTTATTTTAAACCCCTTGATTTACAAAAACTATTTTGACAAAGAGAGTCATAGCTTGAATCCTTTGTTACCAGTCCAGGCCCCTTGAATATTATAGTTGCATGAACCAATTGAGTGACATCAGACAGTTGAGAACCAACTACCAGGACCTTGGGAGTTAGGCCACTACATGTAGTCTTTTTTTTTTCAGGAGAAATAGAGTAGAAATATTCTGTTTTAATGTTGTTTGTGTCATTTTAACCATCAACAAAAATTGGCGCTAGAAGGAGGGCCTGAAAGGACAAGCTGGCTCGCGAAAGATCTTTTTCACCTAAGGGATATGAGAGGGTTCTTAGATCCTCTACTAATCATGAACTATTTGAAGAACTTCAAACCCCGGTTAGATCAAGACCTCATGCTCATAGGGTAGAAATACCTACATTACCACCACCGCTTACTCCACCAGGATTTCCACCAATTCCATCCACACCACCACCAAGTAGGCCTTTTTCACCACCAAATCGGCCTTTATCACCACCACCTGCCCAACCAATCCCACCAATGGCTTATTTTGTAGGTAATCCCTCCCCGTTAGGGACTATTCCAGGTGGATTCCATGATTTACCAAAGAATCCAGAGAAGTTCTATCCAAAATACATGCATGGAGAATCAAGAAGTGCAGAGGAACATATATAAGCATTCAAAGATGCATGTACGCGAGCTCAAGTAGCTCATCAAGATGTGGTATGTAGACTATTTCCTTACTGTTTAGGAGATATGGCGTATAATTGGTATCTAAATCTGCCCCAGGGATCCATTCTAGGTTGGAATGATTTAGAGAATGCTTTTATTAATCAGTTCAGGGTTTATGTAGACCCTGCAATACTATATCACCAATTTGCCACTATTAGAAATGAGAAACATGAATCGTTGCCCTTGTTTAACACTAGGTTCCATAGAATGTATCGTAGGCTACAAGAGTCTTACCTAGTACCGGAAGCCATGGCTATACAGGCATATCTGAGAGCTGTTGATCCTTTGATTGGTATGTTCTTACAAATAACTTATCAACCTGATGAGATTGACTCACTATCTAAGATTTATCATTTGGCTATCAAATTGCAACAACAAACATATCTACAATCTGGAGGGTTGGGAGTATCTTTTTCTTCAATGAATTATCAGATGCCTAATCCACCATTATATAACACTGTCCCAGGGACATCTTATTCCCATTATGGACCTGTATCTGAGTTGCAAGCTCCACCAACTGTGCCCTTCTTTGGCAATAGCATGCATGATTCCCCACATCAGTCCCCGCAACAAGGGGGAGGACCAACCCATGTCCATTCCCCAGCTATAGTTCAAAATGTGCAAAATGATCAAACTATTCAACTTACAAGTGAAGTAGAGACTCTCAAAAAGACTCTCTCTCAGATGTCAAATGACATGGCACAGCTCAGATAGAATTCTTCCAATAATCAAAATCAGAATTATAACCATCAAGGCAATTACTCTAATTAGAACGCCAATAGGAACTTCCAGAATCAAAACTCCTCAAACCAGAATTATCAAAATCAAAATAGAGGATATAATCAAAGATTCAATAACAACAACAATAACAATAGGTAGTGGAATACTGGGCCTAACAATGGAGGAGTTTCTCATAGTTATCAAGCAGGTGAAGAAAGATCAAATACTGTTACTGTCGCTGATTTAAATTTTATGACAAATTGGTGTAGGTTGCATGATACAGCAGCCCATTCTGAGGTCAATTGCCCAGAAATGGAGAAGATGGTGAAAATTGCACAAGTTGATGCCCATCCTCAAGCAGGAAATTCTAATCAAGGCAATGGGCCGGCCAGCACTGCTATGACTTATGAAACTATTGAAGAAAAGTATCAATTCCCTATGCAAGGGTATAATGAGCTGGAAGAAGATGTTTATGATGCTCAAGCCTTCCAATCTAAGGGTGGTCACTTTCTGAGGAACCAGAATAAAGGGCCATTTACTACATCTGCACCCCCTAACAACATGGTTCCACCAAATCAGAATGTAGATAACAATCCACCCCCACCAAAGGGACCTTCTGATACTCAGAATAGAAGTAATCAGCCTTCTTTTCTTAAATATCAATTTAGGAATGATTCAGAGTTTGATTTTGTTGTAGAATTGTAAAGGCAGAAGACATCACTATCCTTCTTTGATATCATGAAGTGGTGCCCAGCTCAGAGGGAAGTAGTATTAAAAGCTTTGGAAGAAACGGATCGCTTGAAAGGGAAAGGTAAAGTGACTCCTATAAAGGAGACGAATGCAGCTTTGTATAAAGGTAGGACCAGTACACCACCTTTCTTGTTAAGTTTGAGGATCTTTGGAAAGAATCTACACAATTGCTTATTAGATTCTGGAGCATCAGGGAATGTCATGCCTTTTTCGATTTTTAAAAAGTTAGGATTAAGTCCTATTCCAACCAACAAAAAGGTAATTCAATTGGATAAAACTGAAGTTA